>CM038793.1:191964271-192564271 GCA_021764765.1 Vicia sativa | reverse complement strand
CATGTTTGTCAAGCGTCTGTTGCAACATACAATTTAAAATTAAGATTGATATCAACATTCAACAACATAAACAAGGATTCAACTTCTTAAGGTATAATATCTTGTTCTAACTGTCTCACCTCGCCGATGAATCCGTCGGATTTACTTCGCGTCATCCCAATTTCGCCTGCGTCATCGCCACCCCCATCCGGCAATGTCGCCGGTGAGAGTTACCTTTACGCGCAAGGTACTAGCTCGATTGAAGTTCAGGCCGTCACCTCCGCTGGGGAGCGCTACCGTAAAAGTGTTGCATGTTTGAATGTGATGGCAACACAAATTACTACAGTATTTGTTTCATTAAGAGTATGCAGTCAGTGATTTTAGTAACTAGAATACTAAAATAATATAGTCAATGCCTTAGTATTGTTAAAACAGATGATTGAGAAGTTTTCTGAAGCATGTAATATTCTTTTAGGAATTTCCTTTTGTTCGCTTTCCTGTTGCCAAATCCCTAGATGCAACCGCAATGGCTACTCTCCGTGATCTTATTCCTATAAAGTTTCACAGCTTCTGCTTTTTGAAGGATTTTGGGGTTTTTCAGTCCAACTTCAAGTGGTATTGGTGGTGGTAGTTTAGTCGCACCCGTCGGTTTTTTAGTAAAGAACATTAATGTATATAAAGCAAAAATGCATAAGAGACTGGCTGAAATTAAATGGGCTATCATTATAAGTAACAAAGACTTTACGCCCAATTTTTAAATTTTTAATAATTAATAATTTGTATATAAATAAATTACATACTATATACTCTATAAAATAATTAAATAATTAATATATGTTCAGTAAAATTACGTGGCATTTAAAAAAACAAAATTGAAGCTTTAGTATATAAAATATAATATAAAAACAGTAATAAATAATAAATAAAAAAGGGATTTAACTCTTAAAAAAATGGTAAATGTTAATCTAGTCAAATGACTTCAAAAAGAATATTTTATAAATATGTTTTAACAATATTGTGTGTCTATATTTTTTTTTACAATGTGTATCTATGATTTTTAATTATTTCAAAAATAAATATAATAATTATGTTAAGATTATTATTTAAATCATGATATATAAATATATAGAGGTGTCAATTTAGTGGTCAGAGTTGTATAATTTTAAAATATAACTCTAAAATAATGAGTTAAAATTGCTTTCATAGATTATTGTAAATACTTTTTTATTTTATTTTAAATAAGGTTCTATAATATAAAAGAAATAAAAGGTATACATAAATAGAAGGCAAAAGGAAATAAGATGTATCATCTCATCTTTTTCGGATGATTCAATCAATTCTCTTAAATATTATATTCATTGTCCTATGAAACACAATATTTTTGTGCATGAGCCTTTGTACTCTCTGGAAAAAAGCAATATTTATGGTGCTAGAAACTAAAAATCTCAAAGACAAATGATATAAAATAATATTGATTGACGGAGCACGTTTTTTTCATGCTTGACCATTTTACTTGAAACAACTTTGAGAGATGCAAATACCACAGTAAAACCTCAAGTCCTCAACCTCACTAGTGAGAAAATCTCACTCAACTCTACACATGCATGTTTCTCTCTTATCCACTCGTACACTATAGCATTTGTTGGCCTAAGTTTTGATCTCCCTTCTTGTAGGACAATCAAGAAATTTACAAGTGTCTCTTTCTTCACAAATACCCTGACACGCGTAAATATATCAAATAAGACATTCTTGACAAAGTTACAGTCGGTATTTGAATTCTAGAATTATCTTAACATGAATGGCATGTTTCCTAAATGTATCTAAGCATGCCTTGTAGCTAACGAGTCAAACCTCATCAATAGGAAATAAGAGAATTATAAGTTTGTATTTAAGGATGGTATTGTAGTCTACTCGGGACATAAGTTGATATAAATCATCAATAGGGATGACAAGGAGAAAATCTTGGGCATGTGTTGCGTATGAACAACCAAAAGTTATTTTCTCTCTTGTGGTCATGTAAATCTTTACATTAAATTTCTTAACACTTTTACTAAAAATGGCCAAATATGTTGTGCTTTAGGAGGGGCGGTGCCTTTGCAAGTAAAACTCTGGAATTGCAACACTAAGACTATTCAAAGCTCTCTCAAAATTCACTACAACATTTGTTGTCTCTGGCAACACTTTTTTAGGTAACATGTAGAAATTGTTGCCTTAAATTCATATAGGCAACGATTTACGACTGTTGTCAAAAATATATTTGCAACGTCGCCTAAAATACTTTTGGGGACGTTTATGGAGCGATACTCTTTTATTTTTTTTGGCAACGATTGTTAATGGTGCCCTTAACTGCTTTTGGGGATGATTGTAGAGCGTTAAAATATTATTTCTTTAGTAATGTTTGATAATTGTCCCCTAAAATATTTTTGGGGACATTTTTAGATTGTTATATTAGTTCTAATAAAAGGCTACATTTCTGAAATGTTGTATAAAATTTTAGCGTTATCAAATATTTGGTGGAAATCTTCCCTCAAAAACTTATACACTAAAAACATTATTTTATTATATGTATATAATAAATAATAAAATATAACAATATAACAATAATAAAAAAAAAACACAATTTGGCAGATTGTTTTCGTTTTGCCCCACAAATTTGGTCCTTCACAGGAAAAAACACACACGCCGTCAATCAAACACTTCAAACCTTCCTCAACCTAGCCACACCGTTAATCTTCAAACATTCACCGTTGAATCTCGAACCCAGCCACACACGATCCTCTTCCTTCATCAACCCATAACTCACACACTCTTCACCATCGTTTGTTGATTCACCATCGGTTCACCACCAGAAAGAGAAAGCGCAGTCGATTCACCTCTTATTTACCACCTGGAGGGGAAACACCGGAAAGAAAGAACGAAGAAACCCATTCTTCGTACGTCAAACTCCAACTCTTCGTCAGCTCACCACCGTCATCCATCTCTTCATTTGTATTTGGTAATCTTTCTATTCTCAGATTACTGATTTGCGTTGTAGATTGTAAAATTAGGGGTTTGAAATTAATGATAATTTAGTTTATACTATTATTGACTAATTGAGTGAATCCCTAATTTTTCTGAGCTTTGGAATATAAGAAAATTAGGTTCATACTCAAGAATGAATGTGATACACATGTTCTTACTGTTACACACAGATGTGTTACACACATTCTTACTGTTACAGAATTGAAAGATTATAGATTTCAATAAAGGCAAGACACATTACACACATGTATATACACATTCTTACTGTAACAGAATTGAAAGATTATACAGACTTCAATAAATGCAAGACACGGTTCTACCAAGTATTGAGAGCTTTGGTTCTCTCTCACCCAATTAACCACTTACTAATTTCTGGATAAATCTCTAATTCTGATATTTCCTTATTTATTTCTAGTAGAAACCGAATTACGGCTTACAAATAAGAGAAACTATCACAGACAGTTATGGCTGGTTAGTTAGAGCCTCTCCTCTTACAACAATTACTAATGAGAGGTTATAGGGATAAGATTCCTGAGTGGACACATGATATTTGATTCTTCAAGAGTGAAGAGTATCTGCGAGTTGACCATGCTAAAGAGTGTAATGTACACGGAACATTAGTAGTTCCAGTTTTTGAACAAGGGAGCAGGACATGTTTGAGCGTTATTGAAGTGGTGATGATTACTCAGTAGAGCAATCATGGTTGTGAACTTGAGACTGTTTGCAAATTGCTTGAGGTTTTTTTCCTTCTATATTTTCATAGAGTTTTTGTTTGTTTGGTGTCATTTTAACAACACAGAATGCATGTAACCCAAAAGAACATGAAACAAAGAATTTTTGGTTGTATTCAACATGCTATTTGCGGTTTCTAAAGGGATAAACTGCACTTTTATGTAATGAATTGCTCATTTTTACGCATTTCAGTATTAATGGTGACGAATATTTCAACAGATGCATGATGTAATTATGTTAGGCTGACATGGTTGAATTGCAGGGGTTAATCATGATGTGTGGTACAAACAGGCTAGGCAAGTGCATATGTTATTGCGGCAGCAACAAGGCATGTGCAATTTTATATAAATAAACATCATAATGCAATATATAGATAACGCAATAGATGCTATGAAGGAGTCACACATTTCAAACCCGAGTTATCGATCGATATGGTGTTATTTTTGGCGATTTCAACTACGGGTTTTGGTATATCATACGATGAAGCGAGGACTTTCTTTCTCAAAGGCACTTTGGTTGGCTTAGAGAAAGGACCAGGGGAATATATGAGAGTCGGAAAAGTTTTCCAAGCAATGCGGGAGGCAATAATCAAATTCCTTCCACCTATAAGTTTGAGAGACACCTTCAAGGTTTAGGAGGTAAATATAGATGGCATTGTCAAGCACGATAGTGCCCATTTATTACACTTTGATTTCAATTTGGTTCCTTCGCCTAATGGATTAAAATTCACAAATCAATGAAGATGTGAGTTTCAATTTTGTCTTCATCAATATAGATTTAATGATTGTTTCTAGATCATAGGACATTAGTGTGTAACTTGTGTACATACTTTCAGGGTATGATTTTGGAGAGAAAAAGTGAATTCCTGCTTGATGTGATTGAGAGCAATTTAAACTGCCCTGTTGTTTCATTTTATTTTATCAATTTTGGACCTTCTCTATTCTCAATATGTCTCTTGTAATTTTCACATATTTTTATTCCTTTTTGTTGTTAACTTGGTTTATGCACGTCAAAATATTTTCAGACCACCTTGAAGAATTGGAGCTACTTTTGAATGGGATAGCAATGATGAAAGAGCTAACTAAACGAACTAAGGCTAAATTCCTAGACAAGTTTGCATAGCATTCATGAGGCAAAGTCCTCAACATTCTCTTGCTTTTGAGAGTTTTAGCCTTATGCTGTCACACTATTTATAAATGCTCTACTTATTTCTGTGTTTGAATAATTAGTTCTGGTAATAATCATGTTATTCTAAAACAAGCTTAAATAACTTGTGGCAGTGGATAGAAAATTATCTTACATAGATTGCTTCTTTAAAAGTTATGGCAGACCACGTTATTGGAATGAGGACTGCACTACGAGAGAACTTGGAATTGGTTGGTTCATAAATCCAGTCATGTCGACCCAATTGTGGCATCCTTTTCGGGTGGAGCAATTGGCGTGATTTCAGTACTGATGTTATTTGAGGCAAATATTGTTGATCAACAAGAGAAAACCAGGTGCAAGTATTCCCTTGAAACTGGTATGTTTTGACTCTTCGAAGATTGTCACTCTCTTAATAATATAAGGTCTAAAAATAATTATGAAAAATGATGCATACTACTTTATCATACATGCGGTGGAGACTTTTCTCTCTGGTTATTTTCAGTTGAAGGAGCTTTTATACTGTAAGCGGCTGATGATTTTTGAATTATATGTTGTTTCCTAACTTTAGATCTATATAGGATCATGATGCTATGCTTTCATTCTATTAACATTCTTACGGTGTAAGGACGACGCTGAACTACTTCAGCCAATGCATTATATTAACATTCTTACGGTGTGAGGATGACGCCGAACTGCTTCAGCCAATTGACCGCCTTTGGTGTAACTAACATGACGTGGAGGTGAACCACTAAGTTTGGAGAATTTGTGCCTTTCCATAAATTCACTCATAAAAAATGAAGGTGTTCTTCCTGGAAGGTACTTATATGTGTGCCTTTCCATAAATTCACCCATGTCAAAAATATATGCCTCAAGTTCAAAACAAAACTTTTATTGAAAAAGCCAGAAATTAATAGAATCAATCATTTTTAGTATGTGTCTATGTTTACCTCTATGTTAGAAGATGTCAACAAAACAAATGTAATGCACATCTTTTTGATTGACATTATGCATAACCATAAATTAACAGTATATTTGAATCTAGTTTATTATGGTTTAAGTAAAAAAATGACAGCATGCATATTCCTGGTATGAGAAGATAAGTAAAGTAATATAAAGCCCACCCATGACATGAGATGTGAAGAATATAAATAATGTGTTTTCCTCATTGGTTTAGTTTTTATTTGTGCGAGGTTTAATTCTTGTTGATGTCTTAATTGTCCTTTGGACCAAAAATATTTATGGTTAATGTGTTTTATTTTATTTTCTTATGCAGCAATGTATCAATGAAGATGTTGAAAAGGACGATATAAATGATGAAATTCAAGAGGACGACATAAATGATAAAATTCAAGAGGACGACCTAAATGATAAAATTCAAAAGGACGACGTAGATGACGAATTTCAAGAGGACGACATAGATCTAGATGATGAATTTCAAGAGGACGATATAGATGGTGAATTTCAAGAAGACAACGTAGATGAAGAATTTATGGAGGATGACATATCTAACGAATTTCAAGAGGACGATCTGGATGCTTTACTCCTAGAAGACAAACTTGAATGAGTTGGATGATGTCTTTTTTTTGGCTTGTAGTTGAAAACATTAAACTTGAAATATGATTTTTGTTCTTTTGCTGAACTATGTTTTTAGTTATTTTACTAGGGTCATACTTCAAAGTATTAAAAGTAATGTTACGTTAGGCATTTTGTGTACTCTATATACTATATCTTGAATTAAAGTTTGAACTCGATTTTATTATATTACAACTTTTATGGATGTATGGTTTAAGTTATATAATCAATATTATTTTTGAAGTCAATTATTATTGACTATATTATTTTGATAATAATTGCAAAATTGTATATTTTATGTGGACACTATAAAACAACAACCTATAAGCTATGGCTACACTTCAAAAACGATCTTCCTGATTCAGTTTTAAGGCAACAATTGTTAATTGTAGCCGAATTTGGCAACGCTTAAAAAATGTTGTCTCAGAGGCCGCAAATAATCGTCCCCTATTCCTTTTCTATAGGCGATGTTTTTCAAAAGCGTGCCCAAAAAACATTAAAAAAAACGTCGCCTCAAACAATAGGCAACGCTCACACAGGAGATGCCTAGAAAATGTCCCCTATTTGTTTAGGCAACAATTTTCAGAGTTCTGGCAACGCTTTTCAATTGTTGTTGGAGAGGCTAAATGTTGTAGTGATTGGGGTTCATACCATATGTTGGTTAGGAATATAAATGAGAAAAGGTCTAGAATTAGGGGAGGTTGAATATACTTATCCCTTTTAAAAACTATATGAAAACTTTTAATACATAAATCAAAATTTAGTAAGTAGAAGTTAAAACAACATAAGATGGAAGCATATAATATCATTACTATAGATTAAAACTAGTGCATTTTAATGTCATCACTAATAGAATGATCAAACAATTAAATAAGTCGGCTTGAACAATTCAAATGGCTTAATCTAAGAAATTTAATATCTTAATTTAGACATGTTGTTTAACACAATCAAATTTAGAATGATTCGATAGGTTTAATGTAACACAAACTTATGTTTATACAATAATCCACTAAAAACATGATCTTAACCTAAATGACATACAAAATATGCTATGATTGAATGAAGAGAGTACATAGATATATAGTGGTTTGACAACTGATCTCATTATGCTTACTCCACTCTTCAATGGTTTAAGACCTTCGAGAAAACTAATCATGTCTTCCACAATGTGCAAGAGTTAGTATACAATTATTTTGATACAATGAACTATCGTTAATTCGGGTGCTAATAACCGCACTTCAATAGCCTACACATGAATCTAATAAAAATTCCTTATGTTGATGCAGATACTCAACTACTACACATAAGATCATCAATGATCTTGATCCAATAATCTTGTTATCCATAATAACCTGGTCTAAGTTTCCTCTATGTATCATTCTTCCCTCGAATTTGAAAAAAAACTTCTATGATCAATTTCCATCAGCCTCAATTAATTGGATAACTCTCAACTTTGTTTTGCGACAACCTTCACATGGTTTCACCAAAGTATTCAATGGAGTATAGAGACACTTCTCTCTCTTTGTAGATAACACATAACCGAATTCCATATCCAAGAAACAATTCTTCCACTTGATACACAAAAACATAACTTCAAATAAATATAGTATATTCCCTTATGTATCTTTTATCTACCTCTCAAACTCAATCTTTAGAGTTAAAGGTCCATAGCAATGGTTCTTGATAAAGGTTTAAGACGAGGAATAATATCTGAAGAATCTCACAAACGCAACTAAAATCCACAAGATTCATATTGTATAAGGTTAATCGCAAGGTATCAGCAAGGAATTAGGTGTTGGTGAATGAAGAGCATTTTCTAAGTTATCTCAAAGTTCTTGTAAAATATGATTTTCAAGGTTCTATATGTTGTCTAAGATCGATAAATCCAATTAATGGATTGATCAAAACTCTCTCTCTCTCTCTCTGTGGGTTTCTTGGTCTTCGACAAGAACATAATAACAACAATGAATCTAGATATGTGTTTTGTCACACTTTTTCTGAGATTTTTTTCTCTTGGTGACACACTAACAATCATCGACAAAAAGAGAAATAAATAAGAAAACTTTGTGCAAGAGAATAAATACACTCTATTAGTAGGATTAGACTCAACTGACTAAGACAAAAGGTTTTTATCAAATCATAAAGGTATTATTCAAATCAAAGAAATAATCAACTTGAATCTAAGGTTGGAAAGATGAGAAGAAAGCCATGATTCGAGTCGTACATACCTCATGATTCGACTCACAGAGATTGTGATTTGAATCAAACCTTCATATGACTCGACTCAAATGAGGCATAATGAAATCTCACTTTTCATTATGTACTATGATTCGACTCACACATATATATGTGATTCAAATCATATAACCTTACCGCCTTGATTTAATTGTTATAACTTGTGTTTCAAGCAATATTTGGAATTTTGACATAAAACCAATTGTTAGGCTAAAAGAAAGACTCAAACATGGACTACAACAACTAAGATAATGAGATAAGATGTTTCTTGAAGGTACAAAACTGAAATAGTCGAAGTGAACGAATACGAATACACCATATTATTTCAAATGAATTACACTAACAATGCTATGCTACAACAATAATACACATAATTCACATGAAGAATATACAAACAAGCAAGAAATCAAATAATACACCTACACACAAAATTGGCAAACAATTAAAACTAAACAACAATACCAATGATTACTGCAATTTCACCATATATCGCGCTGTCTCTCAACATATGATCATGTAATACTTAATATTGAGCCCTAAAAAACTACAAATTTATTAGAAAATATCTACTACCGAGTACAAACTCAATCTTCAAACTCAAATAGGTAAAGAAGTCATCCTTCATTGAAGATACTAGAAAAAAATATCTATCAACCATGATATTTTCAACCGTCTTTTGAAACTCTTTATTAAATTAAATAGATGATTTGTCCATAGAGTTGATACGTTTTAAAGTCAAAAGAATGTTTAGCAATATTTGAGTAACTAAAAATATAGTTTTAATTAATAAAAAAAATAATTTCTACCTAAAATTAAATTAAAATAATATTATAATTGTGCATATATAAACAGGTGGATATTATGTTGTTTAAATTTAATTAGTGTTCGGTATAATTACTTATTCTCGTACCGTATTTTATCTTAATAACATAGTTAAAAGATAGTTATGTATAATTGAGTTTATTTGATAATTACATATACATTCAATGGAGGATACAAACTCAAACTCAAACTCGCGACAATTTTACTCGTTCCCTTTTGAGAAATATAATTTTTCCAAGTTTAAACTTGCCACAATTTTACTTATTCTCCTTTTAGAAATATTATTATAACTATCAGAATATTAATTAAAAAAAAACTAATAACATTGCAATTTAAGAATCATGCGCATGCTCCTTTTCTTCCGTTGGGATAATGCTTACTCTGGAGTCTTTTTTTTTTAAATCTAGCCCTAGAGTTGCATCTTGAAGTGCAATCTATATTTAAATAACATTGCTTTAGTATTTTTGCTATAATTTTCATATATTATTGATATTGACATGTATCCATTATGTCACCCAGCATTAAGAAATTCAGTTTTATATCTATGTTTCCTTTCCACCAAACATAAACAAGATACAGACAGGTTTGACAAGCTGATTTTACTATTCACAACATTATCTAAAATTAAAAAAATTGATATACCAAATCTTATCTGTCATCACTTTCCATTTTGACTCTACTGATCTTCCTTGTCGTATTTGTATAGTTGATTTTAGAGAAAGATGCTCTATTTTTTTCCCATGCGTTGCTAATATTTTAATGGATGGATACATATAAAAGGAATAGTTTCAATACAAAAATTAATTAGAAACTTGGTAAGAATAAAACCGGACACAAGAAATGCATATATAATGCATATATAGACCAATGACAAAAGAAAACTCAACAATCTCAAAATAAATAATAAAATCTAAAATCTAAAATCTAAAAACAAGCAAATAAAGACAAGATCATCCCATAATGAAAAAGGAGACTACAACTCCAGCCCAACAGTAAGGATAGAATCTCTTTGAATAGAATCCGCTAAAAAGAAAGATGGTTATAAATTTCAACTTAAAGTAAGATCATATACATTCGAAATTGCTATGGGCAGAAGCACGTAATAGGATTCTCCTCCAACCGAACAAATGGCAAATGGTAGGAGTAGTTCAAGGACTTCCTAAGGTGCCATTTATAGGTAAGAACCATGCTTATATCTTCCAAGTGTTTCACATCAACCGTTGTACCTCAAAAAAATCAAATTCTTTTGAGACTTTTAGATAGACTAAACCTCTATTTGTCAAATCATAATTAGACCATCTATAATCTTATGAGACATGTCTAAAGTGTAAAAAAAAAACTCAAAAATAGACACAATATTCTTTGGGATGACAAAAAAATCATTCTAGTAAGTTAAAAATCAGTGGCCTATATGTGTATAAATCTTTGTTATTATTCAATAAAGAGGAATATGATTTTAGTGTTAAAAATAACAAGTAAAAAATAGAGAGAAGAGTGAACTCTCGCAGTCCTATTTCAGCACATAGCAGTTCAACTAAATCGGAGCTTGCAATCCAGCGGCCAGATCGTCTTGAAATTTTGACACAACGTTCTTGACTCATAGGAGCACATTCTTAGCAATTTTCATTGGATTCAGAGTTTTCTAAGTCGGTCTATCAAGTCCATCTTTGAGGTGAGAATTTCTTGGTGGATTGTTTTGTCTCTCTTGATTATTGTTGTATTCCAAGATTGATTCCAAATCTTGATGATGTTTATATATGTCTATAATTAGTGTTAGAGAGAACCTTGATTATATCCATTGTTCATTTTAGTGGAAGATTTAAGCGACCGAAGGGTCCCATGGTTTTTTACTCCTAGTTAACGAAGATTTTTCAGCGATAAAATTGTGTTGTGTTGTTGCGATGTCGATTATTTGTAGTGGTAATGTCATATTCATGGAGGATTATACCATTGAGGACATCGACAAAATTGAGAATTAAGATCTGATTTTTGAAGATGAAGAAATGATTGATATGAACTCAAATATTATTGCCCCAACCCCTATAACTTTCGTAGATGTTTCAATTCAAAATCAAGGTATGGATTTGAATATTGATAATGTTTTAAATCCTAATGATATTGTTCATGTAGGTTCTACAGAAGATGTTGTTGAAAACGAGGTTGATCAAGAGGTTGAGAGTATTGATCAACCAATTGCTTCTAATGAGTTGATGCGGTATATTCGTGATAAAAGACCTTTCGTTCAATACCCCTCAAATGAGTATGTTTTTCTTACCGATGATGGAGAACTTGAAATATTTAAAGAAACTTTGAAGGATGAGAACAAAACGAGTGGATGGATGCCATGGAAGATAAAATATAATCACTTCATGAGAATAATACCTTTGAGTTAGTGAATTTGCCAAAGAGTAAGAGCGCATTAAAGAATAGATGGGTTTATCGGATTAAGCAAGATGAGTGTACTTCTATAAGAATATACGAGACTCGTTTGGTGGTAAAAGGTTTTAAACAATAGGAAGATGTCGACTTTGGAGATTTTTGCTCCGGTTGTGAAGATGAAATTTATTCGAGTGGTTCTTAGGCTAGCTGCTAGTCTTGATTTTGAAGTAGAGCAAATGGACGTGAAGACGACTTTCCTTCAGAGTGATCTACATGAAGAAATTTACATGGAGCAATCAGATGGATTCCGAGAGAAAGGAAAAGAAGACTATATTTGCAAATTGGTTAAAAAGTATTTATGGCTTGAAAAAAGCACCTTGCCAATGGTATCAAAAGTTCAATTGGGTGATGATTGAACATGGGTACAAGATGACTAAGGCCGATCATTGTGTGTTTTTCCAGAATTTCTCCGAAGGTGATTTTATTATTATCTTTCTTTATGTGGATGATATGTTAATTGATGGAAATAATATTTCAAGAATTAAAGAGTTGAAGAGCACTTTGAGTGGATCTTTTGCTGTGAAGGATTTAGGAGAGGCTCGGAAAATTCGTGGTATTGAAATTGTTCGAGATAGAAATGACAAGAAGTTTTACTTGTCACAAGAAAAATATATGGAGAAAGTCCTTCGGCATTTTAGTATGGATAAGGATAAAGGAGTGAGCATTCCACTTGCTTATCATTTCAAGCTTAGTCATAAACTATGTCCATCTACGAATGAAAAAAAGTTGAGTATGAAGAACATTTTGTATTTATCGGTCGTTGGTAGTTTGATGTATGATATGTGTAACACCCCCTTCCATTTACCCGTGTTTTATAATTAATAATCAGAGTATTTTAATCACAATCCAAGAGGCGTCACAATTTAAATAATTTAAAATCAATCAATACAGTATCATGCTTTCACTGAAGAAGATTTACTAAGTAATTAATGCAAAAGATTATGTTTAACAGCGGAAATGTAACATAACCAAAAATTCTGAATACATCATTCATAGTATTCCAGGATATTAAACTAAACATGATTCAAAACATTAAGGAATTCCATCAAAGAATTTCAAAGCAAACGTTTCCCCAGTGTTGCATCTACCAGAGCACGACACTGACACGCGGACTAATTAACTGACTCGACTCTAGAGCTATCCTCACCAACTCCAAGCAGCTAATCACTTCGGATCTGAAATTGTTAAGTAAGGGTGAGATCTCAATTCAATATAACATGCATTATACGTTTTTAGAATACAACAGAATGATCAGATACATTAATCCATTAATCAAGCACAAATCATAGTCAATTCACAAGGCAATTCACACAATGAACATGTATATAATCAAACAATGGAAATTGAAACACTGGAAACCATCCTAGCATGTTACAATCCCATATGCAATGCAGACTCTATGCATGTGGTACCAAAACGTGAACCGAGTTCATCCACCGCTCCGTTTACATGTGGAAAGACAGTGTAAATTCATGATTTGCCCATAGCTATTGGGTCAAGAATCCAGCCTCACTACCTCAACCTTCGGGTAAGTCTATTGGCTCAACCAATTCACTTCCGCACAATGGGAATGAACCAAATCAACAAATGTTTATGCATGCATCATAAAAGCATGCCATCATCATCTCACATATCATGATATCAATACAAATCACATCATGTCAAATCACCAGTGTATCTCATTCAATCAAAATGAATAAAAAATATATAACACTGTAAGCATTAATATCTCATCAGGTAACTCATACCATTCATAATAGTTCCCCATTATCCTTAACTACTCATTCTTTTCAAAAATCGGGAGCTCAACTATTTTTAAAATAATTTTAGCAAAACAATATTTTCTCTTTTAAAAAGGTAGTATTTTAAATTTAAGAAATAACGCCAAAAACGGCACTCGAATCGGAGTTACGGTTTAGAAAATATGAATTTTTGAAGTTTTAGAAATTTTGGAAAAATACTCATGGAACCCGGTTCCTACCTATACAGGAACCGGTTCCTGAAAGTTTTCAAAAACACGCTCCCTGGTTTTTGTATGGGAACCCGGTTCCTGAGTGTAAAAATCCCAGTTTTGCCAATTTAACACTGGGAACTCGGTTCCTCCCCACAGGGAACCGGTTCCCACGTCCTATAACAGTACTTTCTGCAACTTTTGACAGCATTTTGTATCCTTTATCATTTCCAAACTTACTAATACAAATTGGGACATTAGGAACACCAAATTATGATCATTTCACGCCGTTTAAACATCAAACAACATAGTTTATTCATCCTTATTATTCATTCGACACAATAGATGACCCTAATTCCAAACACCGACACAAAATAGGGTTTCATTCTATATACCTATAATCAATTCCTAACATACCGACTACCCGGTTGATTCCCAAAATCCATAAAACATATTAACCAAACGAAATCACCCCTTACCTCGCGACGATTCTTGATTTCCTCGGCGTCGGCTTTTCCTCTCTTTTCCTCTTCTCTCCAATTCTACGTGAAAGTAGTTTCTCCAAAAAGACTCCTCTTTTCCTTATTTTCCTTTTTATACTCCTTTTAATATTCCTTGATTAATCCAAATAAAATGAAATATTAATAATTATTAAAGTAGAGTAATTTACTCCTCATACTCACTAATTACTCTGCACACCTCCAATCCTTTCTTTATTAAATAACCCAATTAATCCAAATAAAATTAATACTTAAGACTTTAATTAATTAAATAATTAAATTCTCACTTATTTAATATTTGAATTAAATCGGGGTGTCACAATATGGTTTGTACAAGACCTGATATTGCTCATGTCATGGGAATGATGAGTTGTTATTTCAGCACAAAGTGAAATCTCGTAGTCCTATTTCAGCACAGAGCAGTTTCACTAAATCAGATCATCCTGAAATTTGACACAACATTCATGACTCATAGGAGCGTATTTCTGAGAAATGTTCATTGGTTTCGGAGCTTTCTAAGTCAGTCTGTCGAGTCCATATTTGAGGTTAGAATTTCTTGGTATTTTTGGATTGTTTTATCTCTCTTGATTATTGTTGTATTCCTAAATTGATTGCAAATCTTGATGATGTTTATGTATGTCTCTAACTAGTGTTAGAGAGAATCTTGATTATATTCATTGTTGATTATAGTGGAAGATTTAAGTGGCCTATAGGTCCCATGGTTTTTTACTCCTAGTTAAGAGAGGGTTTTCTACGATAAAATTGTGTTGTGTTGTTTGGTGTATTTTTTTTGTTTGTTAATTGTCTCTAAGTTGCATTTGATATTTGAGAGAGATTGTCTTGTTGAATTATTCTGGTGCGTTTGGATTTCCTCCCAACAAAGCCACCTCAAGGTGACAAACAAATGGGATGTCGACTCTACCAAAGTCGGCAAAAACAACAACCAACTTCGTCCATTTCCAAAAGAACCCCACACATACAAAAATTAGTGGGATACCTGTGTGAACACACGAGTATAAGTGTGGTACCCACGCTTTTGTTTTAAAAATGTAAATAAGAAAAACAAAATTATTTACCAAAAGACTTTATTATTTTTTTTTAAAAGACACATTTTTTAAATAAAAACAATATCATTTTATCAAAAAAAATTACAACAATAATAAATATTTCAATTTTCTCATACATTATCTTAAAAAATATTGTATACTAAATTAAAAATTATTTCAAAATAAAAATATTAGCAACATAAATAATTTAAAAAGTACAAATTTTCTCGGGTTTTGATTCATGCAATATTTTAAATTTATTTATATTTAATTTTTTAATTGTACAAAAAATATAATAACATGTGGATTTGCACGAATTCTAATATCATTACATGTGCGCTCATACGAGTCACACGGTACTGATATGTTACCCGTGCATTCGCACGGGTACTGGAATGGTACGCACACTTTTGTTTTCAAAATATAAATAAAATAAAATAAAATTGTTTTATCAAAATAATTCAATATTTTTAAAATAAATACATATTTTTAAAATAAAAACAAAATTTTTATACACTTATAATATGTATTTCAGTTTTTCATAAATAATTCTAAATAATATTGTAATTAAAATTAAATATAATTTTAAAATAAAAATACTGGCAACATAAATAATTAAAAAATAACACATTTTTGTGTATGAATTTATATATTATTTTAAATATTTTTATTTTCATTTTCTTTAAGTTTACAAAAAATATAATAGCTCTTGGATTCACAAAATTTTTTATTTGAATACTCGTACGAAGTCCGAGTATTAGTGTGTTACTTGAATATGTTGCTAAAATGTAATAAGAATTAAAAGAAAGAAAAACAAAATTGATTAACCAAATTTTTTTCAATATTTTTAAAATAAATTGAATATTTTTTTCTCAATTGAGTACATAAAAAAAATATGGAAAAATAAAAATAAAATGGCCCATAACTCCTTGTAAGTTTAATATTATAATTCTTTGAAAACAAATTTTAATATATATATATATATATATATATATATATATATATATATATATATATATATATATATATATATATATATATATATATATATATATATATATATATATATATATATATATATATATATATATATATATATATATATATATATATATATATATATATATATATATATATATATATATATATATATATATATATATGTGTGTGTGTCATGTCTTGTCTACGTGCCCGGTGGATGCTTGCCTTGTACTATATATTATACAATAATATCAACATTAATAATAAGAAGAAGAGAGAATAAATAAATAGCTGGTGTTTTTGGTGGTTAAGAAAGAATTGAAATGGAGGAAGAAGTAGTGAAGATGGTGATAAACAGTGTTCCTAGTGCCAAATACTGTGTTACAGGCGCAACAGGGTATATAGGCTCATGGCTTGTTGAATCTCTTCTTCAAAGAGGTTGCACTGTGCATGCTACAGTTAGAGATCCTGGTTAGTTTTTCTCTATTACCACCCTTTTCCTTCTTCAATCTATTTTTTCTTTCTGGTTTGTTCTTCATTCTTCTAAACTAGTTAGAGGAAGAATTCGTTTAAAAAAACTCAGAAATTTCAGTCCCACAATATTTTTTATGATAGTTTTAGTGTTTGTTGTTGCATCAACTCATGTTTAACCATTATTTTAATCAATCATCTTTAAACTATTATGAATATCTTTCTCACAAAAATTAAGATGATAAACTATGAATCATAGAGAGTGTTGTACAAATTTTGAGAAGAACTCGACACGTTTCAAAATTTACATAAGGATTTTAATATTTGTGGGCGGCAAAGAATGCAAGTCCAACGTAAAAGTAAATAAAAGGGGACCAACTAGGATGGACAAATAGCTACGTACAATTCCTTCAAAATGGATCTTTTGACAACAAAGTTTTTCCACCAACTTATGGGGTTTTTATTTTATATAACTTCTAATTTTTTTTATTAACTACTCTCTCTTTTAAAATCTTCAATTCAATCAATTCATACTACAGATTAAATCTAATCAATCTATTTATTTTTAACAAACAAACATCTATCAAATTCATTTATTAATTTTTTTCGCAATTTTATTTGTACATTTTTTATATATTTTTGAAATATAAACTTTTTTCTCTCTTCTGGTAGTGATTGAGATGTCTTAGTCCAATTTTTTCTAATTCTTTTGGGCTCAAAAATTGGTCTACTAACAATACTCCTTCGAATTGCCGTGAGTGAATGCGGTGTAGGCGAATCCAAAATTGCCTGCACTTATTTTGGGTTTGGAGCAACTGGGGGTAGTAAAGCGGACGGCACGTTTATGCGCCCGCTCTTTTTAAGTCCGTCTAAAAGCGGGGTGGGATGGGACAGGCCAACTTAGGCGTCTGAACTCAAAAGTCAAGTCCGCCTCGTTTACTAACGAGTTGACGGGTTTGCGGGCCGGTCCGCCAAATTTATAGTGTTTTTTTTAAAATTTAATTTACTATATAATTTATAAATTTTTTAATTATTACCAAAGAATCGACAAAATATTTTTTTTAACGCATAATAGAACTTCAACATCTATTTCTAAAGAAAACATGTAAGCGAACATATTGAAAACTTAATAATTCTACATGTCATACAATTGTTCTTTTATTTCAAGATTTTTCAATCAACACATGTATTAGAAAGTTATAAAAAGAACGTTGAGCTTATAATTTAATTTGTCTGTATAACAGTTTAAAATACAATTTAATCAACATAATCTTAAGAGAAGAGTGTTATTTTTATAGTTAAAGTCGTTTTAATTCGAAGTAAAAAATAAAAGGTTTTAACAAAAAATCCGGGGATAAAACCCGTTTCGCCCCGCCTTAGTCCGCTTTTTTAAACGAATTAGGCGGGGCGGGTCAACTTAAGATACCGAGTCAAAAAACTCAACTCATCCCGCCAAAAATGACGGGTCAAACAAGCCGATCCGGCGCGCCCAACCCAGTTTTCCACCCCTAGGAACAACACCTCCAACAAAAATCACATGACTTAGGTAATTAACTGTATCCACTTCAAAAATAGACTTTGATAATTTGGCAACAAAATTGTTCGATTTAAGCAACTTAAAAACACCACTTAAACCCTTGTAGACAAGATTGCAAGCTCATCTAAAAGTTCATAAATTGTGGGCGTTGGGAATTGATCTCTTATTGTAATATCGTTTAGTGCTCTGTAGTCATCACAGATGTGCCATTTTTTTTTTTTACGATTAACAATAGTGACTACTAAGGAGTATATTTCCATCCCTTAAATGAATGATGGAGGTCATTGACTTTTTTAGATGTGCGAGTAACGATATGGTTTCACATTGATAAGGGTTGTGTTGGAATACAATGGTCGTGTGATTGGAAAAATGTAGACTAGATCACTATTTCAGTTGGGTATTGATGTAGAAGGGACACAATTAATGGTGTATGCTAAATTACAATTTTAATTTTTTTATTTTTGTCTAATTCATAAAATTAATCGTCATATTTTAAATTCAAATATTTGTATTCTTCTATTTTCAATTCAAACAAATTTAGTCCACTCTCACTTGTATTCATAAAAAATTGATGAAATTTTTATTTTTTAATTTATATTTTTATCAGCAAAGTTTAATAATTAATTTATATACGAAAATTTGTCATGTTTTAGTAATAATTTTTCATGTTTTAACAATAATTTGTCATTTAAAACATAAATATTATTAATTTTAAATACAAAAGTATGAAAAGAGGATCGAGATTATTTAAATTTTAAATAGAAGGACCAATTTCTTGAATTAGGTAAAATAGGCGACTAAAATTGTAATTAAACCTTATAATAATAATAATTATTATTATTATAAATATCAAAAATAAAATAATATATTTTGAAAATGATCTTATTAAATTGTTTTTTAGTTAAAAAAACATAATTATATTAAAATAATTAAATTTATTTTTAGAAAGTAATTTAAAAAAATTAATAATATGACTTTTATGTAAATAAAATATCGTTATAATTTATTTAAATTTAAAAAATATATAATTTAATAGGTATCTATTTTAAAATAAATAAATACAACCTGCTAAATTTCATTTAAAACATAAAATTCATTGAATTAAAATAATTGAATCTTTTAATATTGATTTCGCTTGTTTCAATTTGTTTTTAAATGATTTATATACAATTAAATACTTTATTTTTAGAAAACATATTATATAGAAATTTTGTAAGAAAATTTAATTTAAATAATCATAAAAAAGAAATTTTAGGTAGTCATTCTTTTGTCATCACTTTTTAAAATTAATATTTTAAAAAATCATTTTAATATGCAAATATTTTGAATAAGTATTCATCAAAAATAATTTAAAAATATTTATTTTTGAAGAATGATGTCATTTTGATTTTATTTTATTCTTCAAAAGTTTTTATTTATGTTAGTGAATGTCAAAATTTGTTTTTTAATTTATAATAAATGAATTCTAAATAATTTTTACTATTTCCAACATAGTTTGAAGAAAACTTATTTTTTAAAATATAAAAAATTTATTTTTTGCAAGTTAAAATAAATGGACTAATTATGAAATGGATTGATTTGATACAATTGATTAACAATTATTTTGTAGAAGATGAATATATGACTTTCGTCGTAAATATAATTGGAGAAAATAAAGTCCTTAAAAATCCTAACCTAGGATCTGATTAAGCACAAAAAGTATTAGAATATGAATCAGAACAGAACAAAAAGAAAATAAAACTAAAATACATAGGAAAGATAGTATAATTGACACCTAATCCGATCAACCAACTATAACTAAAAATGAGATAACTTAACAAAAAAGACAACCCCTTAAGAAGACAAGCTAGATCTCTACTAAAAAACCACAATATTGATAAGAGAATCCTCCAAAGAACCGTTAATGACTCTCTAGTCCACTACAAGGCCAAAGACATTCACCTCTCAATTAACTTAAATAAAGAGTAGGATTTTCAAGCTAGACGGAGAAAACACAATAATTATTTGCATGTCTATCAAAATATCATTTTCATACTAGTAATACTTATCTTCCAAACCCTTCACGGTGATAGAAGAACTTAGGTGAACAATATTGTTCTGGGAATTCCAATTCAACCAAACTATAACATATTAGATCATGCATAAGTCATACATCTCCCTAAACCCACCTCCCAACAATCTAAGAACCAAGTTTTTTATTAATATCCTTAGAAAGAACAAAGCATCACCCCAATCACTTAAAAATTTTGTATCATACAGACCCCATTAACTTAAAAGTTTTGTACGAAACACACGCAGCCATATCACAAGTTATAAATAGATGGATAACTGACTCATCTTCCTTCTATAAAATGGGAACAAAACACCCTTAGGATTCCCTAACATAATACCCTTAAAATGGTCATTTATAGTAAGAACCTTCTCTTGATGAAATTGCCAAGAGAATACAACTACTTTAGATAGGCTCCAATTGTCCCATACAAGGGGAAGAACAAAAACATCTGGTTTAACAAGAGAGCATTAGGGAGATTGGGCTCAAGGAGCTCTAAATAGGCACAAGCGATAGAAAAAATACATCCTTAACATATTACAACTTCCATATATCATGTTTTAGGGAATGGTCGCTGCTCGAATATAAGAAGTTTGGAGACCATAACCTTGTGCTAGATGGATAATAATCTTTTTCATTCCAAACTCCAAGAAAAATTCACTAACACTCTCACACGACTAACAACTCAATCTTTCTAATAAGATACTATTAAAAATCCTAGGGAACTTGACATATTAAGGAATGGAACCAACGCACTTATCCTTCTAAAAAGAGGTGTGTGTTCTAGATCCCACTTTCCTACTAAGATTGGCTCCAAACTAATCATATGTCTCCTTAGCTTTAAATCCTATAAGAGACACCTCATTCTACCATAGTGAAGAAAAGTGTAAACCTACCACCCTACCACATAAAGGTGAAGAATATGTATATGCACCATATTTGAAAGAAAATATATCACACCAAAGACAAGAAGCGTCTAAATCATGTTATATCTCCACTTAGTCAATGGGGCTAGATTAACCAAGCAGAGATCCCATATTCCCAAATCACCTTTATGCTTAAGCTTAAAAACATCGACCTATTTGAATCAAGCAATCTTAGTTGTACCGTGAACCTCTCCCCAGAAAAACCTTCGTAAGCCTAACAATAATCTTCCAAACTTTGACAAAAAAACTCATGAAAAATAAGAAGAGTGTAGGTATAACATTAAGGATCGAGTTGAGTAAAATCACTCGTCCCTATAGGTCAACATATTGATGATGCCGCAATTTTAACTGTCTATAAATCAAACTAACTAGAGGTTCCCAAGTGCAATCTTTGTGGCGATTAACATCCACCAATAAACCATGGGTACCTAAAAGGGTGGGATTCAGAATTACAATAGAAAAAGTCGACAACTATGTACTAAAAATCAAGATCCACATTAACCTTAAGGAAACTACTCTTAGAAAAGTTGACTTCAAGACCTGAAGCCAACTCAAAACTCCAAATAATAACCTTAATCGAACATAGGTTATCAACTGAAGCCTCCACCAAGATAATAATGTCATATGGGAATAGGAGATGCGAGACACTAAGATCCTAGGTGCCAACTCTAAAGATAGAAAAGAGACCAAGACCCATTACCCAAAAAAGAATCCACTTAGCCACTAGTAGGAGAATAGATGGGAGCAGCTAAGGGCTAACCTTTCTTCAACCCCTTACGGATATTAATTTCTTAGGTCCAACAACCAACGACCTCAAGCACAAGATTTCTAGAGAAAACACATGCATGTATCTAAGATATATACTTATCATTAAATCCAAACTTGATAAACATATAATTAGAAAACTCCAACTAACTAAACCATGGGTTTTCTCAAAGTCCACCTCAAAATAAGACATGCCTTTTTGGACTTCATATCTAGGTTCAGTAACTCATTTACCACCACCACCCCATCCACTAACAATCTACCCTTTAAAAAGGTTGAATAATTTGGAGAGATGATTTTGTTCATAGCCATTGCAAGCCTAACTACTATTACTTTGGAAACAAGTTTATAAAGAGACTGCACTAAGGAGATATGACAGATTTCTCTCATCTAAGAAATGGAATCGACTTTAGGAATCAAAGTAACAAAATAGGACGTGAAACAACAGGGGAGAGATACAAAGTGATGAAACTGATTAAATATTCTGCCAAAATCTTCCATAAGAAGAGGCCAAAACCTTCTGAAAAAAGAGAAAATGAAACCATTTGGATCCGGACTCTTATTACCATCACAAAGAATGGTCGTGATATCAATCTTTGAAATAAGGAGAGCAGAAGTAAGACCAATATTATCCTCTCTTGTGAGGGTTTGAAAAGTTTCCTCATCCAATTGTGGACAATCAACTAGAGGTTCATTAAAATTATTAGAGAACAAATTCACCACCTCTTGACTATCTCAACAACCTCATTAACCAAACTTTTGCCCACCTTAAGAGTTAGAATATTGTTCCTCATACTTCTACTCTTCACCACCTCCAATGAAATCACACCAATGTCAAATCTAGAGTTCAGATAGCTCACCGCCTCTCCCAAGGACTCAATTTGGAAGTCAAGTTTACTAATCACCTTTTTATTTCAAATTACATTCACAGCCTCTTTGAGAGGTTTGAGTTTCTCTTTAAGAACAAAAGGTTTTCAACCAAAGAACATAGAACCAAACCACATAGAATGGACTAACTCAGCAAATATATTATGAGCAAGCCCGTTATTGTTGAATATAAAATGTTTTGGGCCACATATTTGGATAAAATGCAAAAGAACAATTGAACAATGATTTAAAACATCTCTAGAGAAAAACGATTTCACCAACCATAAGATACAAGAATTCTATCTAGCCTGTTATCCACTGCTTCATTGGACTGGAACTAGGTGAACTTCCTACTTATTAGAGGAAGATAAATCAAGTCCATCTGAGAAATTACAATGGAAAAGACATGACATTTTCAACCAAAAATGACCTCCTTCCTGTGAATAAATTGTAATTTGATGGATCAAACTGTTACTCTATTTTTAACCAACAATAACCTCATTTATATTATAAATGGCTCACTTATTTCACTTGTTTTATACGCTCTATCTTACAATGACATTAACATAGCTAATAATTTTTTCAAATGTGCATTATTTTAAAAAGATACATAATAATATTAATTATTTCTAAATTGAACTGTATAATTAATAACATAACAAATTCATTTTATGTTTTACTAATAAAAATTAACAGAAAAGTCGTTACACCTCCTGTCACTGTGGAAAGGTGGCGACCAACTGAAAATTTTCCGAGCTGATTTGCAAGAAGAAAGTAGTTTCAATGAGGCCGTAAAAGGATGTGTTGGTGTGTTCCATGTTGCAGCTTCAATGCAATTCAATGTTAATGACAAAGAAAATACAGGTAAAGTAATGCATTGATACTGGCAATGTCAATGACAAAGAAAATACTGGTAACCTAACACATTTGATCTTCCCACTCTGCATTAAACCTGCAGAGGATTTTGTTCAAGCAAATATAATTGATCCTGCAATCAAAGGAACCATAAATCTTCTCAAGTCATGCTTGAAATCCAATTCAGTGAAAAGAGTTGTTTTCACATCTTCTATAAGTACTATTACTGCTAAAGACATCAATGGAAAGTTGAAATCTATTGTTGATGAATCTTGCCAAATACATACTGATATTCTGTGGAATACACAAGCAAGTGGATGGGTAAGAAATGTTTTTTTTTTTTTTTCAGGTAGCTATTACTATATTAGTAGCATTGTTCACAAAATTCAAAATCGAATCCTTGAGTTTTGTTTTATGGTGACAGGTTTATGCACTGTCAAAGCTTCTAACAGAAGAAGCGGCGTTCAAATTCGCAAAAGAGAATAATATTGATCTTGTTTCAGTTATAACAACAACTGTTGCAGGCCCTTTTTTCACTGCTAATGTACCTGCAAGTGTTAAAGTTCTACTGTCACCACTAACAGGTGAATTTATCATCAATCAAGCATAAAATTGTAGTGAATTATTATAGTGACCAACTTGATAATGTATGTATGCATGCATGCAGGTGAAGCGAAAAACTACGAGATATTATCTGCTGTAAATGCGCGAATGGGGTCAATTGCTTTAGTTCACATTGAAGATATATGCAATGCTCATATATTCTTAATGGAACATGCTAATGCACAAGGTAGATACATATGCAGCACACAAAGTTGTACATTATCTAACTTGGCAGCTCAACTTTCCAAACAGTATTCTAGTCCCTCTATACAAAGGTAATTTCCTTACCTTCCTTCTATATATGTATACTAAATTTTGTAGGTCTTTGTAATTCATGTTTTGATGTTATTCCTACATTACTTGCAGTAAGACACAGAAAAATTATGACGAGGTTCCTTCTGAAATTTCCTCAAAGAAGCTAAAAGATTTGGGTTTTTGTTACAAGCATAGCATTGAAGATATAGTGCATCAAACAATCATGTGTTGCCTAGATTATGGTTATTTACCTTCTGTTTAGCTACTGCTCTTTCAATACAACTTTGTACATGGTTCATAGAAGTTGAGCTTCTTATGTAACAAAAAAAATAATGAGATTTTGTAATTTTTTGTTAGACTTCTCATAAAGAAAATAACAAGGCAAAACTATACTCTATATGGTCTCTTCTTATCTTAATTCAAAGTTACAAAACACATCTTTTAACTTTTTTCTGGGTCAAGTCAGTTATTTTTCATGTCAAAGTTAAACTTTTATGTTTAGAAAATGAATAATGTCGATTCAAATTGCATTTTTCATCTATTTATGTTACCAAAACTATATTGTCATATTTAAATTGAATTTAAAGTTTTAATGTAAAATAATATTACACAAAATAATTTTTTTTTTTAAGTTGTTAATTCATATAAATATTTTAAAAATAAAATGGTGATTTGGCGGGATACACCATCTTTATTCATTAACGGTGTAAATTACATTGTAGGTGCATATTTTATTTTCTCATTTAAATTACATCACGTTATAATTTTATATTATGTAATTATTTTAACGACAGTATTTGGCCCATTAATTAGGGCTATTGGGTATGAAATACCATTCTATTTAAATAATTTAATGATTGTACTCGAATAACTAAAATAATATTAAAAAATATATATCTCTATTTATTTGGGACTTATTTGTTTAACTTTTTATTTAAATGATTTTTATAGTGTATATTTTTGTTAAAAAATGTTATTTTTTATTTTTTTAAAAGCTTCAAATGAAATATTAATTTAAATAGTTATTCTTAAAATTTCATCATTTTGATTTAAACTTTTTAATATTAAAATTCAAAAAATCACTTAAATTTGAAGTTATTTTAAATTTTTCATAAAAATTATTTAGAGATATATATTTTTAAATTGTGATTTTGATTATATTTTGATCTTCAATGATATATAGATATATATTTACCTCATAAGAGATCAAAATTGTTCTTTTAATTTATAAAAAAAGAATTTTAAAATACTTGTAATATATATATATATATATATATATATATATATATATATATATATATATATATATATATATATATATATATATATATATATATATATAAATTAGCATCATGAGTTCGATTTTGAAGTTTAACTTTCGCGGAAATTCTTGTTATATGTAGTTTTCATTTTTTTTTCTTCTTATTTCATTGTAATTTTTCCTTTACAATTGTGATTGCATGGTTAATAGCTATTTATCCCTTATAATATTGGGGAGTTTTGATTTACCCCATTTAAAAATATTTTTTTAATTATGCCCTATAATATTTGGGTATCCCCTAAGCGTGTAACAACTAGGGGATAAAAAATACCGGGGGTAAATTTTGTACCTAGGAGATAAAAGACTTAGAATTTTAACATTTTAAGGGGTGATGAAACATAATTTTTTAAAGGGGAGTAAATCAAAACTCACCTATATTGCATGGAGTAAATAACTATTAACCTTTTTTTATATATTATCATACTCATCATTTGTGGCTACAGTTCTTAATTTTTCCCATACCACAACTATATACATGGGCCAACAATATTTGTAGCCCAAACGTGTGAAGCCTAATAAAGCAAGAGAATTTCTTAAAGCATCCTATTAAAGGTAAAAAAAAAAAAAAACTCTGTAAAATTAAAAATATATTTTGGAAATGAATTTTTGGGATGCACTCTTTTTTGAAAAACCAGTTTTGAAATCAAAATCGTAACTATAGTTTGGAACTATAGTTGCATTTCTGATACCTGCACATAGTTCTGAACACATTTTTATGCAGGTTTGTTGCATTTACAAAAAAATATAGTAAAATAAGAATTCGATTAAATGTGAAGTAATCACAAAATACGTATTAATGCTCATAAATATTATGTTCCAAAATACGATACACAAAATACTACTCAAAGTGTTATAAGAATAATCCAAAATATGAAAAAACATATAGTACTAATAATAAAATGCATCTAGAATTGTCAGACTACTGAGTATGGCAAATAATGAGTCAACATGTGATATTTCCGACATTCCTGTGCTACCTCCTTTACTACAAAGCCCCTAGCATCTGCCATGATGGCGTCTAGAACACCTCTAACACCAGAGCCATCAGGAAACAAACCTCTATCAATATGTGTTTATGCAATCTCCATGATACGACGACACCTAGGCAACACGTCAGTGGCATGATCGGTCCTAGCCTGCTCCTCCTCTAGGATCTCCGCATGTGCTGGCTTAGGTGGGTTATTTTGAGCCTCGTGTAGCAGATATGGATGTGACACCCTGAAGAACCATAAGATATAACCATCCTTATAGCTCTAATTTTTTGGTGCTATGGTACCTCGGGCCTCATCTGAAACGAGATGGTTAAGATAATCATCAAATATCTTATCCATATCCCTCTGTTTCACCGTGGGAGTGGCATTCTCAGATGGTGGTCTGAGAATATTTTGAATGTATCCAAACTGTCGCATCACGCGCCCAGGAAAATAAGTAGTCGTCTTGCGCGACCTACAAGCCAACCACCCTGTGAACAACACAATCTCGTCAAAGAGACATGTCTCATGGTGAGCCTCGTATGCATGGAAACATATATCCTCATAGGTCAGGTGGTCTATATACACCCTGAACGGCTTTGTCTCCTGGTTCCCTTAGAGTGGGTCGAATGAAGCGGCGCATGGTTGAACCTATGTATATGTAGGGTCAAGTGATCATCCGAATATGTGAGGGAAGTGATGTAGGATCTAGGCCTGAAATGTTACCATCATTAGTAAGTAAAGAAATCAAATTAATTTACATAACCTGACAAAAATAACATAAGCATAACAATTGTTACTGTGAAAAGTGTGATGCTTTTGGGCATCTGCTTTGTATTCCACTTAATGTCCTCAGACAACTTTTGGTACAAACACAAAAAAATAAGCTTCCCCTTAGTTCCACCCCGCAATGTGCTTAAAATCGTCAAACAACCGCAGGTACATGACATCAGTGTAAGTGGCGCTAGTGTCCACAAAAATCTACGTCCCAACCAGATACAAAAGATATGCCCTCATAGCACGTCCTCTGTGTTGGGCTACCTGATGATCGGCACCAGTAGCCTGTTGTGCACACAATAGCTTAGATGTGAACACATTTTGAAAGTAGCTAAATATGACATGACACCCACGAGTTTTGTCGATCTCAGCCATAACATCCTCTAGAGTAACTCCTAAGTACCTCACCAATATATACAACGCCTCCTCTTTGGTGCACCTCTCATAATCTAAAAACCTCACTCTAATCAGAAGGTGCGAAAGACACACGACATCGTCCAGTGTGATTGTCTTCTCACCATGTGGTAGGTGGAACGATGATGTCTCATGATGCCATTTCTCAACAAAAGCGTTAATCATACCACGATTAATGATCCGCATGAGACCAAATAACGCACCCGGTGAGGTGCAACAGCTCTTGAAACCATGGTTTGGCGGGTGCTACCAGACAAATGATCTTTAGAGCATGGTTAATTATCTTCAGTGGATCGTGGTCCTGCATGCATAGATAAACACACATTACTTAAATGAAGACAAAATTTAACAAAAAAATTAACACAATATGTAACAATTGTTAAATAAAATATTCACCTCTCTGTTCCATAAGTATCTGGGAACATGGTCCCGATACAAAGGAAGCACCGACAAATCATAAGGCCCTCCTCTAAAACTATGACGCGCCTCTATTTTAGGTTGTGGATGGGCCACTGGTGCAGACTTGGTGGCCTCGGGTATAGACTAGGTGGGAGCAAGAGTAACTGTAGGCTGGGTGGGAGTTGGTGTAGGCTGGGAAGAATAAGTTTCTCATGTATTAAAGACAATAGGACATCTATGGGATGAAGGAGGTGAAGAGGTATGGGTGGCAGCAGGTGTCGGCTGGGAAGGAGGTGTACTTTGTGGGAGGGGTCCGGATGTCTCACTTGGTCTAGATACCTGCAGCAAGGACATACGTCTGTGAGAGGAAGGAGGCAGAGATGGATGGGCAGAAGACTCTCGCCTGCTAGTCGACGGAGTGGAAGTAGAAATACCGTCAACAATGGGTGTATCTGACACAGCTGGTCTAGGGGTCTATAAATCCTTCGTCCTTTCCCTACGCAGAGAAGCGTATTGTGAAAGTCTTCGTGTCGCAATATGGATGGTCTCTCAGCCATAATACCTGTAGAATAAACTAACCAAATATTAAATAATAACACAATATGTACAAAGAAGAGGTAAAAAACTAACTACTGCAAAACCAAAAGTATATTTATGGTTTTAGTCAAGAACAAAACCAGAGATACACTTCCGGTACGACCTGCAACATAATAGCTGCATCAATGGTGAAGTTGGACCTTAATGTTGGCTAAAAATAACCATTGGTTGTCAAAATGACATGGCTAACACTTCCATATTGATTTCAAACATTGCAAGAACTAAAAAAATTAGTTTACTACCCTAAAACACAATTTGTATGTAAAATAAAAAATATCCAAAAGCAACTTACAATTGATGATTCTCCTTGTTTAGCTCCGGTAATGCCTGATAATTTCCTAATGTGTTGTTATATGCTGATGGTTTTTGAAATAATGTGTTTTCTGGAACAATGGTGATTTGGAGGTCTTGGTGTTTTATTTTTGAGTATGATGTAAATGAGGAATGGGAAGAGGCACGCGTTTATGTCAAATGAAAAACCAGAAAATAGAAATACAACATCGTTTTGGGAACCTTAGTTGTATTTTTGGTTCATATAAACGTGGTAGGGTGTGGCTTCTCACATTCTATCAAGTTCTATCGAGAATCAATGTTGTACTTCCAGTTTGTATGTTTTTCATATAAACGGGTGCGCACCGGAGATGCATCTCCGATTTTTGGAGGCATATTTGGAATTTCACGTTGGGTCCTAAGAAACACTTAGGATGTATTAAGAAATCCTCTAAAGCAAGAGGTCTTTATGTTGGCATACTCTGTTGATGTAAATTTAGTGAATTCAAGAGCTCTAGGCCAAAAGAAGGCTATAGAAACTTGAGAACAATGTGGACCTTTTCTAGGATAACACCTTATTTGGAAAAAAAATTATTAAATAAATATTGTTAGATGACAAACAAATTATACTTGAACATCAGTCTATTTGGACGACGAATTAATGCCCAAAGATTCCAGGCCTCCACAGACCCTAAAAAACCATATATAAGGGACCAAAAATATCATATCCAGGTACACAAAATTTCTAACATAAATACATTTCACATTCGATATTCACTAACTTGGACATTAAAGTGTTACTAGATTTACCTGCTTCTATTATAACCGGCAGAAAGGCAATATTTCATCCTAAAGCTACCAACATCGGACTAACTTCTCAACCAAATGAATGATTCCCTACCAGAAGAATCATTTGTCTTGGAATTCTGTTAGACTGTGACTCTATACTTAAGAGTGGGTGAATTGTGGAACTTAGAAAAAATTTAATTTAAAATAAAATCCTTTATAAAATCAGAGTTTGAAAACATGTTGAAACAAATGATTTAATAAGCAATGTAAAATACAATAAAGTAAAGAAATGAGGTATAAAGAGATACACCAAAGATTTATACTAGTTCGGCCTCAATTAACCTACTTTTATCCCCGAGAATATTTCTTGAAAGTATCAATTAAACTTGAGATCTTTTAGAAGTACATGTCCATGAACCTCCTTATACAAGAATATAAAGTTTTAAGACTAACTTCCAACCAAACAACAAACAAATATTAGAGTGGTTATTCTCCAAACCAAATAGGGATTTTAAAAAGGTTGATTTTGAATCAAGATATAATTTTGAGTTGGTTATCCTTTGAATCAAACTAGGGCTTCAAACAGGCTAATCATAAATGTAATTGAGATTTTATATTAACTAATCTCAAATTGATTAAGCTTTTACGGGGATGAACTCAAGAACCAAAATATATTTTAACTGGGCTAATCTCTAATTAATAGATTTTGAAATGGGGTGAGTTCAAGAACCACTGTGGAGATTTTAATGATTAATCTTCACAAACCAAAAGAGAACTTTAGCTTCAAGGAAAAATTCACAAACCAAAATGGAGACTTCCTAGGATAATTCTCCAAATCAAACAAGAGATTTTAACAGATTTATCTCACTACCAAAATAACTTCCTTCGAAAGAAATATTTACTCTAGAGAGAATACCCTATTGGTAAGTTTACAATTTATCCCTCAACCAGAACAATTATCCTCACTTAAACTCCAGAATACTTTTAAAGCTCTATGGCTACATATATGTGAGATAATGAGGTAGTTAGTCAAAGTGTTGGGATAAATGAATGTGAGATCAAAGTTTATTTACTAGATGTTGAAGCGGTAAAGTGAGCAAGCAAAGAGTTTGGTATTTATTTTTACCGGGTGATATATACTGGTTAGGTTATATCGTATTGTGTCCACAGAGATTGGTTATTGATTCGTCGTTCGACAATTCTACCGTTAATGAGTTTGGGATTAAAAGAAATGAAAATAAAAGACAGAAAGTAAATGAACAAAAAGTATAAAGGATAGACAGCTTATCCGGAACGAATGAAATCTACCCGTCACAGACTTAAATCTACCACCCAGTTATACTCGGTCTAAAATACTCGTCCGTGTCATCACATACCTCTCACAACCTAAGCTATTTCTAACACAAATTGAGAATCCTCCCGAATCATCTCGATATCCATTTTTGGCCTATCTCAACAACACATAAGTCAACTGCGTCACCTCCATACCCATCTCTAGCTTACTTCACCAACGCAGAGGCATTAAGATTAGATACTCTATAGTGAATGTCAGCTCTAAACCATTTCTAGAATTCAGAAACTAACAGATAATCATCCTAGGTAAGAATCTAAGCGATCTATCTCTAGTAAAGGTCAAATCCCTAACATAGAGTAAAAACCCAAGACAATCACCAACACAGATTCGTAAAGCAAACTTTATACAACGCCAAGGGCGACAAATATACATGAGTTAGAGTAGATATACATATAAAATCCAACAAAAGAGATTACAAAGAGAAGAGAAGAAGAGGAACCAAACATTTCTTGGTTTGTCAACACCAATCGACGAGGGATTTTACGAGGGATCATCCAAATGCAAGCTCCAATGTTGTTTTCTAAGCTCTCTAGACAAAAAAATGATGTTGATGGTGTTGGGACTTGTTGCACCCCAAAATTTGCCCTCCTATCTCGGTTGTATCTGGTTTAGGCTTCGCATTTATCATAACACTCACATGCATTCATATCACTGGGTTTATGGTTACGGATTGGAGTTGATTCCCAAAGATTTCTCTGTTGAGCAGAAAAGTTGTGGTGCTTTCAACCAATCTAGGATATTGGGAAAACGATGAGGTTTAATATTAAATCTTATCCGCTATCTATCGGGTTTCGGGTTGTCTTGAATGTTCTTGAATTGAGCTACGGAAGTACGTTATTTTGAATATCATTACCTCCGATTCAAGAGATCAATTCACCACGAGTTTGGGTTTTGTTGTTGTTTCGAGTTCATTGTTCAAGATGTAAAAGGGTGGACTATGATTATCCGCTCATTGATCAACAATTCCAGTTCTAGTGCATTTGGTTTGATCGTCAACTTTATTCGCTTGGTGATAGTTGATATATGTGAAAATTTTCATCCGAGGGCTTGTTTACAAGATTTACGTCAAACCGCCGCATGTTGAGATCTTTTCCTATCGCGTCCATCGCTCAAAGTTCAAGACATTCATTGAAATATTAGAAGTTCCTTTTGAAATTCGTTGGTTTCAAATCCTTTTTCGCTACCAAATATGTTTCGACTTGGGATGCGGTGACAATACCATTAATTTCAAGTGGAAACTATCACCTTTTTAAAGGAAATTATGGAATCGCTAAATTGACCAAGGTTTGGAATCAAGGATGTTATTTGAAATTTAGAGTTAGTTTTAATTCTCAAGTGGCAAAGGCTCAATTTCTACATGAACGGATCAACATGAAGGCTTTGTGGAAATTCAAAGAATTCGAGTATTTGTTTAATTCTGCGTCATCAAACCATTTTCGCATTTAGAATTTAATTCTCAAGTTTCATATTAGAGGATTCAAGTTCTAAGATTACAACAACCATGTTACCACTCGTTTGATTCAAGGCTACGGATTGGAATTGTAGATTGAAGTGGAATTGGATACACTTGTTAATCAATATTTCAACATGTTTTGTTTTAACCAATTTAACTTTTGGTTCATGACAAATTTATGGGATATTTGATGCATATTGAATTTCCAACTTTTATACACAATCAAGGATTCAATTAGTTGCATATTTCTCAAAGCTTGTGTTCATAAAATCCCAAGACTTCCAAGATTGCTCTAAAAGTTTTCGTACAAGGACACGAATCAAGTTACATGTTACAACTTGTCAAATCTTGGCATGCAAGTTTCAATCCCAAAAGCCAACAAATTCATTCAATATTCAACTTCTTTTCCTTGTCATTCAAGTTCCAAAAGTCTTACTCGAATTCAAAATGACATTCAAAAATACCCGTTTACAAAGAAGGGTCAAACTTCCAAGTTCAATACTCATTTAACTTTGGTTTGTTCAAATGCTACAAGAGCCCTCAAAATTCAATGTTAATTTGAATATGTGATTTTGAAAATTTCAAACCTTTGCTACAACATTTTCAAGATTACATACACAAGTACAATCTATGGTCATAAGTTCAAACATACAAGTAAAGACTACATATGCTATGTCTTAATCCTATTTTCTAGTGGACATCTTTGTTTGCTTGCTTCCCCATGCTTTGCTCTATCTTCAGACCATACTTTTGCTTTCTTGACCAACCTTCCTTCACCACTTCTCCAAGTTTGTGCCGTGGCTCGTGTTCATGAAACAAAAACAAAGAAAGAGTTTAGTTAGTAATTATGGACAGCATTAACAAGATACAAGTTTCAAAACAATTTTTTGTCTCATCATTAGGGGGAAGTAATTGGGATCAGTTTATGTTAATTTTGTTTCACATTCATGTTCCAGAATAACCACCCTTTTGCAAATCACAACACATAGTTGGTTCACAAAAGGGGGTGTGGTTCAGAAAACATCATCACCACTAAAGCTCTGCTGCAAGTACAAAGTTGCTGTCCTGTAATCAGAAATGCATCAATAGCAGCCCAACAAAAGTTCACAGAGTGTTTTAGTCCATCAAATAATGCTGTTAAGCCCAATACACAGAAAATCAAAGCTGGCACTATTATTTTCCAACCAACAGGTCAAGAAAACATAGCACCTAAGCCCATTTTCGATTCTCAAGGCCTTTATCCCAAGGACTGACAGTTGGAAACCCTAAAAAAGGACAGTATAAAGAGAAGATGCACAGTAACCAAGGGGGCAGCGTTTTTGATTTTCGAAAAAACCCTAACAGCAGTATTCAAACACAAACCCAGAAAACATACATTCAACCGAACCCAGAAACACAAAGCAACCAAGAACAGTCAAAAACCAGAACAATAACACAAAATCATCATCTCCTAATTATTTCCCCTTAAAAAAAAATAGCCACGAGAAAGAAGAGAGCGGAAAGGTATTACGGTTTAGCCGAGAAGAGGAGGTTGCGGACCTAACGTGTCGCCATCCTTCTCCTTCCTCGTCCCCGCTTGTTTTGCATTTTCAACATCGCTTGTGTCATCATCATTGTTTAGAGCTAGGTTTCCTTTTGCCATGTCGAATCAGAAAAAAACCAAACAGTTTTCAAAAAACTCATAAAAATCACAACGATGAACAAATGAGGATCCGAGATAAGAGCCGCGATCGAGAGAGATTCGATGAGTGTCCGAGATCGCGAGAGAGTTCGGTGAGGACCGCCGAAATCACAACGAGAACGGCGAGAGAGATGAGCGATCGGTGAGGACCACGGCGACAGTGAGATCGCAATCGTGAGACAGCGGCGAGAGAGGACGCAGTCGTGATTGAGAAATCAGAGAGGATGAGCGGCGGCGGATCTGCACGAGACGAGAGGGAGACTGTGAGAGAGGGTTGAGAAGAGGCGAGAGTTTTTTTTTTTTTTGATCGTGAGAGCTTTTCTCTGTTTGTTGCAATTTTGAGTATTAGTATAATTAGTTTTTAGTAAGTAAATGTTTAAGTCTTAATTTTATTTATATAATATTTATTTTATAAAATCTAACTTAGTTAGTAATTTGTTTTTTTTTATAAACTAATCTTGTTTTCTTTTAAACTGATTTAGTTTTGGGTTTTAAAAAATAGATTCCGTCTTTTTATTTTTAAAATATAATTTAAGATTAGTTATTAATAGGTTTAGTCTTATTTATGTTATAATAAAAATTGTAATAAAACTAATTTAGTTTTTTTTTTAGATTAAAAATAATAATAATATATAAAAATATGATAATAATAAACTGACTTTTGTTTTCATTTTATATTAATACTAGTTTTTTTTTATTTTAATTAGAGTTAGTTTTATTTACTTTCATGATTCATAATATAAATATAAACTTAGGAAGATTTTAGTTGAAGAAATGTTTGGTCATGATGGTGGTGACACTTGTCACCACCTGTGTGGTTTATTTCGAAATCCGGTGTGTGTATGTATATTGTATCTATCTTGCACCCTCCTGCATCAAACCATCAGATCTGATGAGGTCCAGATCCGACGATCCAGAATGGTGGACCACACTCTGCATTCATGGAGCATCTCATACAAGATCCAAGAATTTTTTTGGGCTCGATTGCTATCTACACCCTCCGATTAAAGCTCCAATCGTGCCCATTTCTCAACTTTTCTCTTAAAATTAATATTATGCAAGTTTTTTTTTTTTTATTATTATACAATGATGTATTAAATAATATTTTGGCATATGGTAGTTTTTTATTTGTTGAATTACCAATTAAATTGTTAATTGATTTTTCATCAAGTAAAAGAATATCTATACTAATAATTATTTAAATTCGATTTGTATTGTGTGTTAATTTATTTTCTTTTATTTTCCGTTATTACATTATCCGCTTGTTTGTTTATTACTCGATTGCACACTCCGCTCACATTAATATAAAACAACAACGCCTCCGCTTCTCATTTTTTTACCCACACCAAATTCCCTAAGGGTCTCATGGTTGGGGATGGGCATGGCCATCCTCACGAGGTTAATTAAGGCCCTCGTTGCCTTGATTAATCATAACCCGAAAAAATAATTGGTCCATATACCAATCACCATGCACCAGGGTCTCATGGTTAATCAAGTCCATATACTTGGTTAACCATAACCCGAAATATCATTTCTCTACGTCCAATGCCGCAATTTTCAACATAGTGTTATGGTACTTAATTAAATTGTTAGAGGTTCGCCCAACAATTTAATTAAAATGTAAAGTATTTGGGCCATTAGAGGGAAACCCAATGACTCGAATACTTTATTCCATACACTTGAACATTTAAAACACTTTCAAATTAAATTAATTAATTGAATTTGTTTTCGAAAATCAATTTTTCTACAAAAACAAAAAATATAGTGTTTTGGTACTTAATTAAATTGTTAGAGGTTCGCCCGACGATTTAATTAAAAAATGTAAAGTATTTGGGCCATTAGAGGGTAACCCAATGACTCGAATACTTTATTCCATAACACTTAATAAAAGTGAACTTTGTTTCACCTCACTCCTTTCATAATAAAGATTTTTGGATGAGAGAAGATCGGTTGACCTCAATCACCGATCTCGAGTATCGAATCGTTAGAGGATATCCCGACGCTTTGGTACTTGTCATCTACCATTAAAATCAATTCAACCCATTCAAATCCTTTTTCGCTCATACGCGATTATCGTAAATCAAAACATTTTCTTCTAAAATCAATACAAACAATCCAAGACATTTTCAACAAGAACTACGGAGTTTTGACTTTCCCATTGCACGAGGGAATACGTAGGCACGCGGTTTCAAAACCGTGTCAAACTCAAAATAATAACAAACAAATCCCGTTTTCTTCTTTCTTAAATTCATAATTTAGAAATTAGCGATTACACACACAACACATTTTGAACTAAATGGGTCCCATCGAGTACGATGGACGTAAGGTGCTAATACCTTCCGTAACCGACTCCGAATCCATGCTTTTTGGTCTTGTAGACCGTCTTATCCGCATTTGTGGGTTTTATCTATATTTTCCCGTTCTTTCTAGAACGAATAAAATTAGGTGGCGATTTCATTGTTTTGAAAATTCATTTTAAATGATTTTTTTTTGAAAATCGAGTTGCTTCAGTTGGCGACTTCACTGGGGATTATTTTAAAATCTTTTTTTGACTAAGCGAGTCAACCCTAGTTTAGTTCTTCGCATGTTTGTGTGTTTTTTTATCGCTTTCTTCTTTATGCTTATCTATTATTTATTTGCTTATTTTTCTCTATGCTTTATATATTAATCTGTTGATATATTATTGTGATGGGAATTCATGGGCATTGTTACATAGATAAGCCCACTACCCAGGCTTCTAGGTCACCTTTTTAGGAATAAAGGGGTTGCGTAGCCTAGGTCCACTTGACTCCATTGTCTTGTTGGCCCGAAGCGAAGGCTCCGGCTTAGAGTTGGTTGTTTTAAGGAGGTTGTTGGCCGCTGACATCAATCTTTGGACAAATGACCTATAACTCTAAGTTTGTTCATGTTGTCCTAACCGAGACCAAACGCTCAAATGTTGGATTTGGAGCATCCTGTTAAGAGCCGTTTCTTGGGGTATACTTTTACAAAAACTATCGCCACGTAGGCCTCTCGCGATGATGGTGTTTGTAAAAGGATCCGAGACTCCAAGAAACATTTAGCCAAAAACATAAGATTAGCCTTACCTGGGAATTGTTGGGTAGACGTCAAACCATGACCGCCGATCCTATGAACCGCTTCTATTTAATTTGCAACATGCATTGCATACATTTGCACAAAACCATTTAGCATATAACTTTTATTTTCGTGGAACCTTATAGATTTTGTTGGTGCGAAGAAGGAAGAATGAATCCAACGTGAAGATCGCTCCATGTCTCAAATTCAAAGAATCAAGTTGGGAAGCCGATAACTCAAAGTGAAAGAATTCACCACAAGAGAGCTTATTTTGGGAAAAGATTTGGGAACATCCTAGATCTTTTGACTACCAATGTGGACATGGAAGCTTTGATTGCTCGCAAAGTACTATGATCCTCCTCTCCGATGCTTCACATTCCAAGACTTTCAGCTTGTCCCTACAATTGAAGAGTTCGAGAGAATCCTTAATTGGCCTTTGAAGGACGACACTCCTTTCCTCAACATAGGGAAGACCTCGATAAGGCTAAGGTAGCTACTTTGTTTCTTCCTGTAGGGAGGTGGCACCTTGATTACGTATAAAGGTATTCTTAGGCAAAACTTGGAAGATAAGTTGTTAAATTTGAATGTTCAAGACGATTGGCCGACTTTCAGCTCCATACTTGCTTTGCTCATCTTTGGGGTGGTTTTGTTTCCAACTAATGAAATTGGTTACTTGAGCCCGTCTGCTATTGGCATATTCATGTCAAAGAACCCTGTTCTCGCATTGTTGATGTTCTTACCATCTCCATGAGAGAAATCAAGAAGCGAGGGTGGTTCGTGTTGTTCTCCATTGTGTACTTATGGTTGACATCTCATATCCCTCGAGTGGACCGTGGGAGAAGATCCCGAGAAACTTATCTTGGTCTCAAAATTGGCTTCACTAATGTGGTGTGATGTGGCATTCTCCAGTTGGGGATTCGCTGATGTTATCACCACCGTGGGGATATTCTAATGTTCCTTTGATTGGGTCTATGGGTTGCATCAATTATAACCCAAGACTTGCAACAAGGCAATTGGGGTATCCAATGGAGAATGAACCAAGGCCCGAGCACTTGAAAGCTTCATTGTACACGAGCTTGGTAAAAGGACCGCAACGAAGTATTGAAGATCCAAGAGCTTGGGGTCAAATCCATAGGAAAGCCGAGAGTTAATCAAAAGGCGGAATTGATGGAAGGTCTTATCGCCAGTGGGTGATAGAGAGAGTCCAAGAAATCAAGTGCCTTACTTTGTAGAGGTACCTTTGATCATCCCGAACTCAGAATCACTCATGTGCCAATAGAGGAGAATATGAGGCTTCGGAAATTATCGAAAGATGGAGGAAGAAAGATTGAGCTACAAAGCTCTAATTTCGATTTTTCTCAGAGCGAAAATTTAGAAGCCAACCTCAAGGAGGTAAAAGAAGAATTAGAGGGAGAAGAATACGAATGAAAAGGATGAAGAGCTCCCGATGAGATGTTCAAAACTTGAGGAGGCCGCAAGTGGGGCAAGGGACCTCCGTCGACAATTGAAGACCGCCAAGATCAAAGGGCCAGCTTATCTAGATGAAGAAAAGGCCGTTGAAGAAAAGAGAGCATTGAAAGCACGCCTCAAGCAAAGATTTCAAAGTTAGAAGCTTCTCGCACGAACCAATAAAATGCTAGAGAATGAGATAACGCAAAAGAAGAAGTCTCAGATCGCCGAGAATTGGAAGCAATTGAATTAGTGAAAAATTCAAGAGTGAACATTGAGGAAGAAAGAGATAGCAATAGGGATGCTTACGAGGGCCTTAGAGAGCAATGCCAAGGTTGGATTGATGAGATCCAAAAGTCAATCGTCTGTTAGATGAAAAGGATGAACTAGTGTCCTTTCTAGAAGAATGTAATGGGCTTTTCTATTGGAAGTACAGTGAAATGGTTGACATGTGTAACCGCTTGATTATTGACGCACTTGAGGCTCAGTCGGCCCTAGAAGACCTCAAAGACAACCCGATACCTCCCCGTGAGTGATTTCTCTCCTCCGCCAAGAGGTGGTGAACAGTTCAAGGCGGAAACTAGAGATTTGAAGCCTCGCCGTGGACAGATTTCTAGTTTTTAGCCACTTATCTTATTTGAATATTTGAATCTAATTATTATTGTAATGATTTAAATTCCAAGATGAATTTTATTGCTCGCTTGAGCTTGAACAACCTTGTAGTCACAACTAACAATTTGAGTTTCTATGAGATCTCGTTGAATTGCGCTTAATCGCTTTTTCTAATGTTTATTGTTAACTAACGAGTCTTCAAAGAGTCCCTGAAAATAAAATGTACAAAACATATCATGGGCATACATCCATACTCCCATAACATATCATACATAACAGGTATTCAGATCACCATCTTACTGCTGTTGATTTTCTTCTCCATGAGAGACTACAGTGTTTCGCTGCTCATCGCACCCGACAAGAAGTAACTTGAAGAAACCGATGGAGAAGATGGAAGTCGATATGGCCGCCCTAGGGACAAGAATGGATACTGTATGGGGCAATTGATGGAGATAATTCATGGCTCGCAACAAGAGGAGTTGAGAGCTCCGTTGTGAGGCCCGAGTCACCACCAAGAAGCCGCAGCTTCCTCCCCACATGGGAATGCTTTGTCCAAATCAGCATGGAAGTTAACGCCGGTCTTAATGATCTCGCCAGAACCAGTCTTCAAATGGATCATGCCGGTGGTTCCTCCTCCGCCTTCCCCACGCGCCGCCGACCGTAACTCGTGGTTGGTGCCTCAACCAGTGTAGGACTATTCATTCCGATTCCTCAAAGATGATGAAGATAACTTTGAAGATTGGTTTTCCAATGTTGAGGAGCCAACCGTCGATAGGAAGTCAAGATGCTCGAGGAGCGATGCAAGCCTTTGAGAATCGTGGATGTTTGGGTTTCGACATGTCCAACTTGGGATTGGTTCAAGGAGTGAGGATTCCTCCAAAATTTAAAATCCCGAGCTTTCAAGTACAAGGGCAACTCTTGTCCTAAAACTCACTTGAGGTACTACTTTAGGAGGATGTCCGCCTAAGGACGAGAAGCTCTTGATGCACTTTTTCCAAGATAGTTTGACCGATGGACCATTGGATTGGTATATGGGCCTTGATTGCTCCCAGTGCGAACTTGGAGAGAGTTGGTTGTAGCTTTGTTCAACACTATGGCTTTAACACCGATATGGCGCCTACGAGGACCCAGCCACAACTTCAAGAAAACCGAATCTTTCAAGGAGTACGCAAAGGTGGCGCGAGGTGGTCTAAGGTTCAACCCCTATGGTGGAACGAGAGATGGTGGAGATGTTTACCGCACACTAGATGGGCCGATTATGCCTCTTGCAACCGACCAAGACTTTCACGACATGGTGATGTTTGGTGAAAGAGTTGAGATGGGGATCAAGTTAGGAAAGATTCAGATGTCGGTCGACAAGAATCAGTTGGTGGCGCCAAGAAGGCTTTTGGTGGTTACCGTAAGAAGAAAGAAGGTGAGTCAAGTGCACCGATGAGCGAAGAGGAAAGGAGAAGCGCCGAGAATTCACCACCAAGTCATGTCAGAATTATTCCCGCTAGTGTTCCAAAACAAGATGTTGTTCCAAGACAACCACCACCGAGACCCGTGAAGAAGTTTGATCCCTTGCCAATGTCTTATGCGATGTATTTGCTCATTTGCAAAGTTTGAATATGATTGAGTCCGACTTTGAAGATTGACCCGATAACTCGCCAAAATACTTTAATGCGAATGCTCGTGTTCTACTACTCCAATGCCTGGGGCATTCTATCGAGAATTGTATCGCTTTCAAGTACAAAGTTCGTAACCGCTTGACACGAGGCAATCAACTTTGGACCTCCTCCCACCCCTAATGTCATTCAAGACCCTTTACCTCCTCATGGTGGAAATGTCATTAATGCAATTTATAAGATGGAAGTCCGAACTCGATAATGGATGTTAGCGGTTTGACCACCCATTGTGGTGGATAAAGAATCAATTGTTGTTGAAGGGATTTCCGTGATGATGGTTGTAAACAATGTTTAATCCAAATTGAAGGTGTGATAATTTGAGAGACGAGATTCAATCGACATCAAGGGACTCTTCATCCGTAAAGAATTTGATATGAAGAATGATGAAGATGAGGTTGACGTGGTCACTATCCCCGCCACTTCTAGAAGGATTCCTGCATAATCCCCGTGCCGACTAAGAAACCTCCCGTGATTATCACTTTGCCGGTCCAAGACTTACACTAGCGAAAAGGCCATCCCGTGGAATTATGGGTCCGAGTACTACCGTGACGGCAAGAAGTTGAATGTGGAGACCTCAAGGAGGAAAGTCCGATGAAAAGAAGATTGAAGATTTGAGCCGCATGACATTGCGGAAGAAAGTCGGATTACCAAGCGGACGAATCTTCTCTCCACCCAATCTAGTTGAGAAAATCTCAAGCTTTGGCCAAGGCTAAAGCAAAAGGAAGGGAGTCATGATTGGGGTGAGTCAAGACTAAAGATTCCAACCCGCTCGAGCCCCGAGATGACCAAAGATGTTGAAGAATTGATGAGGTATATAAAGAAGAGCGATTACAAGATAATCGACCAGCTCGGCCAGACGCCCGCCAAGATTTCTATCCTAGCTTTGTTGAGGGATTCTGAGCCTCACCGCAATGCTCTTATGCAATGTTAGGAACATCCTTCGCTCCCCAAGAGATCTCGTTAACCAATTTGGAGGCATTGTGAACAACATTTCGGCAAGTAATGGTCTCGGTTTTACTGACTTCGATTTACCTCCCGAGGGAAGGAAGCATAACAAAGCGCTACACGTTTCTGTGGAGATAGCGAGAACTACTCTGTCCCGTGTTGGTTGACACGGATCATCCTCAATGTTCTTCCAAAGTCTACCTCTGAAGTTGGACTATGAAGGGTTGTGCTAAGACCCGTGATTTGATAGTTAAGGCGCTTGATGGGTCAAGAGGTCGTTGTTTGGCGAGGTGGATTTGCCTATTAAGATAGGCCCCGTGTTTTGACGCAACTTTTTCGCCATGGATATTAATCCTCCCATCGTTGTTTACTTGGACGCCTCGATTCATGGGGCTGGTGCCGTGACATCCACCTTGCACCAAAAGTTGAAGTTCTTAATTAATGGAAAGGTGGTCACCATTTATGGTGAAGAAGATTATGTCGTCACCATCCGAGCAACTTTAGGTATGTTGGTTGAAGGAGAGATCCACGAAACTCCATGCCAAGCTTTTGAGGCAAGATTACCGATAAGATCCCTTTGCAAAAGGTGAAGTCTCCATGGCATCCTACAAGGTGCTCAGCTATTGTCAAGTCGACATCCCGGGTGGGGAAGAGTGCTAGAACTTCCTACCCGCACGGATAAGAGGGTTTGGGTTTTGCTCCTGAATGAAGGTCTCGCCCACCCCAAGAAGCAAAGGGTCTCCTCCCGCCAAGTTTGTCAAAGGTGGAATCCAGATTGAAGATGTTGATGCCATTGATGGTGAAGCGACGGTGACTATGATGTGGACAAGTGGATCTACCCAACCGCTCCGTGACGTGAGCTTTCAAATTGGCTCGCTGAAGATGTTGCCGTGGTTACCCGCTTTGAAGAGTAATTTTCTGTTTTTATGTCATTCCATAATTCCTACGTTATGCCCAAGACGTAGTGATCATGCTGTAGGGCCACCATGTTTTAACTTTCAAGTTTATCATTAATGAAGGACGCCCTTTTTGCATTCAAATTTTCTCTTTGTTTTTTTTCTTCACTTATTTCTTTTAAAGGTGACAATATCAAATTTTACTTTTATACAAACCTTTGTCTTTTCTTTTATTAAAAAAAACTTAATTAAAAAATAATAATAAAAATAAAATTACCAACAACGCAGATGCGGTCCTTCGACGGACCCAGATTTTGTCGACGATGATTCCGCTGTGGCTCATTATGATTTCGATGAACCGATTTATCAAGTCAAGAGGAAGCCAAGAGGACCGTGAATTACCCAAGAACTAGCCGTGATGTCGAGGCAAGAGGAAAAGGTCATCCACCGCACCAAGAAGCTCTAGAAGTGATCAATCTAGGAACCGAGGATGCTCGAAAGGAGGTCAAGATCGGGGCAGATTGAAGATGGAGTTAAGCAAAAGCTTGTCGAAATGCTACATGAGTACGTAGACATCTTTGCTTGGTCTTATGAAGATATGCCCGGTTAGATAATCGATATCGTTATGCACGAGTTGCCCTCAAAGAAGGCTGCCCACCGTAGCGAAGCTTCAAACACATCCGAAATGTCAAGAAAGATCAAAGAAGAGGTTCGTAATGGAAGCAGTGTTTCCTAAAGGTTGTTTCTTATCCCCATGGGTTGCAAACATTGTACCGTGCCAAAGAAAGACGGCAAGGTAAGAATGTGCGTTGACTATAGGGATCCAATAGGCTAGCCCTAAGGATGACTTCCTCTCCGCACATCGACATTTTGGTCGATAATACCGCTCAAGCTAAAGTATTCTCCTTCATGGATGGTTTCTCCGCTACAACCGATTAAGATGGCGCCCAATGATATGGAAAAGACAACTTTCATTACACCATGGGGACTTTCACAAAGGTGATGCCTTCGGTTTGAAGAACGCAGGGCAACATATCGCTTATGGTTACTCTCTTCATGATATGATGCATAAAGAGATTGAAGTATACGCTGATGATATGATCGCCAAGTCCCGCATGTAAGAAGAACACCGTTCACTTGTTGAAATTGTTCAAAGGTTGAGAAAGTTCAGCCGAGGTTGAACCCGAGTAAGTGCACCTTTGGGGTGAGATCGGGAAACTCTTAGGCTTTATTGTGAGCGAGAAAGGAATCGAGGTTGACCGCAAAGATAAAAGCGATACAAGAAATGCCGAGCCAAGGATGAAAAAGAAGTGCGAGGTTTCTTGGGAAGACCAATTACATCGCTAGGTTCATTTCCCATCTCACGCCCACCGTGAGCCCATTTTCAAGTCATAAGAAAGAATCCCACAACCAGTGTGGAACGATGATTGCCGACGGCTCGACAAGATAAAGAGGTACCTACAAGAACCTCCAATTCTCTCACCCCGGAAGGTAGACCGCTGATTATGTACTTGACCGTGTTGGAGAATTCCATGGGTTGTGTGCTCGGTCAACATGATGAGACAGAAGTAAAAGAGCACGCCATATACTATTTGAGCAAGAAGTTCACGTAATGCGAATCGAGGTATTCATTATTGAAAAGACTTGTTGCGCACTCGCATGGGCAAAAAACGACTCGACAAGACATGTTGACTCACACTACTTTCTTGATCTCCAAATGGACCCGATAAAGTATATCTTTGAGAAGCCACTCACAGAAGGATAGCCCGCTGGCAAATGATCCCGATGTAATATGATATCCAATACACTACTCGTAAGGCTATCAAAGGTGTGTGGCGGACTATCTCGCCAACAACCATTAGATGATGACTATCACCGATGAAGTTTGAGTTCCCGATGAGGACATTATGTATATCGTAGATTGTAACATTCCTGGCTCAAGAGGGACCCGAGCTCGCTCATGGTGGACAATGGCATTCGATGGAGCTTCAAATGCATTAGGAAATGGCGTTGGCGCCATTATCACTTCTCCAATGTGTTTTCATATTCCATTCACGCCGTAACTGCTTTGATTGCACCAATAATGTGGCCGAGCTTGTATTTTTGAATTGAAGCCCATTGATCCGAGAATCAAGATCTTAGCAGATATGGAGATTCCGCTTGGTAATTAGTCAAATCAATGGAGATTGGGAGACCCGCCACCCGAATTTGATTCCATATCGAGATCACGTCCAAGTTGATCCCTTATTTCGACGAGATCACTTTTGATCACATCCCAAGGAGGAGAACAATTTGGCGATGCGTTGGCTACTCGTCATCCATGTTTAAGGTCGATGGGCGAATGACGCCTATCACTATAATGAGGTTGGATGAGCCTGCTCGCTATGAAGTAGAAAGTGAAGCGATGAAAACCTTGGTTCTATGACATCAAAAGGTATCTCGAGACGAAAGAATACCCGATGATGCTTCCATCGTTGATAAGAAGGCCCGCAAGTACTCACCAAATTTTCCTCAATGGCGTGTGTTGTACAAAAGGAACTATGACTGCTTTTGCTCGATGCGTGGATAGACGAAGCAAATAAGATTATAGAAGAAATTCATGAAGGTTCCTTCGGACGATTCTAGTGGACACACCATGGCCAAGAAGATCTTGAGAGTGCTATTATTGGTCCACCATGGAGAATGATCGCTACAACCATGCTAAAACATGTTACAAATGTCGATCTACCGATAAGATGCATGTGCCACCTTCTTCATTGAATGTTTTGACTTCTCCATGGCCTTTTGCGATGTGGGGCATTGATATGATTGGAGAAATTAAGCCCACCGCTTCTAATGGACATCGATTCATCCTTGTTGCCATTGACTACTTTACCAAATGGGTTGAGGCAAGATCTTATGCTCGTGTCACTAGACAAGTGGTCACACGCTTCATCAAGCATAATATCATTTGTCGCTATGGGGTTCCCGAGAAGATCATTACGATAATGGCTCGAATCTCAACAACAAAATGATGAAAGAGTTGCGACGATTTCAAGATAAAACATCATAACTCTTCTCCATACCGTCCAAAATGAATGGTGTGGAGGCGGCAAACAAAAATATCAAGAAGATTGTACGTAAGATGGTTGTCACTTACAAGGATTGGCACGAGATGTTGCCATTTGCCTTGCACGGCTATCGCACTTCAATACGCACGTCAGTGCAACTCCTTTCTCCTTGGTATACGGTATGGAAGCGCCCCACAGAAGTTGAAATCCTTCCTTAAGGATTTTAACGATGTGCAACTCGATGAAGTGAATGGATTCAAAACAGACTTGACCAATTGAATCTCATCGACGAGAAGAGATTGACACTATTTGTCATGGACAGCTATACCGTGCGTATGAAAAGGGCTTTCGACAAGAAAGTGTGTCTCGAATTTCCAAGTGTGACCTTGGTCGAAAAGAATTTTGCCTCCTAATAGTACCGACGGGCAAATGGGCTCCAAATTATGAAGGACCGTATGTTGTGAAGAAAGTTTTCTCGAGGAGCTATGTTGCTCGAACTATGGATGGAGAAGATTTCTCACCCGATCAATGCAGAGTCAAAAATACTGCATAAAAAGAGACCCGTTAGGTTGACCGCCTAAGCAAAATAAGGGCATCCCGACGAACCAAGAAGTTCGGGCAAAAGTTAGGGATAAAAAGATTGTACACCGCAAGTCGAAAACCCGAAAGGCGGTTTGGGCAAAAAGGGTATCCGGTGGATTGAAACCGAAAGGGGTCCAGCAAAAATTAGGGATTCAAGGCGAACAACTACAACTGCACGACACTGCTTGGGTCGCTTTATAATAACTTGATAATCCGAGAGATGGAGGGTCACTAATCGAGCATTTTCGTTGACGGCTCGATATGAAGGGATGTTGAAGTTGTGAAGAGCATGGCGGATTCAGATTCGACAAAATCCATGATTTTTATTGTCACCTTTTCTTTTAACTTTGATGTATAAGCAATTGCCTCTTTTCGTGATTTGCTTGATGTAAATGCTCATTTACGGCTAATCAATCAATAAATTACTTTCATCCAAACGGTGTTTTTCTATTGTTTTGTCTCTGCCTTATTTTCATGTTTTTTAAACCTTTGTTTGCAAAAACGACGTCCGATATTTTAATAAACTTATATAAAACATCGTGCCCAACGGCATAATTTCTGGTTACTCGAATTTCGGTACACCACATTAACGATTGAAACAGTTGATCTCGTAGCGAATTATTTGTTATGTCTCTGCTTTACATTTTCAATTATGCGGGGCACCATGTGCATGGGCTTCGTCAATCGACAAGGTTTCTTTCTCCAACAAGAGTTATCTATGGCATATGTGTGCCCTCAAATGTTATCACTCTTTCGTCGTCATGAAGATCGCAAAGAGCGGCTTACGCCAAAGAAGATCACATTCAAAAGCTCACTTGTGCAAGATGTTGTCGATTCCTCTTATGCAAGAGCTCGTAATCCGTAGCTATCAAAATCATGAACTCTACGCGACAAGATCCTCGTCCCGATGAATGTTGATCTCCAAGAGTTACCTCCCAATGATGCTAATCATTGAAAGATGTTACTTACTCGCAATTCCCCTACCAGGTCCGACTATCATCTCTTTGATGAAGACCGATGATTGTATTCAATTGGAGGGTTGATGTTCTCGGCAGCTCACAATTGCCTTTAGTCCCGGATGAATCATCAAAACATGCATCATTGCATTGCATAGCATCCAAAATGCGTAGCATTTCCATTGATATGGAGCATTACGCTAAAAATAATAATCTCAAACATGCATCTAAGCATAAGCGATTAATGTGTTTCTCGTACCTTTGTCTCAAGAGAAGTTTATCAATAAAAATCCCCAAGTGGTATTCCCAATGAGTTCCCTCAAGAAATTCTTCTTGTTGTTATCTCATTTTTGACCCAAAGGTCAATCTCCTACATTATTCAAATTCAACTTATTTACCAAGCGCCTTGCTTTTGCAAATTCTCATTGTTGGTTATCTTACCCATGTTTGCCTCTCGTTAGAATGCGAGTAAGAGTCGGTGTCTAACCTTTCTTGCTTCTCAATTGTTTGAGTATCCATACTTGGTGTGTGGTAATTCATATAATTGCCACTCTTGAAGAATTATACCCGCCTCGCCCGAGGGATATTGTATTTCTTGCATATTTGCAAACTTTCAAAGTCCAACGAGCTCAGAATCCTTGCTAGTCTCTTTTGTTGGTTTTTCCCGAATTGCTTCGATCGACGATTTTACCATTCCATATATCTTCTCCCGAGTCCGCTCGGTCTCATTCTTGTATGTCTAATATCCTTACCGACATATGCTACCTATATGTGTTCAATATCCTTACCGAACATGTATATTCGATCTTTATGTGTCCAATATCCTTACCGGCATGTATTTTCAAACCTTTGTTAGAGTCGCCTTCGGTCTCTTTCCTGTATGTCTAATATCCTTACCATATGCTACCTATATGTGTTCAATATCCTTACCGAACATGTATATTCGATCTTTATGTGTCCAATATCCTTACCGGCATGTATTTTTCAAACCTTTGTTAGAGTCGTTTCGGTCGGTCTCTTCCTGTATGTCTAATATCCTTACCGACATATGCTACCTATATGTGTTCAATATCCTTACCGAACATGTATATTCGATCTTTATGTGTCCAATATCCTTACCGGCATGTATTTTTCAAACCTTTGTTAGAGTCGCCTTCGGTCGGTCTCTTTCCTGTATGTCTAATATCCTTACCGACATATGCTACCTATATGTGTTCAATATCCTTACCGAACATGTATATTCGATCTTTATGTGTCCAATATCCTTACCGGCATGTATTTTTCAAACCTTTGTTAGAGTCGCTTCTCGGTCTCTTTCCTGTATGTCTAATATCCTTACCGACATATGCTACCTATATGTGTTCAATATCCTTACCGAACATGTATATTCGATATTTATGTGTCCAATATCCTTACCGGCATGTATTTTTCAAACCTTTGTTAGAGTCGTCTTGTCGGTCTCTTTCCTGTATGTCTAATATCCTTACGACATATGCTACCTATATGTGTTCAATATCCTTACCGAACATGTATATTCGATCTTTATGTGTCCAATATCCTTACCGGCATGTATTTTTCAAACCTTTGTTAGAGTCGCTTGGTCGGTCTCTTTCCTGTATGTCTAATATCCTTACCTGACATATGCTACCTATATGTGTTCAATATCCTTACCGAACATGTATATTCGATCTTTATGTGTCCAATATCCTTACCGGCATGTATTTTTCAAACCTTTGTTAGAGTCGTCTTTCGGTCTCTTTCCTGTATGTCTAATATCCTTACCATATGCTACCTATATGTGTTCAATATCCTTACCGAACATGTATATTCGATCTTTATGTGTCCAATATCCTTACCGGGCATGTATTTTTCGAAACCTTTGTTAGAGTCGTCTTCGGTCGGTCTCTTTCCGGTGTATGTCTAATATCCTTACCTGACATATGCTACCTATATGTGTTCAATATCCTTACCGAACATGTATATTCGATCTTTATGTGTCCAATATCCTTACCGGGCATGTATTTTTCGAAACCTTTTGTTAGAGTCGTCTTCGGTCGGTCTCTTTCCTGTATGTCTAATATCCTTACCGATATATGCTACCTATATGTGTTCAATATCCTTACCGAACATGTATATTCGATCTTTATGTGTCCAATATCCTTACCGGGCATGTATTTTTCGAAACCTTTGTTAGAGTCGTCTTCGGTCGGTCTCTTTCCGGTGTATGTCTAATATCCTTACCTGACATATGATCTCTATATGTGTTCAATATCCTTACCGAACATGTATATTCGACCTTTATGTGTCCAATATCCTTACCGAACATGTATACTCGATCTTCATGTGTCCAATATCCTTACCGGGCATGTATATTTCGAAACATTTGTTAGAGTCGTCTTCGGTCGGTCTCTTTCTGGTGTATGTCTAATATCCTTACCTGACACACCAAAATCTTTGTTCCAAATCCCACTGCTCAAAAAAAATCACAAAAAAATAGAAAGTCAAAATTGTCAAAAAATGCAAAAAAACATTTATACTTGTTCTTCTGAGCGCAAATTTTTGTTCTTGTAGTATTTAATCTTCTACCTTGAAAGCTCGAAGGCTAGCACCAATCTCACTTTCGTGTTTAAGATGATTAAATAGGGCAATATTGCACCCCAAAATTTGCCCTCCTCTCTCGGTTGTATCTGGTTTAGGCTTCGCATTTATCATAACACTCACATGCATTCATATCACTGGGTTTATGGTTACGGATTGGAGTTGATTCCCAAAGATTTCTCTGTTGAGCAGAAAAGTTGTGGTGCTTTCAACCAATCTAGGATATTGGGAAAACGATGAGGTTTAATATTAAATCTTATCCGTTCATATCTATCGGGTTTCAGGGCTTGGTGTTCGATTGTTGAATTGAATGGTCTGTTCTTGAGGGAGCTACGGAAGTCTGGTTATTTTGAATATCATTACCTCCCGATTCAAGAGATCAATTCACCACGAGTTTGGGTTTTGTTGTTGTTTCGAGTTCATTGTTCAAGATGTAAAAGGGTGGACTATGATTATCCGTTCATTGATCAACAATTCCAGTTCTAGTGCATTTGGTTTGATCGTCAACTTTATTCGTTTCTTGGTGATAGTTGATATATGTGAAAATTTTCATCCGTAGGGCTTGTTTACAAGATTTACGAACGCCAAACCGCGATGTTGAGATCTTTTCCTATCGCGTCCATCGCCGCAAAGTTCAAGACATTCATTGAAATATTAGAAGTTCCTTTTGAAATTCGTTGGTTTCAAATCCTTTTCGCTACCAAATATGTTTCGACTTATGGATGCGGTGACAATACCATTAATTTCAAGTGGAAACTATCACCTTTTTAAAGGAAATTATGGAATCGCTAAATTGACCAAGGTTTGGAATCAAGGATGTTATTTGAAATTTAGAGTTAGTTTTAATTCTCTGCCAAGTGGCAAAGGCTCGAATTTCTACATGAACGGATCAACATGAAGGCTTTGTGGCGGAAATTCAAAGAATTCGAGTATTTGTTTAATTCGTCATCAAACCATTTTCGCATTTAGAATTTAATTCAAGTTTCATATTAGAGGATTCAAGTTCTAAGATTACAACAACCATGTTACCACTGTTTGATTCAAGGCTACGGATTGAATTGTAGATTGAAGTGGAATTGGATACACTTGTTAATCAATATTTCAACATGTTTTGTTTTAACCAATTTAACTTTTGGTTCATGACAAATTTATGGGATATTTGATGCATATTGAATTTCCAACTTTTATACACAATCAAGGATTCAATTAGTTGCATATTTCTCAAAGCTTGTGTTCATAAAATCCCAAGACTTCCAAGATTGCTCTAAAAGTTTTCGTACAAGGACACGAATCAAGTTACATGTTACAACTTGTCAAATCTTGGCATGCAAGTTTCAATCCAAAAGCCAACAAATTCATTCAATATTCAACTTCTTTTCCTTGTCATTCAAGTTCCAAAAGTCTTACTCGAATTCAAAATGACATTCAAAAATACCCGTTTACAAAGAAGGGTCAAACTTCCAAGTTCAATACTCATTTAACTTTGGTTTGTTCAAATGCTACAAGAGCCCTCAAAATTCAATGTTAATTTGAATATGTGATTTTGAAAATTTCAAACCTTTGCTACAACATTTTCAAGATTACATACACAAGTACAATCTATGGTCATAAGTTCAAACATACAAGTAAAGACTACATATGCTATGTCTTAATCCTATTTTCTAGTGGACATCTTTGTTTGCTTGCTTCCCCATGCTTTGCTCTATCTTCAGACCATACTTTTGCTTTCTTGACCAACCTTCCTTCACCACTTCTCCAAGTTTGTGCCGTGGCTCGTGTTCATGAAACAAAAACAAAGAAAGAGTTTAGTTAGTAATTATGGACAGCATTAACAAGATACAAGTTTCAAAACAATTTTTTGTCTCATCATTAGGGGGAAGTAATTGGGATCAGTTTATGTTAATTTTGTTTCACATTCATGTTCCAGAATAACCACCCTTTTGCAAATCACAACACATAGTTGGTTCACAAAAGGGGGTGTGGTTCAGAAAACATCATCACCACTAAAGCTGCTGCAAGTACAAAGTTGCTGTCCTGTAATCAGAAATGCATCAATAGCAGCCCAACAAAAGTTCACAGAGTGTTTTAGTCCATCAAATAATGCTGTTAAGCCCAATACACAGAAAATCAAAGCTGGCACTATTATTTTCCAACCAACAGGTCAAGAAAACATAGCACCTAAGCCCATTTTCGATTCTCAAGGCCTTTATCCCAAGGACTGACAGTTGGAAACCCTAAAAAAGGACAGTATAAAGAGAAGATGCACAGTAACCAAGGGGGCAGCGTTTTTGATTTTCGAAAAAACCCTAACAGCAGTATTCAAACACAAACCCAGAAAACATACATTCAACCGAACCCAGAAACACAAAGCAACCAAGAACAGTCAAAAACCAGAACAATAACACAAAATCATCATCTCCTAATTATTTCCCCCTTCAGAAAAAGCCGAAAATAGCCACGAGAAAGAAGAGAGCGGAAAGGTATTACCGGTTTAGCCGAGAAGAGAGGAGGTTGCGGACCTAACGTGTCGCCATCCTTCTCCCTTCCTCGTCCCCGTTTGTTTTTGCATTTTCAACATCGTTTGTGTCATCATCATTGTTTAGAGCTAGGTTTCCCTTCCCGTTTGCCATGTCGAATCTGTAAAAACAAAACCAACAGTTTTCAAAAGAAACTCATAAAAATCACAACGACAGAACAAATGAGGATCTGAGATAAGAGCCGCGATCGAGAGAGATTCGATGAGTGTCCGAGATCGCGAGAGAGGTTCGGTGAGGACCGTCAGAATCACGGCAACGAGAACGGCGAGAGAGATGAGCGATCGGTGAGGACCACGGCGACAGTGAGATCGCAATCGTGAGACAGCGGCGAGAGAGGACGCAGTCGTGTTTGAGAAATCAGAGAGGATGAGCGGCGGCGGGTCTGCATGAGACGAGAGGGAGACTGCGAGAGAGGGTTGAGAAGAGGCGAGAGTTTTTTTTTTTTGATCGTGAGAGCTTTTCTCTGTTTGTTGCAATTTTGAGTATTAGTATAATTAGTTTTTAGTAAGTAAATGTTTAAGTCTTAATTTTATTTATATAATATTTATTTTATAAAATCTAACTTAGTTAGTAATTTGTTTTTTTTTATAAACTAATCTTGTTTTCTTTTAAACTGATTTAGTTTTGGGTTTTAAAAAATAGATTCCGTTTTTTTATTTTTAAAATATAATTTAAGATTAGTTATTAATAGGTTTAGTCTTATTTATGTTATAATAAAAATTGTAATAAAACTAATTTAGTTTTTTTTTTAGATTAAAAATAATAATAATATATAAAAATATGATAATAATAAACTGACTTTTGTTTTCATTTTATATTAATACTAGTTTTTTTTTATTTTAATTAGAGTTAGTTTTATTTACTTTCATGATTCATAATATAAATATAAACTTAGGAAGATTTTAGTTGAAGAAATGTTTGGTCGTGATGGTGGTGACACTTGTCACCACCTGTGTGGTTTATTTCGAAATCCGGTGTGTGTATGTATATTGTATCTATCTTGCACCCTCCTGCATCAAACCATCAGATCTGATGAGGTCCAGATCCGACGATCCAGAATGGTGGACCACACTCTGCATTCATGGAGCATCTCATACAAGATCCAGCAGCATTTTTGGGCTTGGGCTCAGATTGCTATCTACACCCTCCAGATTAAAGCTCCAATCAGGCCCATTTCTCAACTTTTCTCTTTAAAATTAATATTATGCAAGTTTTTTTTTTATTATTATACAATGATGTATTAAATAATATTTTGGCATATGGTAGTTTTTTATTTGTTGAATTACCAATTAAATTGTTAATTGATTTTTCATCAAGTAAAAGAATATCTATACTAATAATTATTTAAATTCCGATTTGTATTGTGTGTTAATTTATTTTCTTTTATTTTCCGTTATTACATTATCCGCTTGTTTGTTTATTACTCGATTGCACACTCCGCTCTCACATTAATATAAAAACAACAACGCCTCCGCTCTCTCATTTTTGGTTACCCACACCAAATTCCCTAAGGGTCTCATGGTTGGGGATGGGCATGGCCATCCTCACGAGGTTAATTAAGGCCCTCGTTGCCTTGATTAATCATAACCCGAAAAAATAATTGGTCCATATACCAATCACCATGCACCAGGGTCTCATGGTTAATCAAGTCCATATACTTGGTTAACCATAACCCGAAATATCATTTCTCTACGTCCAACGCCGCAATTTTCAACATAGTGTTACGGTACTTAATTAAATTGTTAGAGGTTCGCCCAACAATTTAATTAAAATGTAAAGTATTTGGGCCATTAGAGGGAAACCCAATGACTCGAATACTTTATTCCATACACTTGAACATTTAAAACACTTTCAAATTAAATTAATTAATTGAATTTGTTTTCGAAAATCAATTTTTCTACAAAAACAAAAAAATATAGTGTTTTGGTACTTAATTAAATTGTTAGAGGTTCGCCCGACGATTTAATTAAAAAATGTAAAGTATTTGGGCCATTAGAGGGTAACCCAATGACTCGAATACTTTATTCCATAACACTTAATAAAAGTGAACTTTGTTTCACCTCACTCCTTTCATAATAAAGATTTTTGGATGAGAGAAGATCGGTTGACCTCAATCACCGATCTCGAGTATCGAATCGTTAGAGGATATCCCGACGTTTTGGTACTTGTCATCTACCATTAAAATCAATTCAACCCATTCAAATCCTTTTTCGCTCATACGCGATTATCAGAAATCAAAAACATTTTCTTCTAAAATCAATACAAACAATCCAAGACATTTTCAACAAGAACTACGGAGTTTTGACTTTCCCATTGCACGAGGGAATACGTAGGCACGCGGTTTCAAAACCGTGTCAAACTCAAAATAATAACAAACAAATCCCGTTTTCTTCTTTCTTAAATTCATAATTTAGAAATTAGCGATTACACACACAAACACATTTTGAACTAAATGGGTCCCATCGAGTACGATGGACGTAAGGGGTGCTAATACCTTCCCCTTGCGTAACCGACTCCCGAATCCATGCTTTTTGGTCTTGTAGACCGTCTTATCCGCATTTGTGGGTTTTATCTATATTTTCCCGTTCTTTCTAGAACGAATAAAATTAGGTGGCGATTTCATTGTTTTGAAAATTCATTTTAAATGATTTTTTTTGAAAATCGAGTTGCTTCAGGACTCAAAAATACCCAACCCATAACCTAAAAATGTGTGTTTTAGCCCCTTTTAAAGATTTCTGAAATCACATGGCGCGCTAAGCCTGGTATTTTCGCGCTAAGCGCGGTTTGCACTGTCCTGGAAAAAAATCAGCATCTTGTTTTGGCCATATCTTGAGAACCGTAACTCGGAATTGTGTCCGGTTTGAAGAGTTGGAAAGCTTATTAAATTTCCTATCTAACCATGGCAAAATATCAATCAAATTGATGATTTTTATTCTTTGATTTTGAGCCGTATTCGTTGATGAGTTGCTTAAATCGCGCATTTGAAGTTGTGTCTTCGACACTTTATTACTCAATGCTCCAATTATGAACGAATACCTATAAAAGAGATGGAAAAATATCAAATGATACAAAATTTACACAAAAACTCAATTATTCTATTATGTACACAATTATACAAAAAGCGGGGGATTTATTCGAAGAATATCAACAAAAGAACTGATAAGTGCCACTAAACATATATATAAAATAACTACATTTTGGCACTTACCAACTCTCCCCAACTTGAAACATTGTTTGTCCTCAAACAAAGTCAAGTAAACCTAAAGAAACAAAAGATGATAATTAAAGAATCACGAATCAACAAGTTTTTAAAACGGAAAACAAATGTATGGTTCAAACGAAAACGTACACGACGAATACAAACTTACCACTATACTACAATAATAACATATAAACGAAACAAATCCTAATTACAAAAATCATGGAAAACATTCTAAAACAAAACAAGCTCAATCATGAATCACACCTAGCAAAAATTCATCGGTAGATGAATAACACACAAAGGTGAGGGATAAAAAACACTCCTCCACAATCTTGCAAACAATAGACTAAATTATGCATTCATCCCAAAAACGTATTGAAAATACAAATTCAAGAATAACAAGGGCTTTTCAAGGTTGTAACGTGGCTTGGTTAACAAACAAGTGATAAGTCCTAAAGCTAATCGAGACAAAAACTTGCCTAAACCTAAGGGAGTGATCAACTCATAAAGTTCCAAACATTATAATTTCAATCAAACTTATTCTTCATCACAAATTTCACACCAAACACACCTCACTTATTAACATAACATTATTCCTACTCTTTTTGTTTTTCATTTTCAAAGCTTTTCTCTTTTTATTTCTCTTTTTCTAATCTTTCTTTTTCACTTTTCTTTTCTTTTCTTTTTCTTTTCTCTTAACCTTATACCAACCACAATATAAGTATCTAAACATTTCTCTCCCCAACTTGAATTCAACCAACATTAATGTGTAAATACTCCCTACTTTCTAAGGCAAGGTAAAAATCCATACAACAACATATAGTTTAGGGTTTAAGAAACAAAGAAATCAGCATCGATACAAAAAAAAGTGAATTAACACTCATAGACAAGCATCAAGTTCAAATAAACATGGATATTGATAAAAGTTAAGAGGGGTTAACAAAGGTTCACACACTCACAAGGTGAATTGAATATTTGGTCAAGGTAGTTATGCTTAAAATCAACAAAATGCCTTGATCATTTTCTTGCAATCATACAATCAACACAAAATAAAAGATTAAGCATAATAAAATCCAGTTAAAACAAGAATGTGGACTCTCAGATAAATAAACAATGGAAAGCTTCCTCACATTTATGGTTAAAATGGTACTAAAGTGATTCAATTCATGAGCAAGTAATGCAAAAAGAATGAATAGCATGGTAATTATACAAATGATAAATTTCCTAAACATGTTATGCTATAGAAAGCGATAAACGCGTACCTGACGTGTACCAACTTTGAAAACTATCATTACCATATATCCGCGAGTTGAAACGATCAAACTCGAAAAATCACCTCAAAAGTCTTCAAGTTACCAGAGCAAAATTTGAGTCCAAACAACAACAAAAGAATTAGAAAAACAAAATTTACAACCAACAAAACTCCTCAAGCTAAACACAACAAGCTCGAGAAAACACAATTTACGTACGAAACAAAAGCAAATTACGATACGAAAACTTGGTGACAATGAATTAACAAGTTGAAAAGTGAAGATTTAAAATTAAGAACAAGTCCTATTTCAACTTGTTAAAACACAAGTCACCACACACATAAACAAACATAAACAAACATGCTTGTTTTACGTCATAAGCTCTACGCCTTTATTGTGCGAGCACTAGTAAGCTCCTCTCGTCGTCATGCCATGGTATTGCCACACCGTGCAAACCTAAGTAAAGTGTCCTAACAAACACACAACAAACGTTACAAGTACGAGACAATTCACAACATCACATGAAAGCTAAGAAAATCATAAATATGTACAAGTATGGAAAGTAAACACACAACATGTACACGTAACATATACAAGTTCATATACAAAACCTATACAACATTTATATTAATTACAAAACTCAAAAACAACGGAATTATCGCAATACAGAAACAATAAAACCAATCCCCGGCAACGGCGCCATTTTGTTGAAGCGGTAAAGCGAGCAAGCAAAGAGTTTGGTATTTATTTTTACCGGGTTATATATACTGGTTAGGTTATATCGTATTGTGTCCACAGAGATTGGTTATTGATTCGTCGTTCGACAATTCTACCGTTAATGAGTTTGGGATTAAAAGAAATGAAAATAAAAGACAGAAAGTAAATGAACAAAAAGTATAAAGGATAGACAGCTTATCCGGAACGAATGAAATCTACCCGTCACAGACTTAAATCTACCACCCAGTTATACTCGGTCTAAAATACTCGTCCGTGTCATCACATACCTCTCACAACCTAAGCTATTTCTAACACAAATTGAGAATCCTCCCGAATCATCTCGATATCCATTTTTGGCCTATCTCAACAACACATAAGTCAACTGCGTCACCTCCATACCCATCTCTAGCTTACTTCACCAACGCAGAGGCATTAAGATTAGATACTCTATAGTGAATGTCAGCTCTAAACCATTTCTAGCATTCAGAAACTAACAGATAATCATCCTAGGTAAGAATCTAAGCGATCTATCTCTAGTAAAGGTCAAATCCCTAACATAGAGTAAAAACCCAAGACAATCACCAACACAGATTCGTAAAGCAAACTTTATACAACGCCAAGGGCGACAAATATACATGAGTCAGAGTAGATATACATACAAAACCCAACAAAAGAGATTACAAAGAGAAGAGAAGAAGAGGAACCAAACATTTCTTGGTTTGTCAACATCAATCGACGAGGGATTCGACTCCGGATCATCCAAATGCAAGCTCCAATGTTGTTTTCTAAGCTCTCTAGACAAAAAATGATGTTGATGGTGTTGGGACTCAAAAATACCCAACCCATAACCTAAAAATGTGTTTTTATCCCCTTTTAAAGATTTCTGAAATCGCATGGCGCGCTAAGCCTGGTACTTTCGCGCTAAGCGCGGTCTGCACTGTCCTGGAAAAAAATCAGCATCTTGTTTTGGCCATATCTTGAGAACCGTAACTCGGAATTGTGTCCGGTTTGAAGAGTTGGAAAGCTTATTAAATTTCCTATCTAACCATGGCAAAATATCAATCAAATTGATGATTTTTATTCTTTGATTTTGAGCCGTATTCGTTGATGAGTTGCTTAAATCGCGCATTTGAAGTTGTGTCTTCGACACTTTATTACTCAATGCTCCAATTATGAACGAATACCTATAAAAGAGATGGAAAAATATCAAATGATACAAAATTTACACAAAAACTCAATTATTCTATTATGTACACAATTATACAAAAAGCGGGGGATTTATTCGAAGAATATCAACAAAAGAACTGATAAGTGCCACTAAACATATATATAAAATAACTACATTTTGGCACTTACCAACTCTCCCCAACTTGAAACATTGTTTGTCCTCAAACAAAGTCAAGTAAACCTAAAGAAACAAAAGATGATAATTAAAGAATCACGAATCAACAAGTTTTTAAAACGGAAAACAAATGTATGGTTCAAACGAAAACGTACACGACGAATACAAACTTACCACTATACTACAATAATAACATATAAACGAAACAAATCCTAATTACAAAAATCATGGAAAACATTCTAAAACAAAACAAGCTCAATCATGAATCACACCTAGCAAAAATTCATCGGTAGATGAATAACACACAAAGGTGAGGGATAAAAAACACTCCTCCACAATCTTGCAAACAATAGACTAAATTATGCATTCATCCCAAAAACGTATTGAAAATACAAATTCAAGAATAACAAGGGCTTTTCAAGGTTGTAACGTGGCTTGGTTAACAAACAAGTGATAAGTCCTAAAGCTAATCGAGACAAAAACTTGCCTAAACCTAAGGGAGTGATCAACTCATAAAGTTCCAAACATTATAATTTCAATCAAACTTATTCTTCATCACAAATTTCACACCAAACACACCTCACTTATTAACATAACATTATTCCTACTCTTTTTGTTTTTCATTTTCAAAGCTTTTCTCTTTTTATTTCTCTTTTTCTAATCTTTCTTTTTCACTTTTCTTTTCTTTTCTTTTTCTTTTCTCTTAACCTTATACCAACCACAATATAAGTATCTAAACATTTCTCTCCCCAACTTGAATTCAACCAACATTAATGTGTAAATACTCCCTACTTTCTAAGGCAAGGTAAAAATCCATACAACAACATATAGTTTAGGGTTTAAGAAACAAAGAAATCAGCATCGATACAAAAAAAAGTGAATTAACACTCATAGACAAGCATCAAGTTCAAATAAACATGGATATTGATAAAAGTTAAGAGGGGTTAACAAAGGTTCACACACTCACAAGGTGAATTGAATATTTGGTCAAGGTAGTTATGCTTAAAATCAACAAAATGCCTTGATCATTTTCTTGCAATCATACAATCAACACAAAATAAAAGATTAAGCATAATAAAATCCAGTTAAAACAAGAATGTGGACTCTCAGCATAAATAAACAATGGAAAGCTTCCTCACATTTATGGTTAAAAATGGTACTAAAGTGATTCAATTCATGAGCAAGTAATGCAAAAAGAATGAATAGCATGGTAATTATACAAATGATAAATTTCCTAAACATGTTATGCTATAGAAAGCGATAAACGCGTACCTGACGTGTACCAACTTTGAAAACTATCATTACCATATATCCGCGAGTTGAAACGATCAAACTCGAAAAATCACCTCAAAAGTCTTCAAGTTACCAGAGCAAAATTTGAGTCCAAACAACAACAAAAGAATTAGAAAAACAAAATTTACAACCAACAAAACTCCTCAAGCTAAACACAACAAGCTCGAGAAAACACAATTTACGTACGAAACAAAAGCAAATTACGATACGAAAACTTGGTGACAATGAATTAACAAGTTGAAAAGTGAAGATTTAAAATTAAGAACAAGTCCTATTTCAACTTGTTAAAACACAAGTCACCACACACATAAACAAACATAAACAAACATGCTTGTTTTACGTCATAAGCTCTACGCCTTTATTGTGCGAGCACTAGTAAGCTCCTCTCGTCATGCCATGGTATTGCCACACCGTGCAAACCTAAGTAAAGTGTCCTAACAAACACACAACAAACGTTACAAGTACGAGACAATTCACAACATCACATGAAAGCTAAGAAAATCATAAATATGTACAAGTATGGAAAGTAAACACACAACATGTACACGTAACATATACAAGTTCATATACAAAACCTATACAACATTTATATTAATTACAAAACTCAAAAACAACGGAATTATCGCAATACAGAAACAATAAAACCAATCCCCGGCAACGGCGCCATTTTGTTGAAGCGGTAAAGCGAGCAAGCAAAGAGTTTGGTATTTATTTTTACCGGGTTATATATACTGGTTAGGTTATATCGTATTGTGTCCACAGAGATTGGTTATTGATTCGTCGTTCGACAATTCTACCGTTAATGAGTTTGGGATTAAAAGAAATGAAAATAAAAGAGAGAAAGTAAATGAACAAAAAGTATAAAGGATAGACAGCTTATCCAGAACGAATGTAAACTACCCGTCACAGACTTAAATCTACCACCCAGTTATACTCGGCCTACGATACTCGTCCGTGTCATCACATACCTCTCACAATCTAAGCTATTTCTAACCCAAATTGAGAATCCTCCTGAATCATCTCGATATCCATTTCTGGCCTATCTCAACAACACAGAAGTCAACTGCGTCACCTCCATACCCATCTCTAGCTTACTTCACCAACGCAGAGGCATTAAGATTAGATACTTTATAGTGAATGTCAGCTCTAAACCATTTCTAGCATTCAGAAACTAACAGATAATCATCCTAGGTAAGAATCTAAGCGATCTATCTCTAGTAAAGCTCAAATCCCTAACATAGAGTAAAAACCCAAGACAATCACCAACACAGATTCGTAAAGCAAACTTTATACAACGCCAAGGGCGACAAATATACATGAGTCAGAGTAGATATACATACAAAACCCAACAAAAGAGATTACAAAGAGAAGAGAAGAAGAGGAACCAAACATTTCTTGGTTTGTCAACACCAATCGACGAGGGATTTTACGAGGGATCATCCAAATGCAAGCTCCAATGTTGTTTTCTAAGCTCTCTAGACAAAAAAATGATGTTGATGGTGTTGGGACTCAAAAATACCCAACCCATAACCTAAAAATGTGTTTTTATCCCCTTTTAAAGATTTCTGAAATCGCATGGCGCGCTAAGCCTGGTACTTTCGCGCTAAGCGCGGTCTGCACTGTCCTGGAAAAAAATCAGCATCTTGTTTTGGCCATATCTTGAGAACCGTAACTCGGAATTGCGCCCGGTTTGAAGCGTTGGAAAGCTTATTAAATTTCCTATCTAACCATGGCAAAATATCAATCAAATTGATAATTTTTATTCTTTGATTTTGGGCCTTATTTGTTGATGAGTTGCTCAAATCGCGCGTTTGAAGTCGTGTCTTCGACACTTTATTACTCAATGCTCCAATTATGAATTAATACCTATAAAAGAGATGAAAAACTATCAAATGATACAAAATTTACACAAAAACTCAATTATTCTATTATGTACACAATTATACAAAAAGCGGGAGATTTATTCGAAGAATATCAACAAAAGAAATGATAAATGCCACTAAACATATATACAAAATAACTACATTTTGGCACTTATCAATAGTTAGTCAAAGTGTTGGGAGAAATGAATGTGAGATCAAAGTTCATTTACTAGATGTGTAAAAATGTTAGAGAAGCTCTCTATTTATAGGATAATGTGTCGTATAAATTTGTATTCAATTCATGGGCCAAATCAATGTCATAACATATTGCTCAAGCCACAAATGAAAGTTTTTTATATATAGATGTTATTAATCATTTAGAGAATTTCTCAATCAATTTTAGAGTCAACCAAGCAACACTTAATCAATTAGGTTATTGGTCTAAACAATTATTTTGTTGAAAAATGTCTTTCAATCAATTAGACACTCCCTTAATCAACTAGTTGGGCCTCAAAAACATTTCTACTTTGTTTAAAAAATATATAAGAAGCTTCTAAGATGTTTTTAGTGTGTGTGTGTGTAATTTAGACATAGTATTTCTAGAAATACCCTTGTGTCTTTACAAGATACTATTCACTCAAACGGACACTACCAGGCGATCTTTCACACTTCCCCTATATCACAACTATGAAGTTTCAAGTCTTGGTATCAATATCTTTGAGATTATCACTATTAAAGAACTTTGAATATTATTAGTTAGGCTTGATATATCTTCATGTTAATTACCATCATCTGAGAGTTGACATGTTAAATCACATGTGATCCTTGAACCAAAAGTGTCCACTTAAAATTAGTTGGACCACATAATTGACTTGATCTTCAAGAATATGTTAAAAAGGATAACGTGATTCAAGAGAATAACTTAATCGACGATTTTGAGCATCTTTGATTGCTTGAGCTATTTTCTACAAAATACTTGATTTCATTGGATATCATTTGATATTAAGTGTTCTCATCATTAAAAATAAACAAATAATTAATTAATTGTAGCTTTTATATCTACATACTTCACCATATTGGATCATCTTGACAATACATGAAAACACATAGATCAACATTCTCACTCACATGAGTAGAGAGTATACTCTACTCCTAGAAGTATGCAAGCACATAATTCACATAGATCAAACATGTATTACTAAGAAAGTAAACCATTACTTTATTAAAATTCAAATTACATAAAGCAGGAAAATGAGAAAATTTAATCACATTTCAGCACATAAGTGAGACTACCCATTGTCATTAACACCATCATCTTTGATAATGGATTTTCTCGACATGTTCCTCTTTATGATGTTCATGTCATTTTCTAAGCTCTAAATGGACATTTTACCAGTATAGGGTACTCTATGGGAGGGTAGATCAGACATTTTACCAAATTGATCTCTATGAATCTCTATTCCTTTTACAAATGTCTTATAAAATAAATATTCAGTCTTTAGGTTTAATTAGAACTCTCTGACAATGTCCAGAAACACTTGATCTAGTATCTTGGTGAAGCATCCCTTAGCAAACCCCAACAGATGATCTCATTTGGTTTGAACCCCTTGAGGAAAGTTCATCCCATAATAATAAGTTGTTGGACCTTAAGGTTGTACATTACCTTCTTTCTTAACTTCTAGAGGATGATCCTTCTAAAAATAATTTTATTGAAGAAGAGCTTATAATGGGGAGAGTTCTTGTTAGATCCATAGATGATGATACTTATGGCACTGAGTAAACATTCACGCAAGAACACAAAGAATATGAGAGAAAAAGATTTTGCAAAAGAAGGGAATATGAGTACCTATATATAGTGTTGCTTTTGAACGTTTAGGCATGAAAAAAATCCATAAAATCCTTTAAAAAAATCTCATGGTCGATTATTTAAGGTACCTAAGCAATGTTTAACAATAAAAGGATATGTCTATACAAATCGATTACACAATCAATGAATTGAATAATTTTCTATATATATATATATATATATATATATATATATATATATATATATATATATATATATATATATATATATATATATATATATATATATATAGAGAGAGAGAGAGAGAGAGAGAGAGAGAGAGAGAGAGAGAATACAAGGATTTATTTAGGCAGTTCACCAATCATCTTTGATATGACTACGTCTACCCCCAATTCCATTTGGAATTAAAATAATAATTCTTACTATGCAAAAAATAATTTACAAGAGAATTGTAGCAATCTAACCATACAATGTCTATGCTTTATGTTGATCATGTCACTTTCTCTTCCCTTGATCTGAGTTTAATCAAGTCACCCAATAATAACAATTTGATCCATCGCCTTGCACTACTCTTTTCGAAGAACTAACGTTCTTCAAAGTCTTCACTCGGCCAAATCCAAATTATGAATTACTGTCACCTAAAATTACAAAATGATTCACTCTTTCACGCTACTCCTTTGCAAGAACCTCTCATTCTTCAAAGCTCTTCACTCGGTAGAATCCAATTTGCAAAATATTGTCAAAATCCCCAAATCCACACTTTGATCTTGGAGGAAAAATCGTCATAGATTTTTCGATGAACCCCCTTAATATTCTCAATCCAATCTAGGTTACACCAACCTAAATTTAATGTTATCAACACTAGTATAGATGGAAACTAAACAATGAATGATTATGTATACTTTGTTTGTGTGTATGCATAGTGTTGGTGTAAGCCCTAAAGGTCAATACTTTTGGTACTTGTATCGAAATATTTATTAATAATAAAATACATTTCTTTATTATATATTTTTCTAAAATAATATAGTCCCTAGAATAGATAGTCTGTTTAATGAAATGATAAGTGTGACTTAATCATGAGATCCCATTAAACATAAGGACATTATTCTTAAAGTATATATAATTGAGCTTTAATGTGAAGTGGGATAACATTAAAGCATTGAGATTATTATGTAGATAGATTGATGATTATATCTCATGGATCATGGATAAGGAGTTATCAAGTCTTGACATAGGTATGAATATTATGAGTAATATTTATACTGGATTGACCTGATATGAGAATACTACATAGAATGTTATGCAAAGTGTCATAAGTTATTCTCATGGTGATACGTGGTGTATAACACCCTTCGACCTGAAACCACTATGGACCCTAGATGTAAAGTCAAGTGCTTTATTGTTGATAAAACATTATACGTAACTAGATGACCATAAAGACAGTTGATGGGTACTTCACAAAGCATGCTGAGGGACATGAGTGTCCTAGATGGAATTTTCCCATTCTACATAACATGATAAATATCTAAGGTCCTAATATTTAACTAGACAAGGATGATACGGTCTGTGCCATGTGTTCAATATATATAAGGTAAAATAGGTAATTATACACACAAGTATTATCACAGAAAGGTTTTGTCAGATCACATGACATTTTTGTCACTTGGGTAGCAGTGATGTGCTGCTAGATACCGCTCACTGTTTATTATGTTAAATGTGTGATTTAATATAATTGCCAATGTCGCTGAAATCTATAGGGTCACACACATAAGGACAGGTTGATGAGAGATAGAGTAAATAAGGAACACCATAAGGTGCGGTGCACTTAAGTGAACTATAGAACACCGTAAGATACAATGCGCTTAAGTGGAATACAGAATATGGTAAGGTGCCACACACTTAAGTGATATGCGATACATCATAAGGTATGATGCTCGTGTGCTTAATTGGGCTTTTAGCTTACATTATTAATTGGGTTTTTATCTTGCAGCCCACACATGTGGTTCTATAAATGGAACCCTTGTGTTGAAGCATTGAACTTCATGAAAATCTGATCTTGAAACCCTGGCCGTATTTTCCTCTTATTCTCTCACCGATTTTTCGTTAGTAAGTAGCTAGCACTATTACCCGAAGCAATCTATTCGTGTGGACTAAGAAGAGGGGTTTTTTCTTCATCAACGCTCGTGATCACAGCGTCAAAGGTCTATATCGCCACAAGAGGTAATATATTATATCACGGACCATGCCCATTCGTAAGCGTCACTAAAGGAAATTTTTAATTCCCACTGCTTATTGTATCTCCATTTTACTTCACATAAATGAGAGGCTGAAGATGATGAGAAATTTTTAAATATTTTTATAGTTTCATCAAGTTGAAATGATGCATGTATGAAGTATTTATATGTGTGCAAGTTGGAGGCAGAAGGGAAAACTTAGAAATTGAAAAGAAATGAAAATTTTATAACATATTACAATATGTGTCGACACATATAAGCCATATGTCGACACATGTAACCACATGTGTCAACCTATTTAAGGTCATATGTCAACATAATGAAACAAAGGCTTACATGCTTTAAACATGCAATATGTGTGTCAACCTGAAACATGTATATGTCAATACATAGATGAAAACATTTAGTATGTGTCGACCTAAAGAGATGGATGTGTCGACACATAGTTACAGAAGCAACATGCTTTATAATCGATTCACGTATGTCGACTCATATATCGTATATGTCGACATATATACCTGTTTTTCATGTAAAAACTCATTTTTAATGCATGATATCTTTTTTTAACATGTTCTAAATGCATTCTAAGATCCATAATGCGGAGGTGAACATAAAAACTCAAATATATAGTTCAATTTATAAAAATGCTAAGGTTATATAGTTTTGACATCATGAAAAATATCTAATGGGAAAGTGCACTCACGTACTCCCCTTTTTGTTGATGGAAAAACTTGTGACGATGTATTTTGTGTTTTCAAGAAGGCTCCCTCTGAATATGTCATCCCAACTTCGTCTTGCATATGTTTCTCCCCCTTTGACAACATCTGAAAGAGACAAATACACCATGTGAAGTATCATTTATGACATAAATACAAATATATGACACAAAGGCGTTTTGCAAAAGTAAGAACCTGCATTCACATATACCCATATGCATGGAGCGACGCAAAGATTAAACATAAATGACATGCAATACACATTACCATAAATAACATGGAGTGTTGAATATTGAATCCCTGTCCCTCAGATGTGTGAAGGTTTGTATAATTCCCTCTATCTGTTGTAACAGGAAGGAATGCTCGAAACTAGATGTTGCTACGAGCAGGGGCGTGGCCATGAGCAGGTGTGTTAAGATGGTTCCTGGGTGGTAGTTGTGTGTGTGATAGGCATAGTGACAACTCAACCATTGGATATGAGTAGAAGTACGACTCATAGTGTCGTTGGTCTTGGGGGACAAGCGACTAAGCATCCTCGGATGAGAGGCTAAGTGGCCAAAGGTTCTTTGTCTGTCCCAGCTGATTAGGCCAAAGCTACCCGACCATCTTGGATGCAGAAGTGGATTGGGCCATGCTTAGACATAAGGCTAGACTAGAATAGCAACCATTCACCATCTTCTTCTAACAATGAGTTCAAAGCTCCATGAACTTTATCTTCTAAAAGGCACAAATTAGCACTGAGGGGAGTTATTTGTAGTGAAAGAAAACATTCTTTATTAAATATGTCTTTCATGTTGTAAGAGGCTTATGGATTGTGTATAAAGCCAATAAACGTTTTTCTGAAATGAATCAACTCATTGTCTTTTACTTGGAAAGTCATTCTTCTCTTAATAACTTCATCTTGCATAAGGAGTTTTTTGGATAAAGCCTCATCATAGGAGTTAGTTCTACCTTTGTTTAGAGGGATTCTCTTTAACATGTTCTTTACTCGTCTGACGATTTAAACCTCTAGCCAAGTGTTCAATATCCTCTAATGCTTTCTAACTTCTTTAAAATCGAGGGATGTTGACAAAAAGATTAATGTTGCTGATAAATATGTTATCAAGCTTGGTTGCCATCATGTCTTCATCTTTAACCTTAAAAAATATAACAAAGCCATATCTCATTCCTCAAATATCTCGCTTATAATGGATGAAAAATTCATCAATATCTACATAATTGTTGAATGTTTCATTCATATTCTTTGCTTCATATCCTCCAGAAATGAACAAAAATAGAAATAAGATCTTATTCTATTTTTGCTAGAATGAACTCCATTATTATGTCTGCCTTTATTGTTTCATAGGGTTTAGCGTTGTTTAGGAATCCATCTTCTTCGACTAACCTACCACCATTCTGTTGAAGAGTGATTCATATTGCTCCTGATTGAAGAAATAAATTATTATCAATAACTAGATAGAAGGAAATTTTTCTCTCTAATCAGACCTCCCCAAAAATCAATTGTTTTCAGAGTTACATAAAATGACGTAATTCAATAGAAATGCTTATGTAATAACCCTTGAATAAGATAAATCTTATCAGATAATAGATAGAACATAAGAATTTACCATGAATGAACATATTTGTTCGTAATAATATGATTAAAATCATGACTACTCATACCACATAAAAATGTTGCATTTTAAATATAAACAAGGTATTCTTCTTCATTAGAGGAGACGTAAAATATTTATAATTCAAATGAGCATGATTTAACTAGTAACCAAAATTAGTAAATTCTTCCATAAATATAAAGTACTTTACATTTGCGTTTAGGATCAACAAGTTATAGGTCTAGTTCTCAATTGCTGCTAAATTTTCTTTGAATCTCCGATCCCTTTTCTCATTTTTAGGTCCTCCTTATCACCATTGTTGTTGTCAGCTTCTTTTTATATAGCATTATTGTCCTCCTCCATACTTAAGTCCCAAAAAGACAATTTAATAGCCATCAAAATTGATGTACCCTTGTCTAGTTTTGATCCATTATGATCATTAATCTACTTCGAATGTATTGTATAATAACTCCTAATTCAAATATTCCCTGCACGATGGTTATGAGTCGGCCTGATAAATTTGGCATGTTAATCGTCTTAGCTCATTTTTGTCTTTATGGAGAGATTGAGAATTAGATCAAGCTCTATCGACTCTCGGTCAAGACCTAGACTGTAACACCCCAATTCTACCCAAAGTTTAATATGTAAAAATCAGAGTAATTTTAAAATTTCATAAATTAAATACTGAGGCGTTACACCATCAAAACAACTCACTTTAAAACAGTTTATTTTAAAGTATAAATTTCGGATACATAGCATCGCAGGAAAACATAAATTGATTCATAGAAATCAAAACATCTCCTTTATTAAACTTCCTCAACCAATAATATTTTCATAAAGTATGATTCTTCTTTACAAAAGGAAAGCAACAAAAGAACAACAACAATGACAACATAAGTATTCCCCCGAGTGCTACGTATCAGAGCGACACCGACACACGACTAATGACTATAAACTCCATCTTCATAACCTGCACGTTACCAATATATAGGTAACGGCGAAACAAGTAAAGGGTGAGATACTCCAAAACATATAATTAAAGGCATGATAATATATGTATATATATATATATATATATATATATATATATATAGTTTCGGAATTATAAAGGGTATAGATTAATAAGTGTAATTCCAACGCATAATCAAAACTCACTTACTTTACTCGTCATCCTAATGTGTATAATCTACACTATATCACCATAACTTCATCGGCATAAAACGTCGCAACAACACATAACCCTCCGTCACCACGAAATTGTCACGAGCTAATACATCACTAATTAACACGGTAGTCTTAAACAACAACATCAACCAATGACATTAAATAATGCTAGTAATATAAGCAACATAAACCAATCATCACAAATTGGCTAAAGTCCATCTTCGCTTTTGGCATAAAGCCCATCTTCGCTTTTTGGCATAAAGCCCATCATCACAACATCATCACAAACATCATCACATCATATATCATCGCAATTCAATATCATCCATCAATCAACAAAACCCAACGCCAAACAACTCAAACATAAACATAACCGACTCCATGAGACACGACTATGTTATGCATGTGGTACCCATCGCGTTGTCCGTAATTAGGGACACTTGGCATAAAGCCGATCTTCGCTCGGCATAAAAGCCATCATCGCTTGGCATAAAAGCCCTTTTCGCTTATGAAATGTATGTGACTCGACAATAAAACAACACAACACAAAAACAACATCATCGCTCATTCAAATTGGCATAAATCCCACATCGCCATAATTTATCCAAAACAAGATAAATATGTCATCGCATCATAATTGCATTATCAATAAGTATTCTTTAATAAATACACCGTCGCAAAACTTACGTTTATTCACACCGTATCATCATCAATTAATTCACTAAATTCCGAAAAACGGGAAAATAGTCAAACACCTATAATCATCGCGAAATCCATTCCTAATAACCGGTATTAATCATAATTGTCAACGTCGAAAACGGATTGCCCTTACGTGCCTTAACTCTACTAAAACGCAATCCTATTCAATTTTACCGTAAATTGACTTATTTCGGGTCATCTCGCAAAAACTCGTAATTTCTAAAAACTAACTTCACCACTACGTTCTACACGTCAAACTTAGCTAGCACGTCAATTTTCGTTGAATTCGGAGCAACTTGCTCCGCCACCGAATTTACCAGAATCGGAAAATCGGAACATAATCGGGTCCTAAATTTAATCGGCTATCTTATACTTTAATAATATTTTATTGTTACTGAAATTCCTGGTAGCAGATATGTGATGTCACAGAGAATATTATGACACACTATCTGACACTCTGTTAACAATTTACAAAATAAATTTAAACAACAGTAAAGAACACAATATGTTGTTTACCCAGTTCAGTGTCTAACTACACCTACATCTGGGGGCTACCAAGCTAGGGAGGAAATTCACTATTAGTAGAATTAATTCGGGAATAAACCAACCAGTTTATCTCCTTCACTTAAGACCTACCCAATGCAACTTCAATCTAAGTCCTACTTAGACCTGAGTTCCTACTCACTCCCCCTCAATCACAGCAGTGATATCAACCTATTGAATAATTGAATTGTGAAGACACACTTCAATAAACTATCTTGATCTTGCTTCAAAGCTTCAATCAAGAGACAAACACTCGTGCTTCAAAGCTTTGAGTGATAAACTACCCTTACACACAAATCCTAGTCCAAGGCACTTATCAATTGATAGTTGCTTGGCTCACAAGAGAAACTAGAATTACACAAAATACAACTGTTAACTCTCCTAACAGTACAAAAGGCGCAGCAGCAGTATAAGGGTTGAATTCCTTTTATAGAAGCAGTCCTGAAACTTCATTTTTGGGCTTCCATAAAGATAGCTAGGGTTCACTTAATTTAATCCTAAAAACATGGTCTTTTCAACAACCAATTTAGGTTTAACTAAGATTAACCTAGCAGCCACGTGAGCATGAATTCTAATAACAGAAAAACATAATTTAGCAGCTCAACAAATTTCCTGAAAAGTCTCAGGAAAAACAGATTCTGCAGAACAGAATGTCACACTGAATGTCATAACATCTGTTATGACATCAGACTATTTTCTGCAGAATTTCCAGCACAGCTTTTAGCTTCCAGTTCTGAGCTGTCCTTTAACATCCTTGTCAAGTAGGATTTATCTTCAATCTCTTAATGTCATGACATTTATCAAGACATTGCTATAGCCTAGTTTAACCAAAATTACTGCCAACTTAAAACACTAACAAACTCCCCCTTTGGCACATTTTTGGCTAAAACTACTTAACACATCAGAGTACCTATGCAGCAGAAGACAAACTAGTTCTAAGCTTAAAGAAACTAGAACCTAGAGATAAGATAAATTCTACCCATACAGAAATCCCACAATTCCCACAATTGCCCACATACAAATTTAAAATTTCCATATAGTTTCCCAAAATTCCCAGCCACTGTCACACAGTAGTTCTTCTCCCCCTTTTTAGCCACAAAGAGCCAAAGGAACCAATACAGATGCCCCAAACAAACAGTATGTAATGAAATAGCAACATTGTTAAAAGATTACAATTCTGTCAACAAGCATTACAATTATCCAAATAAACAAAACAGAACAAGGAAGAGGAAAACAATAAGCAATAATCAACAAAACAAGAACCACCACAGCAACAGATCAGTTGCTCTTCTTTCCTGATGAAGCACTGGGAGCATTGTCATTACCACCAGCAACATTACTGACTGTCACTTCAGCCTTAGTCTTGAAATCAAAATCTTGATCAGACTCTGCAGGTTCAGGGGCCTTCCTCTTCTTGGCAATTTGTGTCCTCTTGGGTCTTGAGCTACCAACAGATTTAACTCTATACTTCTTTGATGCAGTTCCGGCTTTGGTCATCTTCTCATCTTGAGAACCAGAGATACCACCCTTTGCAGAGAACGAAGTTGATGACCTTTGAGTATTCTATGCATGCTGATTATGGGACTTCTTAGATTCAGTGGCCATGGAACGCTGAGGAGATGGACAGTCAGAGTCTTGGGATGAAGAGGATGAGGAAGACATATTTCGCTGAGATATGTTGAGAAACTGAAACCAAGAATGACAGAGAGTTTGAGAGCATCTTGTGGATGAGGAGGATATGATACTTTCAAATGAAGAGGTTATTATATGGAGGAGTCTCTTCATATTCTTGAATTTTTTTAAAATAAGAGGGAAATAATTAAATGACCCACTTATAGTTAATTGAAATAAAAAGTCTCTTCCCCTCCTTGTAAGCAATCTTAATTGCTACAATTCCTCATATTGACAAATACCCAGTTTGCTCCTTAAATTTTCAAATTGACTAGCATCAAGAGCTTTAGTAAAAATGTCATCCAGTTGAAGTTCAGTGACTACATGGTCCAATTCAATCACTTTCTCCTCCACAAGGTCTCTGATGAAGTGATGTCTAATGTCAATGTGCTTAGTCCTACTGTGTTGTATAGGATTCTTTGAAATATTAATAGCACTCAGATTGTCACAGTATAATGTCATGACATCCTGTGTGACATTGTACTCAGACAGCATCTGCTTCATCCAGACCATTTGAGAACAACTGCTACCAGCTGCTATGTATTCAGCTTCAGCAGTTGACAAGGACACACATTTTTGCTTCTTGTTGAACCAAGAAACAAGATTGTTTCCCAAGAAGAAGCATCCTCCAGAAGTACTTTTTCTGTCATCAGCACTACCAGCCCAGTCAGCATCACAATAACCAGACAAAATTGGTTCACATCCATGGGAATACAGGATACCATAATTGCAAGTTCCACTTACATACTTCAGAATTCTTTTCACCTGGTTAATGTGACTTACTTTAGGTTCAACTTGGCATCTTGCACATACCCCAACAGCAAATGCAATGTCAGGTCTGCTGGTTGTTAGGTACAACAAGCTTCCTATCATGCTTCTATATAAACTTTGATCAACCTTTTCACCACTTGTGTCCTTGGACATCTTCAAATGTGTGGGAGCAGGAGTCCTTTTATGGCTGGCATTCTCCATTCCAAACTTCTTGACAATATTCCTTGCATACTTGCTCTGTGAAAGGAATGTTGAGTCTTCCATTTGTGTAACTTGCAGTCCAAGAAAGTAAGTCAACTCTCCCATAAGACTCATTTCAAACTCTGCTTGCATTTGATTGGCAAAGTGTTTCACCATTGTCTCTGACATTCCTCCAAATACTATGTCATCAACATAAATTTGAGCCACCATTATCTTTCCTCCTTCATTCTTGACAAAGAGAGTTTTATCCAAGGCTCCTTTCCTGTATCCTTTGTCTATAAGGAACTTGGTTAGCCTTTCATACCAGGCCCTAGGAGCTTGCTTTAGTCCAGATAGGGCTTTCCTTAATTTGTAGACATGATCAGGAAAACTTGGATCCACAAATCCTTTAGGCTGTTGTACATATACTTCCTCATTTAAGTAGCCATTTAGGAAGGCACTTTTCACATCCATCTGAAATAATTTGAATTTTAGAATGCAAGCAACCCCTAGTAGTAGCCTGATTGATTCCAGTCTAGCCACTGGAGAAAAAGTCTCATCAAAGTCAATCCCCTCAACCTGAGTGTAACCCTGAGCAACAAGTCTTGCTTTATTTCTGGTGACAACCCCTTCTGCATCAGACTTGTTCTTGTAGATCCACTTTGTGCCAATGATGTTTGTTCCTTCTGGTCTAGGAACTAATTCCCATACTTCATGTCGCTTGAACTGGTTCAATTCATCTTGCATTGCTCCAATCCAGAATTCATCACTTAGAGCTTCTTTGACATTTTTTGCCTCTATTTTTGACACAAAACAAGAGTTTGAAACAGTTTCTCTGGACCTTGTAATGACACCCTTGTTTGGATCCCCAATGATGAGTTTCTTTGGATGATCTTTCTGAATTCTAATGGAAGGATCTTTATTGACTTCCTCTGGTTCAGATTTTGGTGAAGTAGGAGCAGGTACATCATCCTTATCAGGTACTTGAGGTGATGTCTCAAACCATGTCTCAACATCATATGGGACATTGTGTTCCTGATGATGATCATCAACAATGACATTAATAGACTCCATCATAACTGGGTTCGGAGTTGAATACCCTATATGCTCTGTTAGTGGAGTATCCTAAAAATGCCTTCATCACTCTTAGAGTCCATTTTCTCCTTTGATCACGATCTGTCGAATATAGCATTTGCTACCAAACACATGGAAATATTTCACAGTTGGTTTTCTTCCTTCCATAGTTCATACAGGTGAGGAGGTTCCTTTTCTTAAGGTGACCTTGTGAACGTAGGTGTATTCATAGCTTCACCAAAATGAATAGGAAGTTTCTTAGCATGAATCATTGCTCGCGATTCCTGTATAGTCCTATTCTTTCTTTCCACAACCCCATTTTGTTGAGGTGTTATAGGAGAAGAAAACTCATGATTGATTCCCTCTGAAGAGCATAATTCATCAAACTTGCTGTTCTCAAATTCCTTTCCATGATCACTTCTTATTCGACAATACGACTTTCCTTCTCTCTTTGAAGTCTTTTGCATAACTCTTTAAAGACATCAAACACATCGATTTTCTTTGATGAAGTTTATCCGTAAATCTGGAGAAGTCATCCACAACAACATAAACATATCTTTTTCCACCAAGGCTTTCAACCTGCATAGGCCCCATCAAGTCCATGTGCAGCAGCTCCAGCACTTTAGAAGTGGTCAGATGTCTAGACATTGGGTGTGACATTCTGGTTTGCTTTCCAACCTGACACTCACCACAGACCCTTCCTTCATCAATATGGAGTCTTGGTATCCCTCGACCTCCATAGTGATGATCTTTTCATTCCTCCGAGATGCATGTCCAAGTTTTTGATGCCACAACTTTACCTCCTTTTCATCTTTGTCAGAGAGCACACGAAGAGAGGTTGGTGTTCTCATATTCCACATGTAGCGTTGTCCTTTGATCGACTCCTCTCATAACTACTTGTTTATCATTGATTACAAGACATTCGACCTAGTGAAGTTAACTTTGAATCCCATATCACATAGTCGACTTATGCTTATGAGGTTAGCGCAAGCCTTTTACCAAGAACACTCCATTTAGATTTGGAACTCCAGAGTCCAAGTTTCCAACACCTTTGATTTCTCCTTTAGCTCCATCTCCAAAAGTAACAAAGTGGTAGAATGAGGTTTGACATTATTCAAGAGGTTCTTTATTCCAATCATATGCTTGGAACACCCATCAAAGTACCAATCTTCCTTGGACACTCTAAGAGAAGTGTGAGCTATCAATGATCTTCTTCCACTTTTAAGTGTAGGGTACCTTGATGTTCTTAGGCTTAACATAGGAAGTCTGATTAGGGTATCCATGTAGCCTATAGCAGAAGGGTTTTATGTGTCCAAACCTTCCACAATGATGACATCTCCATCTTTGAAACTTCTTATTCATGTTTCTCGATCCGATGTTGACCCCAATGTTGTGACATCTGCTTTGACATTGGCTTATTAGGTCTGTTCTTCTTCCTGTTATCAGGAAATTTCTTTGCATCCACATGCCCTGAGCCAGGAACATTTCCTATTTTATGTTGTGACATCTGCTTTGACCTTGGTTTCCCATGCCTCTTCTTTTCTTGTCACTAACGGTGTTCCTTTTCACCACATATCCTAGACCATGCTTATTTCCAAGATTTTGTCCAAGTCAAGAATTTCTTCCACTTATCGGTCCCATGGTCAAGATCTTGATGACTTAGTCATATGATCAATCTTGAATTCAACACTATAATCTCCGTTGAGATGACTTATAGTGATTGTATTCTCCTTCTTCTCTTCCACTTCACATTTTCCTCCAACTTCTCAATCGCTTTTTCTTTTCATTTTGTGACATACTTCACCACTTCGATACACGCTTCTTGTAAGTATCGCAAGTTCTTCAAAGGTCACTTCCTCATCACTAGAGTCATTATCGGATTGCCACTTTCGGAAGGTGCGTGACAAGCTTGGTGATTCCTCTTGAGCCACTACTTGATTCACCATCGGACCAAGTACATTCCTCTCTTTGTTTCTTAAGAAAGGTAGGACATTCACCTAATATGACCATATCCTTCACAACCATGACACGATTTCTCGCTGACTTCCTTTATCCTCGACTTGGATCTGAGTCATAAGATCTGCTGATGTCAGATGAAATGTCCTTGACATTTGACCTTGACTTTGGATCAATTCTCTTGATGAGCTTGTTGAACTGTCTTCCAAGCATAGCTATAGCTTCAGATATCTTCTCTTCATCTTCCACCTTGCATTCTTCTTCAGTATTGGATACAAGTGCTATGCTCTTGTTCTTTTTGTCAACATTTTCACTGATTCCCATCTCAAAAGTCATAAAAGATCCAATAAGTTCTTCAACATTCAAGGTGCTGATGTCCTGAGCCTCCTCTATTGCAGTCACTTTCATTGCAAATCTATTAGGCAAGGATCTGAGAATCTTTCTCACCATCTTTTCTTCTGACATCTTTTCACCAAATGCTCCTGAGGTGTTGGCAATTTCCAAGATATTCATGTGAAACTCATGAATAGTCACATCTTCTTTCATCTTCAAATTCTCAAATTTGGTACTGAGCATCTCAAGTCTTGACATCTTCACCTTGGATGTCCCTCATGAGTAGTTTTGAGAGTGTCCCAAACATCCTTGGCCACTCACATTGATGAACTAGTCTCAAGATATTTCATCAATACCATTGAATAGGGCATTCAATGCTTTAGAGTTTCCCTAGCTCCTCTTCCTCGTTGCTCCATTCTTCCTCGGGTTTCAAGACAGTCCCATCTTTCTCAAGCTTGGTAGGATGTTTCCATCCTTTGTCGCCAGCTCCAAGCTTTAACATCCATGTTCTTAAAAATCATACAAGGTTTCCAAGACTCATAATTAGACCCATCCGAATAGGTGGTCTACCTCCAAATCCTCCTTCCTTATCCATTATGCGAAACTATTATCCTAGATCTCACCAAATAACAGGTGGTGCCCGCCCGATGCCAATTGAAATTCCTGGCAGCAGATATGTGATGTCATAGAGAATGTTATGACACACTATCTGACACTCTGTTAACAATTTACAAAATAAATTTAAACAACAGTAAAGAACACAATACGTTGTTTACCCAGTTCAGTGTCTAACTACACCTACATCTGGGGGCTACCAAGCTAGGGAGGAAATTCACTATTAGTAGAATTAATTCAGGAATAAACCAACCAGTTTATCTCCTTCACTTAAGACCTACCCAATGCAACTTCAATCTAAGTCCTACTTAGACCTGAGTTCCTACTCACTCCCCCTCAATCACAGCAGTGATATCAACCTATTGAATAATTGAATTGTGAAGACACACTTCAATAAACTATCTTGATCTTGCTTCAAAGCTTCAATCAAGAGACAAACACTCGTGCTTCAAAGCTTTGAGTGATAAACTACCCTTACACACAAATCCTAGTCCAAGGCACTTATCAATTGATAGTTGCTTGGCTCACAAGAGAAACTAGAATTACACAAAATACAACTGTTAACTCTCCTAACAGACAAAGGTGCAGAAGAGATAAGGGTTGAATTCCTTTTATATAAGCCGAAACTTCGGGGCTTCCATAAAGATAGCTAGGGTTCACTTAATTTAATCCTAAAACATGGTCTTTTCAACAACCAATTTAGGTTTAACTAAGATTAACCTAGCAGCCACGTGAGCATGCATTCTAATAATGTAAAACATAATTTAGCACAACAAACTTCCGAAAAGTCTCAGAAAACAGTTACGCATAAGAATGTCACATGAATGTCATAACATCTGTTATGACATCGACTATTTGAATTTCCAAGACTTTTTAGCTTCCAGCTTGTCCTTTAACATCCTTGTCAAGTAGGATTTATCTTCAATCTCTGAATGTCATGACATTTATCAAGACATTGCTATAGCCTAGTTTTACCAAAATTACTGCCAACTTAAAACACTAACAGTTACTAAATATTACTAAGTGGATATGGGGTTTTTTAAAAGAAACAGAACCTATTTAGCAAGGAAATTATGCAGGTAAATTTGTTTGACAGCAAAACAAAAAACAAGTTTTACAGCAAAACAGACAAGTTCACATTTCCGTTTTTCTTCTTCTACAATGGGGACGGACGTCCCACTCTACAATGGACAAGGGAGGCGGCTTCCTCAACCTTAGGGTTGGGCGCCTCACCCCCCTTAAGCCTTCCGTCCCATTTTCATTCCATTCCTTGCGTTTTGTTCATTCCCTGCGTTTGATATTTACTGTATATCATCTCTTTGGTTTTTCATATATGCTATTTATATTTTCTTTTCCATTTCCAACTTTCATTTCTATTTCCATTTATAAATCATGCACTACACTACTAATAACATCACTCCATAATCTCTTCACCTAGTACAACTTCTCTAAATATTTTCTACAATCACCCAACAAAACTCATAAAATCAATCTATCAATTCTTCTCCTAATTCAAACTACAACCACCCAACATCTCTTATCATCAACACAACATATATACCTCCATTACAACATCAAAACATATTTCTACCATCAATTGAGAAGTTCAACAACAACAACAAAACACCAAAACAATGATAAACTATAAACCCCATGAATCAAAATACCAATTTTTCCTAAATACACAACATATCTATCAAACCCTAACTATATGGAAAGGAAAATCAAACCCCTTACCTCTAGTTATTGGATGATCCAAGATGATTCTTACAACTCAACCTCAAGCTTTTGCTCATGATCATCCTCATCTTCTCCTCTTGTTCTTCTCAAGCCAAAACCCTCTTCTTTCTTCTATGTTTCTATTTTTGGTAGTGTAGGAAAAATGGGAAGAAAAAAAAGGAAAAAGGGTTTTATAAAGTTGTTTTCTTACTAGCCATCACAATTCTATGTTTGGTTTTGATATGCAAGAATGGAAGGAAAATGAGGAGAAAGGTTTTATAATGGTATTTCTACTAGTAAGCCAAGGGTGAAAACCCAAACCTCAACAATTGCTCCCCACACCCCCAACTTACTAATTATATCATCAATTCAATTAATTCAATCAATTAAAATAATTCCGGGGAATTAAAATATCGGATCCGAATAATATTTTTACTGGACCGAACGGAACGTCGCTAGATAAATTAATAGATATACTAATTAATATAAATATTCTCATCGCAAAATAATTATCGATTGGTAATTCGAAAACATTAATATAATATAATATTAAATAAAACGGGCGTTACAACTCTCCCCCACTTATAAACTTTTCGTCCTCGAAATTTCAACCTAAACGAATAAAACGTGACATGCCTACGCATTCGTCCACACAATCCTCGCGTCAATTAAACAACATATAAAGTACACCAAACACAAGGGCATCTCCCTGACCACAACGTCTAGACAAGAACAACCATGCCGAGATACAAGGCCCATACAATACACTCGACAACCAAACGAACAAGATCGATACTATCCTAACGTCTCAACCATAGAATTAGTTACACACTCGAACCGACACCCCGAAAACGAGTCACCAAAGATAGGAACATAAAGTCCTACGACACAACACCGACACCATCGCTAAAACGAAAACAACAAAGTGGTTATACAAACCAAAACTGAAATAATCAGAACAGGATAGAATCGCGCGTGCTACGCAACCACGAAAAAGATGCCTTCACTTACACATAAGCACGAACTCAAGAACTACACTTGCAGTTACCGTTCTCATACTAGAAGTCACAGGGTCACATCATCCTTGTAGATTACCAACGTACAACCCTTGAACAAAACAAGTTACTCAAACATAATCAAACTGAGATACACCACTCATCTTAGGGCTTAAACAGACGACTTGCGACTATAACTCACTAGTCCAAAACCAACAATCTCGCGTACTTGCTAACAATTCAATGCTCGATATCCAAACCATGTTGTGTCACCTTAATGCATAAGATGCCAACCGTAAAACAACTTGGTTACACCTCAACTTTACAATCACTCAAGATGGATACATTCAAAGCGTACACCCATCCAGACACCTCGCAACGTCAGCTTCATCAACCCGAAGAATCACTCTTTCATTCTCGATTGATCAACGTCCATTGATCCTCTAAAATATACGACATAGTTTGACCTTTTCAAATATTGTCCAAATATTTCACTTGTGAAACTTCGACGGATACACTTGACTTCAACGAAGTCTTTCCTTATAACAATTTCCAAATTACGCAAAAAGTAATCACCATCCTCGCATCGTCGCAACGATCACTACACAGTCCTTACTCGAAACACCTTTATCACTTTCAATCTTTTAAAGTGGTAATTCAAACCAAAACACTCTCTCAAGAACTCCTCCCATCAACGTCGTCTCATACTCCTGAAATTACAAAACAGGTTGAGCTTAGAGCCATGACATAAGTGTTATGGAATCCAACATGAATACCCTCACGACCGACTTCATTCACCAATAGAACATTCTCTTTATAACACGTCAACCATCATAAAGTATCCGTGGTTACCAAGCCATCACCAAACTCTTTACCGTCAAGACTTATCTCGGTCGTAATATAATAATCCACCGCGACTATTAGTACCCAACAAAATCCATATGTTAGTAGTGAACAAATCCTTAATAACCTTCTAAACTTAAATTTCAACAAGTGTCCCAAAACAAACAGGCGACATTCTTCCAAAATAACAAATCTCAATTCATACATACTTGGGTTACCCGCGATACCAACTTACTAAATTCAACAACAAACGAGGTCTCTCTATAGATTGTACTCAACTTGAATTGTCTTCAACAATTCCAATCTTCTCGTTGTCAACATCTTCACCTCTAAAATTTCAAATGAGCGCAACCGCATCAAACTCACAAAGCTAACCATCCAAAACAAAAGAACTTCTAACTCTGAAATAACCCCTTGAAGTCTTCTACAAGACACAAAATAAATCTTCACGGAACTGTCCGAAATATCACCGTCTAAGTCACTTACTTAAAGCAGTCTCGTCTAACAATCCAAAATCCTATCTTTAGAATACTCGACATGCACCAGTGTAACTCCGCTACTGATAACACAACGCTCGGATGCTTGCCACAATTCCTTAACTTGATGTGAACCAAATAATGTCCATGAACACGAAATAACTCTCACAGCTACTCATGAGAGTACTGTCTGAACATTCCAAAATCACACCTGACGCATTAGTCACACTAATGACACCAACAAATACTCGCCAAAACCATACACTATCTTGAAAAGCATTGTCTAAACCTCTTCAACTCTTATACTAACCCATAGACAGCCAGACATCCACATCGATCTTACTAAACACATAAACTCCAATTGTCTGATTCATCCAAGTATCAACCCTCGGAAGCAGACACTCGCCCTCAGTATCCACTTCGCTCCTTGATTGTAAAAAACACACCAACTCAGGTAACCTTTACTCTCCTCGAACAACACAACGATAGCACTCCACGGCGAACCACCCGAACAAACAAACTCTACTAAAACCAATCTTAAAGTTGACCCTTCAACACTAACTCAGAACAAACATCCCTTAAGGATACTTCGAATCACCACTAGTTCCAGAAACTAAATCCATCAAAACTCCACTTCGCACTACTGCGGTAATTCCCTCACATCTTCACAACATGCCTCGGGAAAAACACAACAAGAAGTTCACTTGCCAAAGTCTTGTTTCTCACCAAAAATTCGAATTCGCCCACCACTCAAGTAACCATGCACTACCTTGTGCCAACACACCTGCTTCATACACTATTAAGCTGGAAAGACAAGTCTATCCCAACCAACACAATTCCCGGCTACTATCAACAAGAGATTAAGGATGATCAGTCCCTCAATTTGTCAATAGACAGTCGACAATCATGATGATGACATAAACCATCTCTACCAACCACAACAGCGTCTTCAAACTTACACTTCAAGTTACTGAAGCGTAACACTGCATGAGGCTCCATCCTAAGCCACAAGCGCCACCAAGAAGTAAAACTTCTCCCCCACTTGTTTCAAACTCATCTCTGCAGACAAACAATTTGAAACAAACAAGTACCGACAGTGTTTCACACACATGTCGCATACAACAGGATTAAACACACTAATAACTTGGTCGACAGACCAACCTGCTCTGATACCACTATTGTAACACCCTAATTCTACCCAAAGTTTAATATGTAAAAATCAGAGTAATTTTAAAATTTCATAAATTAAATACTGAGGCGTTACACCATCAAAACAACTCACTTTAAAACAGTTTATTTTAAAGTATAAATTTCGGATACATAGTATCGCAGGAAAACATAAATTGATTCATAGAAATCAAAACATCTCCTTTATTAAACTTCCTCAACCAATAATATTTTCATAAAGTATGATTCTTCTTTACAAAAGGAAAGCAACAAAAGAACAACAACAATGACAACATAAGTATTCCCCCCGAGTGCTACGTATTAGAGCAACACCGACACGACTAACAGCAGCTATAAACTCCATCTTCATAACCTGCACGTTACCAATATATAGGTAACCGCGAAACAAGTAAAGGGTGAGATACTCCAAAACATATAATTAAAGGCATGATAAAATATATATATATATATATATATATATATATATATATATATATATATATAGTTTCGGAATTATAAAGGGTATAGATTAATAAGTGTAATTCCAACGCATAATCAAAACTCACTTACTTTACTCGTCAGCCTAATGTGTATAATCTACACTATATCACCATAACCTCATCAGCATAAAACGTCGCAACAACACATAACCCTCCGTCACCACGAAATCGTCACGAGCTAATATATCACTAATTAACACGGCAGTCTTAAACAACAACATCAACCAACGACATTAAATAATGCTAGTAATATAAGCAACATAAACCAATCATCACAAATTGGCTAAAGCCCATCTTCGCTTTTGGCATAAAGCCCATCTTCGCTTTTTGGCATAAAGCCCATCATCACAACATCATCACAAACATCATCACATCATATATCATCGCAATTCAATATCATCCATCAATCAACAAAACCCAACGCCAAACAACTCAAACATAAACATAACCGACTCCATGAGACACGACTATGTTATGCATGTGGTACCCATCGCGTTGTCCGTAATTAGGGACACTTGGCATAAAGCCGATCTTCGCTCGGCATAAAAGCCATCATCGCTTGGCATAAAAGCCCTTTTCGCTTATGAAATGTATGTGACTCGACAATAAAACAACACAACACAAAAACAACATCATCGCTCATTCAAATTGGCATAAAGCCCACATCGCCATAATTTATCCAAAACAAGATAAATATGTCATCGCATCATAATTGCATTATCAATAAGTATTCTTTAATAAATACACCGTCGCAAAACTTACGTTTATTCACACCGTATCATCATCAATTAATTCACTAAATTCCGAAAAACGGGAAAATAGTCAAACACCTATAATCATCGCGAAATCCATTCCTAATAACCGGTATTAATCATAATTGTCAACGTCGAAAACGGATTGCCCTTACGTGCCTTAACTCTACTAAAACGCAATCCTATTCAATTTTACCGTAAATTGACTTATTTCGGGTCATCTCGCAAAAACTCGTAATTTCTAAAAACTAACTTCACCACTACGTTCTACACGTCAAACTTAGCTAGCACGTCAATTTTCGTTGAATTCTGAGCAACTTGCTCCGCCGTCGAATTTACCGGAATCGAAAAATTGGAACATAATCGGGTCCTAAATTTAATCGGCTATCTTATCCTCTAATTATATTTTATTGTTACTAAATATTACTAAGTGGATATGGGGTTTTTTAAAAGAAACAGAACCTATTTAGCAAGGAAATTATGCAGGTAAATTTGTTTGACAGCAAAACAAAAAACAAGTTTTTCAGCAAAACAGACAAGTTCACATTTCCGTTTTTCTTCTTCTACAATGGGGACGGACGTCCCACTCTACAATGGACAAGGGAGGCGGCTGCCTCAACCTTGGGGTTGGGCGCCTCACCCCTTAAGCCTTCCGTCCCATTTTCATTCCATTCCTTGCGTTTTGTTCATTCCCTGCGTTTGATATTTACTGTATATCATCTCTTTGGTTTTTCATATATGCTATTTATATTTTCTTTTCCATTTCCAACTTTCATTTCTATTTCCATTTATAAATCATGCACTACACTACTAATAACATCACTCCATAATCTCTTCACCTAGTACAACTTCTCTAAATATTTTCTACAATCACCCAACAAAACTCATAAAATCAATCTATCAATTCTTCTCCTAATTCAAACTACAACCACCCAACATCTCTTATCATCAACACAACATATATACCTCCATTACAACATCAAAACATATTTCTACCATCAATTGAGAAGTTCAACAACAACAACAAAACACCAAAACAATGATAAACTATAAACCCCATGAATCAAAATACCAATTTTTCCTAAATACACAACATATCTATCAAACCCTAACTATATGGAAAGGAAAATCAAACCCCTTACCTCTAGTTATTGGATGATCCAAGATGATTCTTACAACTCAACCTCAAGCTTTTGCTCATGATCATCCTCATCTTCTCCTCTTGTTCTTCTCAAGCCAAAACCCTTTTCTTTCTTCTATGTTTCTATTTTTGGTAGTGTAGGAAAAATGGGAAGAAAAAAAAGGAAAAAGGGTTTTATAAAGTTGTTTTCTTACTAGCCATCACAATTCTATGTTTGGTTTTGATATGCAAGAATGGAAGAAAAATGAGGAGAAAGGTTTTATAATGGTATTTCTACTAGTAAGCCAAGGGTGAAAACCCAAACCTCAACAATTGCTCCCCACACCCCCAACTTACTAATTATATCATCAATTCAATTAATTCAATCAATTAAAATAATTTCGGGGAATTAAAATATCGGATCCGAATAATATTTTTACCGGACCGAACGGAACGTCGCTAGATAAATTAATAGATATATTAATTAATATAAATATTCTCATCGCAAAATAATTATCGATTGGTAATTCGAAAACATTAATATAATATAATATTAAATAAAACGGGCGTTACATAGACTAATTTAGAAAAATTTACACAGTCCCTCAAGTATAAGGTCTATAATAGTAAAATGCTTTAGGTGAGAGAACTGGTGAGATATCGGAATCATGGTTTCAAAATCGACATCTTGATAACGATCGTTGGGGTGTGCAAAAAGCATAAATCACAGGATTGTAACTCAAATCGTAAGATTACAACAAATAGACAAAATTATAGAAATAACTAGAAATTGATGAAGGCATAGTGAAAAAAATTTGAAGAACTCTATTTTGTAAGGAAGGAAGGTGTTTTGAAGTGCATGTATGGAAACAATGAGAAAAATAGAAAGATATTATTTGAATTTATAGAAAAGATAGATGAAGGTTCTTTCATGATACAATTTATCGATACATAATTCATTCTCAGAGTTCCAAAGCCTTTTGTGGTTGCATATCTTTCTCAGTCAGTATTTTGCACTTCTTAAAAGCTCATTTAGGATATTTCAAGTCCCAAAACCCTAAAATACATGAGAGTAGCCGTCAGGGTTAATTACCGGGTCGGTTTTGGGCCAAATCCAATTATTAATGACATGGTCAAATTGGTCAAAACGGGTTAAAATAAAAAATAGATCATTAGGATCTAACGATCCCATATTTAATAATCTTCCTCTATGCTCTCAACACTCTAGCTAAATCTATGATCTTTGTGGATGGTTGCTAGCTTGTGAAATCGTACGATCTTGAGAATAAAAGTGAGATCTCGAAAACCATGACCAGAATGCCTCAGGCCTCCTAATTTTATTCGTATTGCTTTATCAACCTTGGGGTTGGGATGTTAACTTGACTACATGTGGCTTCCATTTGTCAAGCTAACTAAGTTTCATGTACACGGTCCCTCAAGCATGAGGTACGTAAGGTCGAAGTTCTTTGAGTGGAAGATTGGTTGGCCAAGCAGACTTCTTAAGGGGCGAACATACCTTCTCACTCAAAGATGGCTCGCCTTTGCTACTTTAGGATTCTTCCCACCTTGACAGAAGCTTCATAGAGTCATCTTTATGGAGTGTTTTTCTCTTACTAATAAGTCTTTTTCTCCAAAATAGGATTAATAGAATGTGCACATATGCATGTTCCCTCAAGCATGAAATATGTGAGGGCGAAAAGCGTTGAGTAGTAAACCTCGTCATTACACTTCTTTGAATTTGTTTGAGGTCGTTATGAGTCAGTTGTCATTTATGTGGAAAAATCTAGGGTCTTGCCATGACTCTTGCTTAGAGGGTTGAAGTTACGCAAGTTGTATGTTTTTGTGGATATATCAAAACATAAAGGGGATATATCAAAACATAAAGGGGATCCAACATATGCATAAAGGGGATCCAAGACATAAAGTTGTATGTTTTCTGTCTTTGTCAAAAGCTTCTTAGAACTAGCTCTATTCCTAGGTGTGTTTTTCATCATACCATTAAGTCCCCTATAGAAAATCATCCTTGAGGATCCAACATATGCTCACATAGGAGTTGCAGTAAGCACAAGGAGATTCTGATGAGATGTGGCATTGAGCTCTCGTAGGAGTCTTAGATAAGCCCAACGAGAGTCAGGTGAGTTCTAACATTGTGATTTTATAGGATTCTTAAATAAGTTTAAGGAGAGCTGAATGAGTTCTGATATTGTATTTCCGTATGATTCTTAGATAAGCGCAAGGAGAGCCCGATAAATTCTGACATTGTGCTCCCGTAAATTTCTTAGATAAGAGGAAGAAGATCTCAGTATATTTCTGCATAATGTTCTGGTTGGAGCATTAGATAAACGTAAGGAGAGTCCGTAAAAATGATAAAAGACTTATTTAAAAATTTTAAATTAAATAAGATATTTATTTTCCAATAAATTAGTGAAGCAAACGTTTCAAATCACTACCTTACTTTTCTAGTATTGTATACATTCATTTCCTCTTACCTTAGTTACAGGAATAGAATTCCATAGCCATCATTAATCATCAATAGAAATAGAACCCTCATTCAATCAACAACAAAAAAATAGAAAAAGAGCCCCTCATAGCAAAAAATTCTAGGATGATACATGGCAATTACACACTTACAATAAGGTATTGATGAGCTCAAAAACATTTGTAGTACATTTCATTATCTCTTACCCTAGCTGCAATAGCATTTCATAGCCAACATTAATTATTTGTCAACAGAAATAGAACCCTCATGCCAAAAGTTTGAGGCGTGATACATGGTAGTTCCAGGAAGGTATTGATGGATTCAAAAGCAGCAAGAACTTATAGTTGTGTCTGGTCTAATGTGAATCATCACAATTAAATGAGGGTTGGTCCATATGTTGAGTTTGTGTAGAGTAAATGTGACCTAATTTAATTGTACTTTCATCAATAGGTTCTTAGAATGGGGACCAAGAGTCTCATACAAGAGACCAACCCTATAGAAATCACTTCAAAAATATATAAGCTAATTTGATTTAGAAATAGCTTATCAACTAATTTCTGCATGATTTTGGTAATGCAAGTTATATCATGAGTAGATATGAATCGTTTTCACCATTATTAGGTAGTAGCTTATTTTGTTATATGAATCCTTTAGCTCATTCACACACACTTTCTTCAACTTTTTTCTCTTTACTACTTTAGTTAGAACCCTAAAATTAGTCATCCAAATACACTAGTGTTGAAAAGTTTATATCAACAAGTTAGTTTCAAATATTTGACTTATGGCCAAATTATTTTAGTACTTCTTAAAACAAATATGGTGTCATAGTTTGTAATTGTAGTCCGATAACTATAATTGTGACCGCGATATTGTTGACACGGCAATCTTTGCAATTGCATCGCAATTGTAATGTGGATTATAATAATCCATATGACAACTATTAGAAATTGTGTTTGACAATTTCGCTCATACTTCTTCAAGTATTTTCATCAAAATTCGAAATTTCATAATAGCAAAACTTAATTTGCTTATTATGTAATGAAAAGTATTAACATCACATATTTTTATCTGTGTATTTCAAACATTTTCAAATTAAAATCCACGCCTTAATGCACGACACATCAATCACAGTACTCAATTTACTTTTGTTATTAAACTCACGTGTATTTCAAATATCTTCTAATTAAAATTCAAACCAGCAGAAATCACAATACCAATAACTGCAATTAAATATTTGATGGACTAATTTGATGATTAAAGTTTTTGTAGGAGTAAACAAAATTAGATCATGCAAAGACTATTTTAATTCTCATCTCTAATTTTTGTTTATAATTGCATATTTAACTGTTGGTCCAAAAAAAATTGAGCAGGTAACTGACAAGTTAGCAATCATTGCAAACATTGCTATCATGCTATGCAAATATGATCCTAAAGATAGAGGTGAAAATTTTGGTTAAAAGCTTAGCTATATAGGCAAGGTTAAACACAAGGAGAAAGGTTAAGTTGGTAAATCCACTACTAGTTTTTGGTAACTTTTGATGTCTTTATCTTTCACTAATTTTTCCTTTGTCTTTATTGAATACTACTATCTATCAACAACTGGTGAAGTCTGCATCAGATCTTAGAAGATTTACCATAAAAAAAGTTTTTATTGTTGTGTAAGATTTGCTGGCTAATTTGAAAGTTAACTGCACCAACCTCTTCATATTTGCTAAGTTATTACTAGTGTAGTAGTGTCAAATTTTGAAATATCTAATGGTGTTTCATTCAATACCAAACCAGGGAAGTGTAATGAGGGTTAGTACACACATTTATGAGATGCATGTGCCGTGAGAAATTGAAAGCTGTGCAGATGTTTACAGCAATGAATTGACATTACCAACCTCCTCACCTCTTTGTAAGATGGGTACACGCTCTTGAGAGTTATTGCCCTCAAAATGACCATGTAATACACCATGTTCACATTACGCACATTTATTCTTCACCGCATATGCGTATATGTTGGACCTTATTCACCGTATATGCGTAAATGTTAGACCTAAATTATGGTTCTGCATGCATGCAGCATCTTATTGATATTGCATACAGCACCGGACTCTTGTGAGTATGTTGGGGGCAACATCAAATTAGTTGTGTTAAAATCTAATTTTGAATATTTTATTGCGCTGATGATCCTGCATTCACGTAATCATGGGAAAATTATGGTTTGGTTGATCAAAATCAGATGGTTTAGATTTGCAACGACGAAATTGAGTGAATACGAACAAGGCGGGTCCAACATCTTGATCACCTTATCTTTTAAATGGTTATTATTCTCATCATGATGATCCAAAAAAATCCTAGAAATGATGGCTGAAAATTAAACATTTACAGAACCAAAGGAGGAAGAGACAAGGCATGTATATGCCTAAACCATGAATAATCATACTTCTGAGTTTCAATTCTTGTTCATATTTGTCCACAAGATTCGAACAACCTTTGTCCTTACTTGAACCATAACCATCTAAGAAGGGTCACATGCCATAAATTTGGCTAGCAACATTAAATGCCAAATATGACATCTTGCCATTTATGCACTATGTAGGACCTTTCACATTATAGTATATTACAAATTTTTAAATCAGTGATTAACACATTTGGACCACTTTTATATTAGTCAATTAAGACTTATGGAATCTAATATTTGATTGTATTAAATTCAACTAAATAATTTTTCACACTTTGTCCTATTCAAGAATTTGAATTGATAATCTTAGTTGGTTCATTTGAAGGACTATTTTATTTATACACTTTCAATTAATTATCACTGACACAAAGATAGAACCTGCAAGGAAGCAACTACTCCTACATTGTGTGCATTCCAATGGAAATAAAGTATGGATAATTATTATAAAAACTATAAATTTTATGTCATAATTTTACAAGTCTTCCATGTTAATTTCTAGTTGTGACCATTCATGTTTTCTGATTCAGATGTAAAAATATTCACTGTCATTAAAAAGATGAAGAAAAAAATACAAATGTATGAATTGGAGGTTCATACATATTACAATTAACATGAACAAGCACAAGTGAAAAAAAAGAATCAAAATTCTTCAAAATATGTAAAGCAAAGAACCTCCATAGAAAAAGGCCAAAATAGAAGGGTGGTAAGAGTTCATAAAACTACACAATATGTAAGTGCATAAATCGCCGCGAGTTTGACGAAAACACAGTGCTATCGTGATTCTGTCAAATTCACTGTGAATTCAAACGTGTGAGAAGACACGGATCTATTTTCGGGTTCATGGTTTGCAGATTACGACAAAACAAGGAAGAAGAGCTCTCGGATTAAGCAAATAAAGCTCTTCGATGTTTGAGTAAAGACCTACTTTTCCAGCCAATGAATCAAATCCAGTTTGAGCTGCCATTTCCTGAATGTTCTCGAGTGGCCGATGAACCCTGCCAGCGATTACTCTGCACACTATCAACGCCTTTCTTAGTGAAGGTTCATTATCAAGAATCTCTATAGACTCAAAAGCTCTTCCACTTGTGGAAGTTGTGAAAACACCTATACCACCTTTCAGTTCCTTCTTAGCAGAAAAACCATTCCTGATAATTCTACAAACACAGCATTTTTCTGATAGGCAAAGACTTGATGAACCATTGAGACCAAGAGAACAAGCAACACTGGTTCCGTAGAACCGTAAAAGCTCGTTTCCGTCAGCTAAACACCTAGGATGCTTCTTCTGGAGTTTGCTTGCTTTGATTTTCACCATTTCTCTATACTCTTCAAATCTTGCTAATGTCTTTTGCATGTTATGCACCTTCAAAACTCTCTCAATTCTACCACAGTGGTTTTCAGACTTTAACCAACTTGTTCTGCATATTATCTCTACTATTTTCCTTGATGAATCTCCTTCCACAAGTTCAGTAACTGCCAAGGGAAAATAAAATTGGATCTTGAATTCAAAATACATGAAACTTCAAATATGTCAAAACCAAGGCCTTAAAAAACAGTCCGATGCCGCGGCGCAACGGTAACGGAAGGTGCCGATACCGATACTGTTATGATAAGTAACAAATTGTGTAATTCACACCGCGACGACAGCAATCAGCGTCACAACACCTATTCCACCCAAAATCGCAAAAGTTTCTATGCAGCCGCAACGCAGCCGCAACCATTTTATACAAATAACAACAAAGTGAAATCACCAAACACTAAAACACATCAACCAAATATGAATTTTGATTACCATCACCAACTCAGGATAAAGTAGGTTGAAAAAGTGATACACACTTTTGATTATCCTAGATATTTTCAAGATAAAATCTGTTGGAGAATGCTCCTATACTATTGCTAACCAAAGTTCATATCAAAAAGTTAATGGCAAAAAAGCAAAATCAGCTTTACAGCCCCAAATTCAAAAAGTAGTATCTTGATTTCTAAGATTTATCACCTCACCATAAAAAACTATGAATATCAGATAAAGACTGACCAAAAAGTTAGTGGTCAGAAAAAAAAAAATTGGATAAACAAAATCCAAGAAAAAGTAAAAAAATTTCTCACCAGCATGCTTGGAGAGATGGTGAGTTTCAGCAGCTTCCCATTTGCTAAACTGCTCACCACATTTGTGACAAGTAACAGTTGAAGAGCCATTAGCATCAGTCTCAAGAGACATCCTATTACTAGAATGAACACCACCACCATTAAAACCAGACCCTTCTGATAACAGAAAAGGAGATTTCCTTGGAGGAGTTGAAGAAGTCCTGAAAGAAGGGTTAAAGTAATGCATTGTAGGGTGCCCTCCAGGTCCAGGTGTTCCAGGTCTCAAAGTACCAACAAAAGTTGAAGACCCACCACCACTACTTCCACTAGCATTGTTACCACCACTATTAACCCCTTCTTGAAAGCCAGTGATTTTAAGCTCACACCTTGAGTTACTCAAGATAACCTCATGAGTTATTGGGTTGAGAAACTCACTGCTGCCAATAGATCTTGGACTACAACTTGGAGGCTTTTCAAGATGGCGTTTGCTTCCATGGATAACATCTTTTAGATTTGCTATTGACCTTGAACAACCTGATCTTCCTCCTTTTTTTGTCAAGATTGTGCTTAAATGCTTCCTTGTTTTTGGATCATGTACATCTGAGGGTTCTGATTTGCAATGTAGTGACTTCTTCAAAGAAAACCACACTGTTGGCATATTACCCTTCAATGATTCCCTTCTCTTTCTCTTTTCTGATTCTCTCCTCTTTATTATCTTCCAAAAGGGTCCATTTTTCTCTATCCAAAATCTTCACTTTCTTTGAAAACAACCCTTTTTGTTATATGAAATTTCCTTCAACTTTCCATGAAAAACTCAACCATGCATATGCAATATCCGTAGGTAAGATGGTAACCAGAGGATGAAGAACAAGCAAATGAGACAAAAGAGAGTGAAGTGCAAAAGTAAAAAGCACGGGTGTGTTAAGTGATTTGAAAGAGAACATGAGAGAATCTTTTGGCTCTTTATATTTGGATATGGAACAAGACAATTGATTTTGGACAAAACATCTACTGAGGCACAGTTATAAAACTTAATAAATGTGAGTTAATTACTGAACCTGTGTTGTTTTTTTCCTTTTCAACTTTTTCACATTTTAAGTACTAGTTTGTATCTTTGTTAATTGTTTAATACTAGGGGTATGTATGTTTTAGGAAACTAATCTTTTTTTAATGCTAATTAAATTGTACTTATTTGTAAATATTTACTTCCAAAAATATAAATATTTTCTTGGCTGTGTAGGTGATTTTATATTAGGTGATATCCACCCATTTAAGAAGAGGTTAGAGAGGTAAATTGTCCCATTTGATTATTAATCAAGATCACTTACCCATTTAGTTAGAGAGGTTTAATTCTAAATACAATTAAATGTGACGAAATTGAATAAATCTTAATAATTAGATAATCTACTTGAATTCTATTGTATAACGATAATTATCCACGCTTAAAAGGATAGCGATAATTTTTCGAAAGATGCGTGGGATATTGATTAATTTTTAAAATAATATTAATTACATATTTTTTAAGTTTATTTAATATAATAAGTAGAGAAATCATACTGTTACACTCCTTGTAACAACTACACCGTATTTTATACGGTTTTATTTTTCTATCCTATTTAATAATTATATTTTTACTTTTTTTTCTGACACAAATACCACATGCTTAGGCTAATATTTTAATGGATGTAAAGATATTTTAAGTCAATTGAGACAATAAAATAAGATGAAATGAATAAAAGTGAGACAACAATTTTAATAATATATATATATATATATATATATATATATATATATATATATATATATTTTGTAGAAATAATAAATAAGACGATGTTATTTTAATTTTAAAATAAAAAATAAATGAAAAAATTTCAAGATTTTCTATTATAGTTTTTTCTAATATTTTTAAAAATATTAAATTTTTATCATTTTATAAAGAGAAAAAAATTATAATTTAGATTCTATGTAACCAATCATCATAATCAAAATTTTAATAATTTTGTTTCATTTTTTTTTAATTTTAAAATGTCAAATCTTTATCATTTTATAAATTAATGAAATTATAGATTCGAGTTACTTAAACTCTATGCAATAAATCATCATAGTTAAAATTTTCAATAATTTTGTTTTATATTTCCTTTTTTTTCTTTAATATTTTTAAAAATGTGAAATCTTATTATTGTATGGATGGGAAGAAATTCACCAAAGATTAAAAGATAAAAGACTTGTTATTTCAATAAGGTGAGGAATAAACTTTAATGATATAACTTAATTCACACCATTTTAATAAAATTTAGAGTGAAGATTCATTTTAGTCCTCACAGAACCTACAGAATCTAAATTAGCCCTCCAAAAAAATCTTGATTTAATCTCTTACAAAATATAATCTGGTCATATTAATCTTTCTGTTAATATTTTTAAATCAGTTTTTTCTTCTATTTTCAAATCGTGACTGGATCGCCAAGTCTTTTTTTTAAAAAAAATACTAAATTGATTTTTATTTTTAATTTCCATTTTATTTTTAAACAACTCAGATTTTAAAATATTAAAAAAGATAAATTTTGTCTAAGAAGGAATTGAACTCAAAACATTTAAATCACATCTTATGTCTTTACCACTGTGCAAATGTACATTAATGATAAATAATTTGCATGAATTTTACTAATATTAAACAATTCTAAACTTAAAACAAAAAATATAAAATTTATACCCATGAGGTCTCAAACTCAAGTCCATTCAAATTTAATGATAGTCACTTCACTGTAAATACCAAAAGTGATCTAATGGTGGGTGAATCAGTTAGATTAATCGGTATTAGTGATTTTTTCTCGATTATGAATGTTATCAACGTTGTTCTTATTTTTTCGAAATTGTTATAATAGTTTCAAAAAATCAGACATTGTTAATATTCATTATCGATAAAAATTCACTAATATCGATTAATCTAATTCATGCAACCCCTTTTAGATTACTTTTCATATTTGCAATAAAGTGACTACTATTAATTTGAAGGGACTTGGGTTTGAGACTCCGTAGGTACCAAAATTTATGTTTTTTGTTTTAAATTTAGAATTGCTTAATATTATTATAAATCATTTAAATTATTTGTTCTCAATGTATGTTAGCATAGTGGTAAAGGGTGACTTAAGTGTCTTGGGTTTGATTCCTTCTTAGAACCAAACTTATCTTTTTAATTTGGATTCTATAGATTTTGTAAAGGACCAAAATGGATCTTCACTCTAAAATTTGATGATATAATTTAATGATTTGAAAAATAACATATAAAATTAAAAATCTTTCTAAAAATAGAGAAATTTATCTTAGATCTTAATTTTAACAGTGATGATTGATTACATAAAGTCTAAATCGTTTGAATATAAAATTTTAATATTAAGTTTTTAATATTTTATCTTGTTTTTTGTCTTACTTTCTATGCTCGTCTATTAACTAAGTTTTTGATACTTTATTTTTTGTCTTACGTTATATGTTCATCTATTAAATAAGATTTTGTAAGTAGTTAATTGTATACTTTTTCTAAACAAAATTTGTATTTTATTGACTTAAATAATATTGAATAAATGGATAAAATTAATTTTATTTTTCAAGAATATATTAATAATGAAGAAATATATGAAACTAATTGTAAGAAAAGTATATATAAATTATTTTTTAAGTTTATAAAATTATTTTATATTGAAGTTATTAGTAATTAGTTGTTAAATTAATATATTTTTGTAATCACCAGGTGTTGAACCCATGTAGGGATGACAATGGACAGGATATGGATAGGGTAATATAGTACTTTCTGCCATGAATAGGATGGTCGCAACGGAAATATCAAGCAGGTGTCGTAAGTTCATATGTAATGGCGCTGATCGTGCATAAAATCTACTGTCCGGGTTAGGAACCTATTAGAGATCGATTATTTCGTCAGGCGATTCTTGCGGAACAAATTTTCTTTATCTTTCCTTTTTATTTCATTTTTGGAGTATGCTTTTGGGGTGTGAGATTCTTGCTCCCAATTCCACCACTCATATAGTTTTTGATATATTAGCTTAGAAAATAACACTACGGTCTTGCTCATGGATGATTGGAGGTGGATTTCTCTTCGATAGGCTCTGGAAAACCGGTGTAAATGATTAGTATATCTCCTCTCTTCTCATTGTATTTCTCTATTTTGTTGGTTATGTATGTATATTTACTCTGAACTCATGTATATTTGTCGCCCTTGGCGTTGTATAAAGTTTGCTTTATGAATCTGTATTGGTAATTGTCTTAGGTTTTTACTCTATGTTAGGGATTTGAGCTTTGCTAGAGATAGATTGCTTAGATTCTTATCTAGGATGATTATCTATTAGTTTCTGAATGCTAAAAATGAGTTTAGAGCTGACATTCACTTAGAGTATCTGATCTTAGTGCCTCTGCGTTGGTGAAGTATGCCAGAGATGGGTGTGGAGGTGACACAGTTGACTTCTGATTGTTGAGATAGGTCAGACATGGATATCGAGGTGATTCAAGAGGATTCTAAATTTGGGTTAGAAATATCTTAGGTTATAAGAGGTATGTGATGACACGGACGAGTAACGTAGGCTGAGTATAACTGGACGATAGATTTAAGTCTGTAACGGGTAGTGTGCATTCATTTCGGACAAGTTGTCTATCCTTTATACTTTTTGTTCATTTACTTTTTGTCTTTTATTTTCAACTCATTTAATCTGAAACTCATTAATGGTAGAATTGTCGAACGACGAATCAATATCCAATCTCTATGGACACGATATAATATAACCTAACTGGTATATATCACCTAGTAAAAATAAATACCAACTCTTTGCTTGCCTGTTATACCTGCATTCAACAGTAACCACCATGGTTAAACAAAATTCGTGAGGGAACTTGCTAAAATAGTTTAAGACTATGTTATCACAAAATCAATGAGCTTGACATGATCACTTAGGGGTCATTAGCTCAGTACTATGGACTAAAAAACGAAACGTTTGACTCCCATAAATTCTCTATGAGGATTAAACTCGGAGTGGCGAGTGTCATGTGCTTCGAACTACAAACTCGATATTGGAAGTTTGGCTCGGGACAAAGATTCATGCTTCCATTAAATCGACCATAAGGCTTCAAGTCTAGAAGCCATATGCTCGGGGGGGCTTATGATCATGCATAAAATCTATTGTCTGGGCTAGGAGCGATAAATAGAGATCGAGATGGGTCTACTAGCTGATAACTAGGAAACACGTCGACGAGTTCCCAAGATCAGAGCCAGGATCAAAGACCGGACATGTTAGTCATACGTCCGTGACCTAACAGCGTTGGCCAGGTAGTACCAAACCAGTTTGTTTATGTTAACCTATTAGAGAGCGGTTATATATGTTACGTTACTTATAGGTCGGTTGTGGACGTTACAAGTCATTAAGTAATCGGTTACAAGCGTTACACCATCATGATCATTAATCATGGTTACACTATAAATACAGACCTGATCCAAGATCTCTGGGACTGGCTCTCATTTTCTCTCCTAGCTACACGCTCAAGAGAATTCACATACACTATATCTAAGGGCTCCCGACTGCGGGGTAAGTTAGACCTATAGCTTGGAGGCTAAGTCACCCTACTTGAGCCTCCGAACCTCTCAAAATCAATAGTATAGTTTTTCTAGCAAGAATAGGCACCAAGTTGTCGTAAGAATAAAGTTAACATTGAGATCCAAACAAATATCGGGGTGCACCCCATGGATCTTGTAGGAATTTTATAGGATGCACTAGGGCTTCCACGAACCGGACAAGAAAGAAAGGATCCACTGGAGATGCCCAATGAAAGATGTCTCAAGCCCTGGTTGTCAGGAGATCTATTTGGATCCACTAGAGTGATGAAACCTAAAGACATTCGCATTGATCTAACCTATAACCTCTAGGAGAGGGATTGTGATCCTCCACCCTTGGTCAAGGAATGATCTTGTATGATGTAGAGCACCATTCAAAAATTATGGTCGTATCTAGTCAATTTCATGTCCCTCATCTATAAATATGATTTAAAGCATAATCATAGTTAATCAGACTCGTTCTTTATTCCTATGAATATAATTAAAAGCATAGCAATGTATAGCAGATTCTCAAAAAAATCATTATAAGTCTAATTTGAGGCATAGTCACGTTTAGTCGATTCCATGTGAACTCATTAGAGGTGTAGTTTAAAACATAAACACCCAAAGTTGAGCTAATGTCTCACCAATACTAATTCAACGTGCATACACATCAAACTAAACAAATGGTTTTCTTACGCAGGTACATTCCAGTTACAACCACATCTTGCTGACTTGACATCTCACTTAGACAACGAGTACATCTTAATATGATGTGCTCACAAACACAACAATCGTACAAGTCCTTGTGTAAGACTTAATATTATTTACACTTTAAAGAAATATTATTTACTATTCTCTATAGAGAACAAATTATGCAAACTGGAGGGCTCGAAATAAAGCCCTAGCTCTCCTCAGATCTTAGTTGGCTGGAAACAACTGTTTAAAATAGCGTAATACAAAACTAAAAAGTACAAACATGCAAAAGGTAATGATATAAATAAATGTAAATATTATTTACAAACTAAGACACAGAGCCCAACAAAATCTTACAAGAGAAAAACAAAAAAGGGGGAATAAGCTCCCGACTTCGAAGCACACATACCATCTCGGACACCCTCTTTAAGAACTGCTCAGGATGGATCCAACTAATCAATAATAAGACAAAGGCCGAGACAAAATTCTTGTGCTTTATCCAAAATTTAATCCTATATTTGATACATTACTTTCATAACTTATTGAAAGGACTCCTAAGATGTCTATTGTGCAACAACTACTTCATCATCAAGACCTTTCAAAGCATTGATCTAGTTGTCCTTCTTATGCTGAAGAATAATATGATTTTCCTCGAATTCACTGCATCTTCACAGGCCTTTTTCCAACATTTCTCTCCCTCAGCAATAGAAGTATTCAACCTCATTATATGAGCATCTAAAGCCGGTGAAGAATCATACTAATCTACCTCTTCCCGCAAAGAGTCAAAAATCTCAACTTTCCCCCACAACTCGACTAACTTCTTCCCAACCTCAAAATTTTCCCGCTTATGTGCCTAATATTTCTCCTTCGGAATGTATTCCCCGCCTACTACTGCCATTAACTCTATACCATATCCCCCTTCAAAAAGTAATCATCCATGACAATAAGTTGCCTACATGTGTTGGAAAATCCTAACTTGCAATCATCTAAATAATTGTATATTCTATCAAATACATGGTTGAAATTTCTTTCAACACCTTGTATAACCATATTAGTCTAAGAATTTGACTTCAGTAACTCCACTACATAACTTCTCAAACATTAAATTGGTCAAAACCAGGACGTTTAATCAAATCAATAACCTTCTTTTTTGCCATGAATTCTTGATTTTGTGATATCTCCACTCGCCACCTATGAAGTGCTTCAGCCATGAGACTTGATAGCTTAATATAAAGATTATTCCTTGGCACATTTGTAAATCTTTTAGCAAGCCACATGGTCTTAGTATTCCTATTATATGTTGTTCTATAACATGTATGCTCACTAACATAACTTATAATTTGCAAATACTGTTGCCTATTCCCTTTATTAATCCTTAAGTAAAACTTACAACCACCCATAAACCTAACTACCATCATTTTGGAATCATTCTTCTTAATGAACACATTTTTTTATTTTCCATTCCATATTATTTGATTGTGTCTCTTATAATTTCCTTGTTTGTAAACATCATTCCTAAATGAAGGCCACTTCCCTCGCCACTCTTATAAGTTGGAAAATTAACTTCATCTTCACCCCTTTTAGGAGAAGTGTGTAAATTATCACAATTATCACATTCTTCATGTTGTATATTGTTTCCACTAGAAACCTCACTTAATGTCTCAGGAGATAATACTTTGGTCTAATCCATATCATCACATTCTTCATTATCCTCACAAAAATTATTATCTTCATTATACTCACTTTCAACATAATCCTCATCATTCACTTCAGCTTCTTCATCATTAGGATTATTCATATCAGCTTCTTTAATATTAGGCTCACTAACTGAAATTCCTGGCAGCAGATACGTGATGTCATAGAGAATGTTATGACACCGTATTTGACAAACTGTTAACAATTCACACAGTAATTTAAAAGCAGTAAAGAACACAATCAATTGTTTACCCAGTTCAGTGTGTAACTACACCTACATCTGGGGGCTACCTAGCAGGGAGGAAATCCACTATAAGTAGTATTAATTCAGGAATAAACCAACCAGTTTATCTCCTTCACTTAAGACCTACCCAATGCAACTTCAATCTAAGTCCTACTTAGACCTGAGTTCCTACTCACTCCCCCTCAGTCACAGCAGTGATATCAACCTATTGATTAATAGAATAGTGAAGACATTCTTCAATAAACATACTTGATTTTGCTTCAAAGCTTTAATCAAGAGACACAACACTCGTGCTTCAAAGCTTTGAGTGATAAACAAAACACTTACAACCAAATCCTACTCCAAGGCACTTATCAAATGATAATTGCTTGGCTCACAAGAATAACTAGACCACCAAAAATAACAGTCTGCTTAATCTTTTACACAGTAAAGGCGCAACTCAAGTATCAGGATTTTCTTCATAATATAGAAGCAGTAAAGTCTTCAACTTGGGCTTCCATAATTATAGCTAGGGTTAACTGAAGTTAACCTAAAGACTTGATCTCTTTAACATACCAAATTAGGGTTAAACAAGGTTAACCTTAAAACTACGTCATATGTTCCAACAAACTAATCCATAATAAAACAGCTCAGTAGAATCCTGAAAACTCTCAGGAAAAGTAAATCTGCATAACAGTATGTGTTGGACAAAATGTCATAACATTGTTCATGACATCAGTCATTCTTCTTGTAGATTTCCAACATACCAGTTCATAACCAATATGAGATGTACCTGTATAATTCTTCTTCTTCTGCAAAATTTACCTACTACTCAGAATGTCATGACATCAGTCAAGAGATTTACATAAACTGGTTTTACCAAAAATTAAGGCCAACATAAAAACACTTACACCAACATTAGCTTGTTCATTATTAAACTCATCATTGAGCTTAATAACATCAGCTTATTCATTATTAACTTCAGCATTAGGCTCACTAACATCATCTTGTTCATTAATAACTTTAGCATTTGGCTCACTAAAACCAGTACATTGGACATCATCATCAATGTTATTATCTAATTCACTTGGATCAACAATCACACGGGGTTCATATACTTTGTGCTCAACATAAACATCGATCACCTCGTGTCGTATAACATGTTTGTCAAACTGGAGCACATCCATATCATTATTGAATGGCTTGAGACCATATGAAAAGCTTAATATAGTGTTCCAATACCACAAACTCTTAATGTCTACATAACCATGACTTTTAATCAATCCCTCCAAATCTATGTATGGCATGAAATCAACATCCCACTCATAATCCGTCTAAGTTAGCTCTTCATTGACATACCACTTAATGGGTTTAATCACTAATTTTTCCCTATGGTGGATTCTTAGTCTAACTTTAGTAGTTTAACTTGGACTGGGAATTAATCAAATACACATGGAATAAGTTTAAATTCACTGGGACCACAACCAAACACAAATTAAACATGGTGGACCATAACATTTTAATAAGATAACTAAACAATAATATAACATAGTGGACAACACATGAAAGTACAACGATCCAAAATAACAATCAAGACAAAACAAGTGGGACATGGTTGACACTCCAAAGGGGACATGAAAACATATGTTAAGTAGAATTTCACTAGTATATTACTCATATTTGTCACTATGATCTTCATTTTGCATCCTAAATTCAAGCACTTATGGATTTGACGTTTGAATCAGTTCTTCATGTTCTTCTTTGGTTTTCAGGTTTGAGAGAGAGATTGCTGCAAATAGGAATGCAAAAAGGAATTAGGGTTAATATGCATTTGAGTTGTGAGTTTTCAATTCAAATTAACTTAAGATTGTTGAAAATTTAATAAAAATGTTTTCATCAATGAGGCATTCAAATGGAGGGGGCTATGAAAATCCCAAATGAAGCAAAGTTTAGGGACCAAAATTTTTTAGACGGTGACACTTATCTAGAGGGTTGGTGAATAGATGCGCAAAATGATTTCTAGACAAAAATATAGAATTTGAATATTTCAAAAACGTCTTTAATTACGGAAGCAAGTTTGAATCGGTCGTCTAAAATTTGCTTTTGGAAACTAGGATATGAAATTCAATAACTTGTAATCCATAAGATGAAATACACAAATGAAATAAACCAACACAAATCAGTATCCAACTTATTTATTGCTTGAACTGTGTCACTTTGCAAAATTGTATCCAAGGCTAAATAATTAAGGAAATAGTTTAATCGTTTTATCAAACACTCGGCCTGCAAGTGAATTTTTAGAATTTTTCTTTGATTGGTGTTGATATACAAAACCACTTATAATAAAATTATTATAAGCTATATCCATACCTATTTCAAAAGCTAATTTGAGAGGAAAATTCTTACAATCAACTATTAGCTCAATGCTATTTGAGAAACCGATTAATGGAAATGAAGGCGAGTAAATGCAAAAAAGTAAAAACACACAAAGAATTTGTTTACGGAGTTCTCCACTATCTTTCTTGCGTGTGGGTACGTCTACGTATAATTCCAATAGGAATTAGAATAACTCTTAAATGTAAAATTATTTAATACAAATAGATGAGTTAGAACAACAATGCAAAATACTCTGATTTTATGTTGATGCTCCTTCTTCCTCCTTTGATCTTAAGCAAGATTAAACGAACTGATAGGTGCAACTTATTCACCGTGTAAGATACTTCCTTAAAAGGATTTCAAACACCCCAAGTTTCCTTGAAAGGATTCCAACCACCCCAAGGGATCTTTTCACTCGAGTAAATATGATTGCACACTATCAACACAAGATCTTGTATCACCCAATCTTTGCTACTTCCTTAAAAATATTTCAAACACTCTAAGTTATCTTGAAAGGATTTCAACCACCCCAAAGTATTTTCACATGGATGAACTTGGAAACGATCTTGCACGAAAACCAAATCAACCAATGATCTTAGAGGATAAACTTGATGGTTTTTCCCGGATGAAGACCCCTACAAATATCAACCAAAACCAACTAGAAATCTTCAATTCTTCGTCTAGATGGAACCCCTATGGAATATCATCACAATGTAATGTTGGTGTGTATGAAAAGATTGGAAGGTTGAAGAAGAAGATGAAATATCGGCTAATTTTATGGTATCACAAGATACAATTGATGCATGAATGGGTATTTGTAGTTTTGGAATATTTAGGGCAAAAAGGACAAATTCAGAATTAAAAGGAAACGAAATTTCGACCAAGTTAGCATGTATGTGTCGACCTGAAATTCAGGTGTGTCGCAACATACGCTAAAAATTGAATTCATGTGTCGACCTGAGAGACGGGATGTGTTAACCTCTGACTTACACACTCTTACGAGCTTTAAAAATGAGTTACACGTGTCGACCTAAAACACGAATGTGTCAACACATAAAATACGAATGTATTAATTTTTAGAAAATCTTCAGTATGTGTCGACTTATAAGGATTCATGTGTCGACCTGTGACTTACAGAAACTACATGCTTCAAAAATGAGTTACATGTGTCAACCTGTAACTCGAATGTGTCGACACATGTAATTGATAAACATGCAGAAACTTAATCTTGAAGACTCGAGTCAATTTTAATATTCTTTTTAATGATTTCTAAGACCTATAATACAGAGGAGAGCCATATAGCATATGGATACCATCTATTTCACAGTCGTGCCATCTTTTACCGATTTTGACATCATGCAAAACATCTTGAAATGAAGTTGGTCTAAAAAACTCCCCCTTTTTTATGATGGAAAAACTTCGACGAAACATTGACGATGCATTTCTTGTAATTATCAAAGGCTCTCCCTGTCTTTGTGCTTCCTTTTTTCATCTCATATATGCTTCTCCCCCTTTGACAACATCAAAAATAAGAAAGCAAACAATTAGAAGTACCATGGTTCCAACCACTAATTATTAAAGACCATTCGGGGCCTAATTTTGAATAAAAGAGCAACAATCACATATACATGAAACACAATAAATATGATGATGCATATGTAATGATGCAAACTTTTAAATAAAGGGAATCATGCAACACAACAAATGTGATGGCACTCAAAAGAAATAAAAGTAAATTGTAGTGTAACTATTACTTAACACTTTATAATGGAACTCCCGAAGTTGCACACACATGTTCCGACCATGGCAAAACAAAATTTACTACTCAAACCAGAATGAAGATATCTATTATGTAAAGTATCTTTCGAAAACATGAACCACATATTGCAAATAACAATAGGGAAATAAACACAACACATGCTTGTATATTAAGAACAAATCTAAAAAAGTGTGAAGGAATTAATACATGAAGTCATTGTAAGCATATAGATCAAGAACACACAATAATTATCAATCGGAAATTTTTGGAAATGAACATTCATGGTGTTCATAATTTGCAAGTATATGAATTATTTATGAAAAAATGCATTTAAGTCAAAACTCACATTCAAGGAGAAATTGAAACGATATTACCTCACTCTTGAAGGATTTGAAGTTGCACTCACAAAAATGAAACATACTCAAGCATATAGTTAGAAGAAGTTGAAGTGCAAATAATAGGATAGAACTAGGCAACATTGGAGATATCAATTATCTCCAATTCTCCACGTATGTTGACAAAGGATTCGACTGCGAGTGGTTTAGTGAAAATATCGACAAGTTAATTTTTACTATCAACATGCTTAAACACAACATCCCCTTTTCAACATGATCACAAAGAAAGTGGTGATGTATCTCAATATGTTTAGTCCTTAAATGTAGCACGAGATTTTTGGTTAGGTTTATTGCACTAGTGTTTTTGCACATGATAGGAATACATGATAGTTTAATATCAAAGTCCAATAGTTGTTGTTAGAGCCATATAATTTGAGCATAACAACTACCTGCTGCCACGTATTCCGCCTTGGTGGTTGACAAAGCAACTAAAACTTGTTTTTTACTATGACAAATTACCAAGGATTTTGCAAACAAGTGACAAGTTCCACTAGTACTTTTCATATCCAATTTGAAACAGGCAAAATCAGAATCAGAATAACCAACCAAAGTACAATTGTTTCCCTTAGAGTACCAAAGCCCGAATTTTGAGGTACCGATTAGGTATCTTCATATTCGTTTTACGACTTTTAGATGCGATTCATTGGGAAACACTTGATAACATGCTCACATACAAACACTAAACATGATATTAGGGAGAGACGTTGTAAGATAGAGAAGAGAAACAATCATATTATATACCCCAAAATTTTCCCTCCCATTTTAAGATCAACATACATCTTCATGCTCAAGAATTACTCGAGGGTTGATCAGACAAACCATCTCCTAAGCAATCAACCCATAATTAGGGTTTTATTTTTTCTCAAGGAAAAAGTGAGTTCTAATAGCTCAAGTTAATGCCACGCCTTCTCATATGCTTCAACGTATCCTCATGACAAGTTTCAAGCCTCGTAGCTCAAGATTGATCAGTCAGTTGCTCAGATGGTTGAAAATCTGATGTGTTTGACAAAAAGTCAACTATGGTCAACATACAGTCAAACTCCATCATTTTTGGTCAACATCAATATTTTGAAGTCACATTCATGATTGGATCAAGGATTCATCAAGAAAACTCAAGAATTAATCAAAAGTCAAAAGTTGCTAAATTAGGGTTTCTTAAGAGAAAGTCAACAAAACTTTGACCAAATATAACTTTTACATACTTTATCAGAAATCTCTCAACCAAATCTCATTTTAAAGGGAATTAAATTCTATACAACTTTGTGTCTCACAAGTTTTTCCCTAAAATGCTTCATTTGGGGGATATGGGCCAAGACATTATAGGTCCTTTCAAAAGTCAGCAAAAAGTCATCTTTTCTCAAAGAAGTGTACATGAACATGGAAGCTTCAATGAAGATGAAACCAAAGAGAGCTTATATAGGACATCATAATCTTTCTAAAAAGTCTAATATCATCCTCAAATGTTGAAAATTAAGCAAGATATGATTTGTGCAAGTTTATCAATTTTGAAGAAGTGCATGAAGAGAAGTATTGAGCAAACTTGATTTTTTCCCAAATGGGCCTATGTTTTCATGATTTGAACTTATTTCTAACATGATCCATGACGTCCAAGCCCATCCACATGCCCTATTACTATTTATTTCATTTATTTTTGAATTATTTCATTTAAATTCAATTTTAATTAAAATAAAATGTAAGGAAAGGTTTCAAGGCGTGTGGGCTTGATTGCTGAGTTCCTTGAGGTCCAAGTGAGTCCAAGAAAGCTGGAAAAAGCGCATGGAATTGATTGGAATGATATTGAGCAAAAAAAAAGAAAGATTTGGTGCAAATTGTCAATCAAATATTTTTCAATGAATACAATATATTTTTCTCTCAAGTGCTTGACCAAATTTGTCCCTCTCTATATGTACACAACAATGCCAGCCTCAAAGGACACGAATTTGCTGCCTTAAGAACCCTAGCCAAACTCTCAAAATTTTGAAAGTTTAGGGCAAGTTAGAATCCTTATTTCTAGCAAGTTTAAGTCGATCCCAAGCATCAAAACATTCTCCTGAAGTTCCCAGGAATCAATCCCAATCCTTAAGCAAGCTAGATTGTGCCCATAACTCACCTCTTCAAGTGCATCGGTTTGGTAATATTTCTCAAAATCGTTTTGATAATTCATGCATTGTTGATGTATTTGATGTGTTTGTTCATGTTTAGGATCCCTATTAGATATGGTTTAAAGTTTTAGATGTGAGCTTTGAGGCTTAAATCGAAAAACACCATTGTTAGGGCATGGAGAACTGTGACCTTCGAACCCATTGATACAGCCGATTCAGGTCAAACCAATGCCACCAATCGATTTGTAGGGTTCGACTTAAGGGTAGGCTTAATCATGTGCTTCAATTCTCTTTATTTTGCAGGTTTCATTTTTGAATGGCCGGAGAAGATGACCGAAGTGTTGACTCCGACATCTCTGACCATGCTGACTCCGACGACCTAGGCGTGGCCTAATGTGATTGGATCATTTAAATAACTATGGGAATCACATGCGGTTGGTTTGAAAAATTAGAAATTATGAACTTTGTTTCACTTATCTATTTTTAGAGTCACTATTATAATTAGATGTATCACCACCCTAGTGGTTAACCATGCGTGCGCTAGTACTCTCACTCTCTCAAGGCACGAGATCGATCCCTGCCTTTTGCATTTTTTCACAATTTTCTGATTTTTACAGGCTTACACATACATATCTCTGAAGGCGTGTTATTTACAACACATGCAAGTGGCGCAACGGCCAACTTTTGAACCTGTGACCCTAAGGTCACGAGTTCAACACCTTCCAGGGTCAACCTATTTTTTACTAGTTGGTTTCTTCTCTTTTTTTTGTTTCTTTTAATTTTTAAATTATTTTAATTCTTTTCACAAATTTATTTTTAATACTTAAATAACCTTAAATAAAGTTTTCTTTTTAGATTTAGGTTTAAAAAATGTTAAATTAATTTTTGACACAAAAATATTTTAATTTTCTTTCATTTAAATTATTTTTCTTAATTAATAAATAATTAACTTTTAATTTGTTTTATCATTAAAAATCAATTCCAAAAAAAACACCAAAAATATTTGTCTTTTAGTAATTAGGGTTTTTTAATGTTCTCCTAATGTTTGAAATAATTATTTATTTATTTATTTATTTTGTATTGTATTTAAATATTAGAAATCGATGTATAGGTCGCACGGTTATTTTGTAATAGCGTGGATCTTTATTTTCTCGTATTTTTCCTTATTTTTGTAACTGCTCATGGGATGTAATAGCTTAGGTTAATTTAATTTTTTGCACCTCCTATTATGTAACTTCCCTCAAAGCCCTGTAATAGCGTATGACATTTTATTATCCGCACCTTTACTTTTCCCCAAATATTAACTGCTAGATGTATGCTAATTAGGGTTTGTATGGAAAAATTTAAAATCAATCTTAGAATACCCCTAACCTCAAGATAAATATCTGAATTGAATCATTCTTCACACTGGCACCCTTAGGGTATCCTCTCTTGTTTCCTTTGGATATACATGGTCATGTCCCTCGAACATAGGGGTACCATTAAAAAAAGTCCCTCAATTCAAAATCATCATAAAGGTCATAGTCCCTCGATGACCCTCGATGTTGTCTACGAATATATGATTGTGTCCCTCGATTATTGCCTATGAATAAATGATGATAGTCCCTACAAAATTGCTAAGGTATCCTTACATGTTTCCTTCAATGACCATACGATGACCCTACGTCTGTCCCTTCACATCCAATAGATGGGGATACCTACTAACTAATAGTATGGATATCACCATTCCTAAAGGAGAAGGAAAATAACAAGAACGACATTTGAGTGGGTAATAACTATTAATTGCTTGCTCAAAACAAAATACTTTTCACACCTCACATTTTCAAAAATATATTTTCAAACACTTCGTATACATTCTTGAGGACTGATATAAGAATCATTACAAAGTTAAATCAAAATATTTTCAAATAAATTACACACACAAAGTGAGTTAAGCAATCAAGAGCTCGTAGGTAACTATAGTTGAAAAGGGTGCTAACACCTTCCTTTTTAATAATTACCCCCCGAACTCAGAATCGATAAAAAGTTATTTCCTGTTCACCTTTCCTTTATTGGATAAAAGAAAAGTCAGTGGCGACTCTTGCTTACCGCAATATTTGCGATAAAATGATAAACAACTAAGTCAGTTCTCCCACCGTGTTACACATACCTCTATACCTTTTTACCTCTATATCCTTACCTTTTTCATCTTTGTCTAGGTTACTGTTTGTTTCCATATGAGTGTCAATTTCCTTAGAGTTATCCATCCCGGATCTTTTAAGTAATTCGAGACAATACTTTGTTTGACACAAACATTCCTTTATCGAGTTGTTTGATTTGTAGCCCGAGAAAGTAATTTAACTCGCCTATTAGGCTCATCTCAAACTCTCCATGCACAAGCTTAGAGAAATCCTTGACAAGATGCATATTAGTAGATCCAAAAATAATGTCATCTACATAAATTTCCCTCTAGAGTATCCTTGCTCAAGCAAAAACTTGCTAAGTCTATCATACCATGCCCTAGGGGTTTGTTTAAGACCATACAATGCACACTTAAGCTTGAAAATATGATTAGGAAACTCATCATTTTCAAAATCAGGAGGTTGAGAAACATACACTTCTTCATTTATGTATCAGTTAAGAAACACAATTTTTACATCCATTTGAAATAATTTGAAGTTCTTAGAACAAGCATAAGCTAATAAAAAGCGTATAGCCTCAAGTTGGGCAACATGAGCATAAGTCTCCTAATATTCAATGTCCTCCTCTTGGTTATACCCTTGAGCCACAATATGGCCTTTTTCCTTGTTATCACACCATGTTCGTCTAGTTTATTCCTATAAACCTATTGGGTGCCAATAATTTGATGATTTGTAGGATGAGGAACAAGATCCCAAACATCATTTCTTTTGAATTGATTTAATTCTTCTTGCATGGCAATAATCCAATGCTCATCAAGTAAGGCATTGTTAGTGTTTTTAGTTTTAACTTGTGAAACATAAGCATGATAACAATAAAGACTACTTATTTTAAAGCGAGTTGTTACCCATTTTGTGATATCACCTATAATATTGGCAAGTGGATGGTCTCTATATGTTCTTCACTCTAAAGGAAGACCATTGTTTTCTTCTTGACTTTCATCATCTTTCATTTCTTAAGTGCTATATCCAGCCTTCTCAATGTCCACTGATTTAGGTTGATTAACTCCTTTATCGGTGTCTTTAAGTATGTCTTCCATAGATGCACCTACATCATGAAAAGAACTATCTTTCCCAACACTATTTGGGGAACTCTCATCAAAAGTAACATGAACTGACTCTTCAATAATAAGTAATCTCTTGTTATAAACTCTATATGCTTTACTAGATTGAGAGTAACCAAGAAAAATGCCTTCATTGACTTTCACGTTAAACTTTCCAAGATTATCGTTACCATTATTTAAAACAAAACACTTGCATCTAAAGACATGAAGATGAGATAATTTTTGTTTTCTACCTTTTAAAAGTTCATAAGGAGTTTTGTCTAAAATTGGGCGAATAAGTATCATATTCAAGACTTAACATGTCGTGCTAATAGCATTGGCCCAAAAGTATTTTGGTAGATCACAATCATTGAGCATTGTTCTTGCCAACTTCGTGAAAATGCGATTTTTATGCTCCACAACACCATTTTTTTGTGGAATCCTATGAGCTTAAAAGTTATGCTCAATACCAAATTAATCACAATATTCTTCAAAGACTTGGTTTTCAAATTCACCTCCATGATCACTTCGAATTGCAACTATTTTTGAATTCATATTATTTTGATAAATCTTGGCAAAACTTGTGAAAGAAATGAAAGTTTCATCTTTGCTAGGTAAGAAAATAGTCCAACAAAATCTAGAGTAATTTTATACAATCACTAAACTATAATAATTTCCACATATGTTTTTAGTCTGCTAATGACTAAATAGATCCATGTGAAGGAGCTCAAGAGGCCTTGAAGTTGAATTTTTTTTTTTTAGATTTAAAAGAGGCCTTTGTTTGCTTGCCCTTTTGATATGCATCATATAGATGGTCTTTTGAAAATTTTATTTTTTGTAGACCATTTAATAAATCTTTTGCAACTATTTTATTAAGTATATCAAAGTTGACATGAGCTAAACATCTATACCATATCCAAGAGTCTTCACTTAAGGTAACAAGACATTGAGCATTATTCAAGGATATATCTCTTAAATCAAGCATATAAATGTTACTAACCCTCAGACCCTTAAACATGCAATCTTTCTTTTTTACTATGCTCAATTATGCAACAATCTTTGGCAAAGGAAACTTTATACCCATTATCACATAATTTACTAATACTAAGAAGATTATGTCTAAGGCCTTCTACTAACATAACATTTGAGAGAGTAATAGTCGAGGGATTACCTATACTATATTTTCGAAGTATTGCACCTTTGTTGTGATCACCATAGGACACATATCCTTTCTTTTCGCCATAAAGTCAGAGAAGAGTGATATGTCTCCCGTCATATGTCTTGAACAACCACTATCGAGAATCCACTTTCCCGTCATAACATCAAGACATTAAACCTACAAGAATCAAGAAAAGGTGGTAGGTACCCAATTCTCAATTGATCCTTTAGAGTGAGTTAAATAAATGTTGCTTTTGGATAACCAGTGAAAATTCCCTTTAAGAACTAAAAAAGTCTTAAATTTTCTTTATTTTTAATATTATGACCATTTTTGCAACAATAGTGATAAAACATTCTATAATGAGAATTAATAGTGCTATTAGAGTCCTTTTTAATCAAAAAGTAATTTTTTTGAGACTTTTCAACCTTCAATGATCTAATAAACATATTCTCAATATGATGATTTAGATTATCTAATTTGGTAGCAAGAGTACTCACTTTTTGTTTCCAAATTTGACATGTGTTACAACCATATTTATGAGATGGAACATCCTCAATTTTATGATTTGAAATATCTACAATAAATTTTCTTAATGCGTCTAATTCATTATTGGTCTTATAGACCTTGGACTCTAACATTGTAAAAACGTTTTCTTGAGAGACCAATTTCTGGTTAGCATTTAAAAATTCTATTTGTAGATTTTCAAATTCCCTACTTAATTCAATATAAGACAAAGTAGAAATGTTAGATTATTTCATACTTACAACTTTTTTCTTGCCTTTCCTATGACTAGCCATGAAGCAATAATTAGTCTCTTCATCACTCTCAATTAAGCTTTATGAAGATAGAGAAAAACACAAGAAAGGAGGGTTTGAATTGTGTTTTTAAAACCATTTCAATTTTATTTCTTTTGTAACTAATTTTGGAAGCCTTTTTAGCGAGTAAAGAAATCTAGAAATTAGGAACATATTCATTTTATACATGTCCACCTTCCTCGGGTGATTTTGCCTTAGAAAAGGACTTAATTCACTAATCTTGAAAGATTACAATAACCTTTAAGAGTCTAGAAAGACACCTTATCACTCTCAAGTATACATACTGGAAAGTCACTTGAGGAAATACCAATTCTAATTAGAATCGTTTTCCGGAGATTACATGAGTCTTTTTAATAAAAGCAGATTTCTCCTAATTTAAGTGCATATTATTTTGACACATGTCTGAGCAACAATTGTTGTGTCTAAAATAATTTACATGAGGATTTCTAAGAGATAATACAATCTGAGCAAAAACTCTTGTGTTTTATATGTTTCCACAAGGCTATATGTTATGTTTATAACAAAGCAAACATTCATTAATCTTCTTGTCTCCATCTTCTAAGTTGAGAAAACAATGAGCAATAACTCCTTGCTTCTTCATGATTTTTCCAAGATGTATATGGTTGCTAATTTGAGATTTCATCTTGTGGAATTTTTCATATTAACTCATCATTGAGCAAGATACCAGCAACAACAATTTTTCAGACTTAGTCATGATGAACATTGTGATACAACAACTTCATTTTATTTTGAACCCTATTTCATGTTGCTTTTTATTTTCTTTTCATCATGATTTCTTGCTCCCTGAAAATGAAGTTGTAGTTTTCTTATATATGTTCTTGGAAAGATCCGTTAAAGAGAAAAATCTTTTAATGAGTTATAACGGTTCTTCACTTTTTCTTCATTTTCCAAGGAATACACTTGAGATAGGTTATGATTGCTTTTCATTGTAGCACGTAGCCTAGGTCATGATTATATTTTCTCAGACAACGTACCTGAGTCTATTTACTAACTTAGGCGTTTCTGTGTAGAGCCTTTGATTTTCTTCTGATGATGTGCTTCTGTTTCTGAGGTATTAAGCTTGAGATTGATCACTTGCCTTTATTGTTCCAATGGTTTGCTAGTGGGTAGTTCAGAAACTACTTATTTTGTTGTAGCACAGAAACACCGGGTTGTTTAAGAATAAATCTTGTCTTTAGAACTATCGACATCAACCTATCTGAAACATAAATCCTTACTCCTTGAAGGCATATTTCATTTGAGATAATGTATTCTTCCAGATTCTTTCTTATTATCAATTTGTTGAGGTGTTTAGTTTGATTATTTTATCTTCTCTCTAAAAAGGGAGTGATAATGATCTTGGAAAAAAATTCTTTGTTAGAGAGTTAAAATCCTTATGATGGCTGATCGTGTCTTCAGATGTGTAAGCAACAACTTATCTGAGAAACAACCTTGTTATAGAAGACTTTATGATTCTAATATCTTTATTTATGATATCTTCTTTTCTATTTTCTTTTGACTTATTTCTGGTTCTGATCTCCAGTTTTCTGGTGGGATCATTTCTGATGTTTAAGCGCAAACTCTTCTATAGAAACTCATTTAGTAGTCTATCCAGAATTCTGACATAATATCTACACACTCAATGAAACCATTAGAACTAAAATTGTTACTAACGAATTATATGATTGTTATAATCAAAATACAGAGATTGGACACATATCTAAATATTCTTCTAACAATCTCCCCATTTTTTATGATGACAAAAATCATATATTTTGATGGAAAAAAATTATTGAGATAAATCATAAATAATATAGAATAGTTCCCCCTGAGCAGGATAGGTCCCCCTGGAAAAAACAGTCTCCCCGAGAATAATAATATTATGATATACTCAGAGCGTAAGGGCATGTCATAATTGTTGGATAAAAAACATGAATACAATTATCCCCCGTTTTGTCATGATCAAAAAGTACTAAGAATTACCTTAAACAAAATTAAGTAGTTAATTTTTTGTATCAAAAATGATCATTAACTTGAGAGGCATTCTAATAACTCTGAATCAGAAAGGAATAAGTAGGAATAAGTGGGAACAAGTAAGAAATTAATTTTTTGGAGTAAAAACACTATAATAAAATAGAATTTCATTGAATAATCAAGGAGGTACAACTAGCAGGATAACAAAAGGACATGATCATATAGATAAAAAACAATCAAGGGAAACATAGATCTAGAAACATCACTAAGAGGATAACCCAGAAGCACCATTCAAACACCTAAGAAAAACAATTATTTAAATAAATGGTCATCAAAGGTTCTACAGGTTATAGTTTCCAAGCAGCATCAGGACCAGCACGAATCCTACCAATGATGTTCATAATGTGTGTGTTATACCCCAAAATTTTCCCTCCTATTTTCAAATCAATGTCCACCTCCATACTCAAGAATTTCTCAAGGGTGGATCAAGACAAACCCCCTCCTAAGCAATCAACCCACAACTAGGATTTCGTTTCTCTCGAGTCAAAATTGTTTTCTATTGCCTCAAGTGAGCATCATCCCTCCTCTTATGTTTCAAAGTATCACCATGTCAAGTTTCAAGCCTCATAATCTAAGTTTGCTCAGTCAATTGCTCAGATGGTTGAAAATTAGTGTATTGGACAAAAAGTCAATTGTGGTCAACATACAGTCAAACTTCATCATTTTTGGTCAACATCAAGATTTTGAAGTTACATTCATCATTTGGTCAAGGGTTGATCATGATTCATCAAGAAAATTCAAAGAATGATCATTAGTCAAAAATTTCTAAATTAGAGTTTCTTAAGGGAAGGTCAACAAAACTTTGAACAGGCATAACTTTCACATACTTCATCAAATAATTTTCCATCAAATCTAATTCTAAAGGGAATTCAATTCTATACAACTTTATGTCTCACAAGATTTTCCTAAAAATGCTTCATTTGAGAGTTATGGGTCAAGACATTATAGGTCATTCTAAAAGTCAACAAAAAGTCATCTGTTTCCAAAGAAGTGTACATGATCATGGAAGATTAAATAAAGATGAAACCAAAAGGAGAATATATAGGTCATCTTAAGCTTTCTAAAAAGTCTAAGAACACTCTCAAATGATAAAAATTGAGCAAGTTATGGCTTGGGAAAAATTGGAAATTTTGAAGAAATGCGTGAAGGAAATATTGACCAAACTTGAAAATTTTCCAAATGGGCCTATATTTCTTTGGTTCAAACTTGTTTCTAACATTTCCAAGAGCTTCTAAAGCCCATTTACACGCCATGGCGTTATTTATTTTATTTATTTTGGATTAACTCATTTTAATCCAAATTTAATTCAAATAAAATATGAAATTAAATAAAATAAGTGCAAGGTCGTTGATCTAAGCTTCTTGTGGTCCAAGCAACTCATAACCAGCTGGCAATTTCGAAATTATTTGATTGGCATGAGATTGGGGTGATTGAAGATCAAAAATAGAAAGATTTGGTTTTGATTTCCAATCAAATATATTTTCATTCAAGGCTTGATTCTTGATCAAATTTGTTGACCTAATTCATTCAACTATATATGAACAAGGATTCCAGATGCTCAGCATGAATTTTGGCAGCCTCAAGAACCCTAACCAAGCTTGAAAAAATATATGACATTCAAGCAATTGGAAGACCTAGAATTCAATCAATTCAAGCCATTCCAAGGTTTCCAATCAATTCTTTGTTGCTCTCTGAAGCTAACTGCATCATCACCGTCAATCGTAGCACCCAGAACACCAAGAACACGATCACTGTTTGGTTTGTATTTTTGAATTTCGATTTTGTACATACATGTATCTTTAACTGAACTTGACCATGTATTTGTGTTTGTGATGAAGTTTCGATGCTTTCTGGATTGTTTGATTGAAGTTTAAGTAAAAGACGAAGGTTTCACCATGGCTAGGGTTCATAGTTTCGAATTACGGCTTTTTGAAATAGCCAAAATTGGACAAAACTAAGGGCATATTCGAGTTCAAGGGATCAAATTCAATCAATCCATGGCTTCATAAATAATTTATATTGCATATTCTTGATTTTGTGATTTGCAGGTGATGTAGCTACGGACAAAATCCGTAGGTAAAGCTTTTAGCCACGAACAATGTCCGTAGGTAAAAGTCTGAGTCTGAAAAACGCGTGGGAGGAGACGATGAACAGTGCGCGCGCGTTATTTCAAATTCAAATATTATAAAATTTTGTTTCATTCAAATAACAACTAACACATGCAGCACAGGTGGCAAGCACGCTGACCAGCCACCCTTGGGATCTGGGTTCGAATCCAGCCTCCCTCATCTATTTTTCATCATTTTTCTACTAGCCTATTTTTTTTTCATATTTCCTTATTTTCTAATTTCTTTTCTATTTAATTTCCTTTTCAAATATTTTTAAAAATAAAATAAAAAATCACAAAAATAATTTTATTTTTAGAATTAGGTTTTAAAAATGCTTATTTAATTTTTGACACCAAAAATCGGTTTTCCTTTTATTTTAATTAATTGTTTAATTAACCATAAAATTAGATTTTTAATTATTTTCTCAAATAAAATCAATCCAAAAAATACAAAAGTATTTTTTCTTTCTAGTAATTAGGATCTTAATTTTTTTAACTAATTTTAAAACTTTTTCAACTATGATCAAAAATCTTTTACTAACAGTATTTTCTCTTATTTTGATTTGATCCTTTTCGTGATATTTTTCTGATTATTATAACTACTTCCAAGTTGTAATAGTTAGGTTTAATTTCTCACATTTTTTCCAATATTATGTTTCTGCTCACAGGATGTAATAGCTTAAACTAGGGTTTATTTTCCGCATTTACTTTCCGCACCTCCTATTATGTAACTGCCCCAAAGCCATGTAATAGCGTAGGACTTTACTTTTCCACTTTTACTTTCTGCACCTCTATTTTATGTACATATATTAACTGCTTAAATGTATGCTAATTAGGATTTCATGGCAAGATCTAAAACGAACTTAGATAACCCTAATTCAAGATTAACATATCTGAAATTAACACACTTTGCACACTTGCACCCTCTAGGGTAATCACTCTTTTTGCCTTACGAATACAATGGTCATGTCCCTCAAACATAGAGATACCATTAGCAAAAGTCTCTCGATTCAAAGTCATCACAAAAGATCATAGTACCTCGTTGACCCTCGATGTTGCCTATGAATATATGATCTCGTCACTCGGTTGTTGCCTACGAATAAGTGATGATCGTCCCTATGAATCTCTAAGGTATCCTTACAATGTTTCCTTCAATGACCATAAGATGACCCTACGCCTGTCTCTTCACATCCAACGGATAGAGTTACCTACCAACCAATAGTATAGATAGCGTTGTCCTGAAGGAGAAGGAAAATAACAAGAACGGCCTTTTGAGTAGGTAATAAGACTCTTAATTGCTTGCTCCAATCAAAATTACTTTTCACACCTCACACTCTTTTCAAAAATACTTTCAAACAAACACTTTGTATACATTCATTCGAGAATCATTATAAAGTTAAACTTTCGAGATACTTTCAAACACTTCGTATACATTCTTGAGGACTTATACAAGAATCATTACGAAGTCAAAGAAAAATACTTCTTTTCAAATCACAAACACACAGAAAGCAAGTTTAAAAAAAAGGTGAGCTAAGCAATTAAGACCCCATAGATAACTACGATGAAAAGGGTCTTTCTATCAAACGTCTTTCTTGTTATTTTCACCTTTCCTTTATTGGATAAAAGAAAATCCGGTGGTGACTCTTGCTATCCACAATGTTTGAGATAAAAAGCAAAACAAACAAGTCAGTTCTCCCACCGTGTTACAGAACTGGCAACTCTGCTAGGGAGAACACCCAAAGAGAGGTTACCTTAGGGCTATAGATCACTTTTTATCGCTTTCTGTTTTCTTGTATGCTTTAGTTTTAAGGGTTGCTTGGGTATTATATTTGTGGGAGATCCTACACCCGGATCCAGGTTTCCTTAGGTAAGTAGCAATAGATCATCGCGATTGTTCGGTGTAGGCCGAAATAGTTAAAATGATGGCTACGGTTAGTTCGACACTTTGGATGTCCTGATGTTCCTCATGTTTAGTTGAGGAAATATTTGGCATCTGCGTGGTGTCATCAAGCATTAACTAAATTTTTAGAACCCTATTTGACCCATCTTATCCATTAGAAGGTAGTGAGATAACCGGCTTCGGTGCAGACTGAGGTTGGTTGATACTCGATGGTACGCTCATTGAGGTTCGACTTTCGGGATGTTTCGGTCAACCATTTGTTAGTCGTACTGAAATAAAGCCTACAAGAAAGACCTGTGATATGAGATTTCTAGAACCCGGTTACTATTTTAGGATAGGTTCAGCCAACTTAAACTCCGGTAGGGTAGACACCTATACCTCATGCAAGCCTTAAACATAGGACTATTGTGTGAATTGTTTGTGCTTGCTATTTGAATATGACATCATGACATCATAACATCATATCATCATATCATCATAACATTTCTAACCCTTTCTAGGACCTAGGGATTTATCTTTGCTCTTTTTTGTAGGGTTATGGCTTCTAGTAAGACTATCTGAATCAACTTTGTGGTTATATCTTCTCAACTCGAGGAGTTGGTCTCAAAAGTTCCCGATCACTCTCAGTTCATCAAAAGATATGGTAATCTACTCGACTTGGTTACCTCCAGTTTTGAAGAAGATATGATGAGCATTGTATTCTAGTTCTTTGATCCGAAACATCACTGCTTTACTTTCTCAGATTATCAGTTGGTACCTATAATGGAAGAATTCTCTAAGCTAGTTGAGATACCCATTCTTGATCAGATACCTTTCACCGGTTCATAAAAAGTTCTGAAGTTTGAAGACATTGCAGCAGCTTTACATCTAAAATGGTCAGACATGGAAGCTAATTGGAAAATAAGAAGTGGAGTTAAGGGTTTGCTTGCTAAATTTATGATAAAGAAGGCTCGAGAATTCCTAGAGGCCATGAGTTTCCATGCTTTCGAAGATATTTTAGCTTTACTAATCTATGGTTTGGTGTTATTCCCTAATCCAGATCAGTTCATAGACGTAAACGCCATCAAGATATTCATCATTCATAATCATGTGCCTACTTTGCTCGGAGATATTATGCATTCTCTCCACACTCGTACTATACAAAGACAAGGAACTCACATGTGTTGCATACCATTATTATCCAGGTGGTTTATTTCGCACCTTTCTCGATCAATGATGAAGAATGAACAAGGTCTGAAGTGGTCTCAAAGGATGATGTCACTCTCTCATTCAGATATCCATTGGTGTCTCTACTCTACAAAAGGCTTCACTTTCATTGAGCGTTGTGGAGAATTCCCTAATTTACCACTCCTTGGCATATGGGGAGGTATCACTTATAATCCTTCACTAGCGCTACGATAGTTTGGTTATGCTCGAAGAGATGGTCCTCATAATATACTTATCCAAGGCATTGTGTTTGACTACGACAACAATCTCCATGGTTATCGCCAAAGATTTGTGCACGCTTGGGTCATGGTGAAGAAAACTGATACCAAGACCTTGGGGCATAAAAACTCCATTCCTTGGGAACCTTACCTCAAATGGGTGCGGGCTCGCGCTCAAAATCTCATGATGCCACATGCTGCTATTCTACCAATAATTATGGAACCTATTTCCGAAGGTGATGAGTCTTATACCATTCTCCATCCAGACATGCCTACCGACTTTGAAGAATTAAGGAGATCTTGGATTCAACTCAAAGAAGAAAGGGATACATTCGAAGCTTAGTTCTATGTAAGCGAGAAAAGAGTATTGGAGCTGACGAAGCTACTTCACGAGGAAAAGAGCATTAACATCTATGTCAACACAAAGAGGAAACGTCCATGGGAGGCCTAAACACTAGGAGTTTTACTTTTGTACTTGAACTTTCTTTTGAGTTTACTAATCAAACTAATAAAAAATTTGTTCGTTCTTGTTTACCAAATTTAAATTCCTAAGGTCTTTGAAAACATTGCATTGCATAACATTGCATATCATAGAATATCATTTCATAACAGGTACTCTGAAGACCGGTTTTCTCATTCTCTCGTTGTTTATTTCAGCAGAAATGGCTCTCGAATAATCTGTCAAAGATCTCTAGGCTCAGAATGCTCAGTTCCAAGAGATGTTCACCAACATGACCCAAGGATAGAAAGATCTGAAAGAGCTCATCATCAAGAATAAAAAGAAGAAGATCACTGGTATTCTCAACATGAGGAAGAGGTTCAGAGGTCCGGTCAAGGTAGTCAGACATCTTGAATTCTTAGAGAAGAGCGAAGAAACTGAAGGAAATGTCAAGGTCGATGAAGGAAGCCATCATGGGTCTCAAGAAGAAGAGGGAGAAGACTATAAGAGTGAGCAGTATCCTCTTGATAATGATAAGCATAAGCAACTTGAAGGCCATCTAAATACTGTGGAAAATTTGAAAATGTTAGGGTTGAACTTTGATGATTTAAGCCTGGTTCCTGGAGTGGTCATTCCCTGAAAGTTCAAAGTTCCTACTTTTGCTAAGTATGATGGGATTTCTTGTCCAAAGGCAAGACCCCTCCAAAAGGAGAACACTACCAATACGAACCAAAGCTAGAGAGGATTAAGTCGAGAATGGATATTCATCTGAAGTCCTATGTTCAGGAGATTCAACCACACGTTGCTGACAAGAAATTATGGATGCATTTCTTTCAAGAGAGTCTATTCGGAGCATAGTTAGAATGGTATTATTATCTAGAGAATACTCGCATTCATACCTGGAATAATTTGGCATATGAGTTTTACAAATAGTACCAGTACAATGCTGAATTGGCACCAAACCGTATGCAACTATAGAATATGTCCATGGGCCGTGATGAGAAGTTCAAAGAGTACGCCAAGAAATGGAGAGATCTAGAAGGTAGAGTCCAACCACCCTTGTCTAATAGGGAATTGTTTTACATGTTCATGGGAACGTTGACAGGCCCATTTTTCAATCATCTGATTAGAAATTCTTCGGCCGGATTCACCGAGTTGATATTGATAGGCGAACATATTGAAGCTAGAATCAAGAGTGGAAAGATTCAAGTCGAGACATCCTCAAATGTTGCGAAAATATATTTTGGTGGGAATAAAGAAGCCAATGACGTGTATGATTAGAAGAACCGTGATAAAAGCGATCGCCATCAATCTGTGGGGGCAGCCCTGATTTCCAATCCCATGCCAGTGCAACCTCAACAAGACAACACGCGTAGGCAGAATGCGCCAAGAAGACAGTTTATGAAGATCAACATGACATTGTCTCAAGCATTACAACACATGTTAAAAGAAAATTTGATTACTTTGAGAGATCCTCCTCAGTATGTCAACACATCTTCTCCGAAGTACAATCCTAATGCAAGGTGTGCATACCACTCCAATAGCCCCAGGCACGACACCAACAACTGTTGGGCCCTGAAGAACAAGATCCAAGACATGATTGAAGCTCAGGAAATTGAATTCGACCCTCCTGTCGAAACCCCAAATATGATAAAACGCACCAATGCCCGATCATGGTAAGAGTGCCAACGCCATTGATAACGACTCTTATGTTTTGCTGTGAATGAGTTAACCACTACCTTGATGTCTGTTAATAAGAATCTGCTACAAGCCGACTTATTTCCAAGATGTTTTGACAATTGTTATTACTGCGCATTCGAACCCAATGGATATTCCTGGTTGAAGAGAGATATTCAACACCTGATGGACAACCGAGAAGTTCTATTCATGAAAACTTCGTCTATAGAGGGTTAGTGCGAAGATATTTCCAAAAACTTGAAAATTGAAGACGTAAGCGTAAAAGAAGCCATACCAGAAATCTGGGATACCTTGGGGGAGCCAAGTGGAAAATTTGATTTTATGGTGAAATATATCACCCCCGAAAGCTCCAAGGTTGCATTTGAAGACATCAAGGCAACTGGATAGGGAGATGATGACTATTCCTAAGAATATGTCGATGTAAACACAATAAGGATCACCTCTGCCGATCCAATATCTAGAGTGGAACCTTTGATTATTACCTCTCCCATACCAATTCCATATTCCTATGACAAAGCTATACCTTAGAATTATGGAGCTGAAGTTTACTACCATGGTGTCAAACAAGAACCATTAGTCATTGAAGACAGCACTATTGAAGTTACTAATGTTGATGTCAATAATATTATTGGATCAAGAAAGGTAACTAGAACCGGAAAAGTGTTTTCTCCAGATATCTCTCTTCCAAAAGCCACTACTGGAACAGTCTGCATTCCTACTATTGAACCAACCCCCGAGGCTCGGGGAAAAGAGAAAGTAATTCAACCTGCTCAGGCAGAAGTACCAAAGGAAGTTGCTAAAGATACCTCTAAGCAAGAGATGGAGGAAATCCTAAAGATTATTAAGAAAAGCGATTACAATGTTGTGGAGCAGTTGGGACAAACCCCATCCAAGATTTACATGCTAGAACTATTGTTGTGCTCCGAGGCTCATGGTAAAGCCTTGGTGAAGTTTCTGAAGAATGCTCACATACCGCAAGACACTTTTGCTGACCACGAAATTTGTATTGCTAGCCTGACCGTAAACAATGGTTTGGGCTTTTTTAATGCTGATTTGACTCCTCTCTGAAGAAAACACAACAAAGCCTTGCACATCTCTATTGAGTGTAAGGACACTACGTTGTCTCATGTGTTGGTGGATATTGTCTCTGCACTGAATGTCCTACCAAAGAACACTCTCGACAGACTCAATGCTAAAGAAGTGATCATGAAACCCAACGACATAGTCGTAAGAGCTTTTGATGGTTCGAAGAGAATAGTACTTGGAGAGCTCAACCTGCCAATTAAAGTGGGTTCCCAGACTTTTGATTCTACTTTCTTTGTGATGGATATTCGCCCAGCTTATTCTTTCCTGCTCGGACGCCTTGGATACATGGGGAAGGTGTTGTTACCTCTACTCTACATCAGAAGTTAAAGTACCCAACAAAAGGGAAGATTATTACCGTTTGTGGAGAAGAATATATGGTAAACCATATGCAGTCATTCTGATACAGTGAAATGGAAGGCGGATTTATTGAGACTCCCTGTCAGGATTTCTAAGTAGTCCCACGAGTCATGCCTGTCGACTCTCCTGTCACTCATAAGGTTACTAGAGTTGCACCAAAGATGGCCTCGCTGAAGGACGCTAGAGCTGTAGTAGAAGAAGGAGGTTGTACTATTTGGGGTCAGCTACTCGATTTTCCATTCAAATATGACACGACTGGTTTAGGCTTCACTTCCAAAGGCCGGAAAATGATATGTCGCGAACGTGCTGGTGGACCTCTGTTCCACATCAACAAAAATGGAGTTCATGTTATATAAGACAATGATGGCGACTTCGACGTCAACAATTGGATCTTCCCTACTACCGGCGATGCAATCAACAATTGGACGGCTAAGGATGTTATGCTAATATCGTTTAGTCAGGAGTAATTGTTTTTATGCTTTTATGCTTTATAGTTTTGAACAATAAGACTTTACGCCTAGTGCCTTGAGCGAGGTATAATGGCTCATTTATGAGGGTCATTATTTGTCATTCGCATATTTTCATTCAATAAAACATTGGACTTTTACATTCAAATATTGTGCTCTCTCTCTATCTTTTACTTTATCATATTTTCAAAAGCTATGTGTTCTTACACATACGCATATAATAAATTGCAGATCCATATTCACTTCGTATCCCATCGATAACGACTCTACTATTGCTAAATATGACTTTGATAATCCGATCTACCAAGCCGAAGACGAAGGCGAAGAAGATTGTGAAGTGCCAGGAGAACTTGCCAGACTACTACAGAAAGAGGAAATGGCTATACGGCCACATGAAGAGCTGGTCGAGGTGGTGAATCTAGGTAACGACGAAAACAGAAAAGAGATCAAGATAGGAGCGGGTGTTGAGAATAGTGTTAAGGGAAGATTGATCCAGATGCTGTGAGATTACATTGAGATTTTTGCTTGGTCCTACAAAGACATTCCAGGTTTAGATATCGACATTGTGGTACACCGACTACCAACGGAAGAAGGTTTCCTCCCTGTAAAGAAGAAGGTTCGTCGTATGCTTCCTGAGATGTCTGAGAAAATTAAAGTCGAAGTCATGAAGCAGTTCAACAGCGGTTTCTTAGTCGTTACTTCCTATCCACAGTGGGTTGAGAACGTGGTACCAGTACCTAAGAAGGATGGCAAAGTGCGTATGTGTGTAGACTATCGAGATCTGAATAAGGCGAGCCCGAAATACGATTTTCCGCTTCCACATATCGATGTCCTGGTTGACAACACCGCTTAGCACAAAGTTTTCTCTTTTATGGATGGTTTCTCCAATTATAATCAGATCAAGATGGCTCCCGAAGACATGGAAAAGACTACTTTCGTTACACAGTGGGGCAATTTCTGTTACAAAGTCATGCCGTTTAGGTTAAAGAATGCTGGCGCAACATATCAGCATGCCATGGTATCTTTATTCCATGATATGATCCATCACGAGATAGAGGTTTACGTTGACGACATGATAGCTCGATCAGAAACCAAAGAAAAACATCTTGATCATTTGCATAAGCTATTTGATAGACTAAAGAAGTACAAATTGAGACTAAATCCGAACAAATGTACCTTTGGAGTCAGATCCGACAAACTCTTGGGTTTCGTTGTCAATGGTAAAGGTATTGAAGTTGACCCCGCTAAGGTTAAAGCTATTCAGGAAATGCCATCTCCCCTCACCAAGAAGGAAGTCAGAGGTTTCCTAGGACGAATGAATTACATTTCCATATTCATTACACATCTAACTTCTACTTGTGAGCCAATCTTCAAGTTACTGAAGAAAGATCAAGTAGTGGAATGGAACGATGATTTCCAGACATCTTTTGACAAAATCAAGGAGTACCTACAAGAACCTCTTATCTTGATGCCACTAGTTGAAGGAAGACCTCTAATCATGTATTTAACAGTGTTGGAGAACTCAATGGTGTGTGTTGGGGAAACATGACGAGTTTGGTCGAAAAGAGCATGCAATATACTACTGAAATTCTGGTATCAGATATGAGATGTCGAAGGTAATATCACGACACTTATATATATATGCTTAGAACACAGTTAAACATAACAGACTATAACAGTGTAGAAAGCAATAAAAACACAGAGAATTGATAACCCAGTTGGGCTCTAACTAACCTACGTCTTGGGGCTTCCAATCCAGGGATGAAGTTCACTATTAGTAGTATTAATTTTGAGCTAAACCTTCCCCGTTTACACCTCCTCACTTAATCAAAATACCCAATGATTCTTCTACCTAAGATACCACACTTAGATATGAGAATCCTCTGCTCACTCCCTCAGTACCACAACCCGTGATACTAAAAGCAACTACAGACTGAAGATATTCTTCAAAGACACACAATCACGCTTACTTCAAAGCTTATGGTGATTGAAAACTAACAGCATAAAAATGTCCTTCTCAAGTAACTAACAAGAGAGACTCACAATAAATAACTAACAATAAAAAAAATGAACAACCAAAAGTAAAAACTAAAATTCTCTAAACTGGAATCGCCAACTGCAAAATAAGGATTGCATCCCTTTAAATAGAGTGACAATAACTAGGGTTGCTTTACTCACAAGTATTCAGTGTCTCCTGTCTTCTCTCCATAAAACCATGATATTAAAATTCCAAAGGTATTGCCGAAGACGTTTTACCAGCTTCCTTAATCGAAGCACACAATTAATAACAAACTGACTTCCTAAAAATTATGCATTTTTGTCAGTTACACATGTTAGGACATCTGTTGTGACATCTGCTACTTCAGTAAACTTCAAGACATTTCTTAGCAGAATGTTTTACCAATATTGCTGCCAATCAAAAGAACCAACAAACTCCCCCTTTGGCAAATTTTGGCTAAAACATAACTTGGGGTGCATGCCATACAATTTAAACTTCATTCAGTACATACATCAGAGCAGCATAGTATAAACAACATCACAATCAAAAACAGAGTTAGCAGCGGATAATTAACACAGATGTTACAACATCAGTTGGAACATTCAAAGATGCAATATTTTACCCATTATCGGTAATAATCTTGCTGGGTGTACCATAACGACAAATTATCTCATTCTTGATGAACTGGGTAACCACTTGTCGTGTCACATTAGCATATGAAGCAGCCTTAACCCACTTGGTGAAATAGTCTATAGCAACTAGTATGAAACGATGTCCATTAGAAGCTTTCGGCTCAATTATTCCAATCATATCTATTCCCCACATAGAGAACGACCATGGCGAAGTCAGGATATTTAGAAGGGAGGATGGTATGTGCACTTTATCAGCATGGATTTGACACTTATGACACCTCAACGCGTAAACAACATAATCTGTTTCCATTGTCATCTAGTAATAACCAGCCCTAAGAATTTTCTTTGCCATTGCATGTCCATTTGCATGAATACCGAAAGAACCTTCATGAATTTCTTTGATAAGTTGATCTACTTTGTGTCTGTCCACGCATCTGAGCAAGACCAAATCAAAAATTCCGCTTGTACAACACTCCACCACTTAAGAAAAAATTAGTATATAATTTCCTCAAGGTTTTCTTATCAATGATAGATGCCCCCTCTGGGTATTCATTCTTCTCTATGTATTGTTTGATATCATAAAACCAGGGTTATCATTAGTTTACTCATCAACCGACATACAATAACTAGGTTCTTCCAGACGCTCAATAGTGATGGAAGGTGCTTCATTAGCCCACTTAACCTTGAACATTGAAGACAAAGTGGCTAAAGTATCAGCTATCTGATTTTCCTCTCTAGGAATGTGATGGAAAGTGATCTCGTCAAAATACGGTATCAACTTCAAAACATGATCCCTATACGAAATCAAATTTTCGTTACGAGTTTCCCATTCTCCTATGACCTGATAGATGACAAGTGATGAGTCCCCATAAACTTCAAGCCATGTTGTTTGTACAGTCAAAACAAATTCTGAAAGTGAAACGAATATGATATCCTCTTGGAGAAGTAATGATTTCCCCAATTCCATGACCTACTGCATTAGACGCACCATCAATCACAAGAGTCCATCGAGATCCTAGTTCAGGTCCTTCTTTCGGGCCGAGAATATTACAATCTCTAATAAATATGACATCTTCATCCGGGAAGTCAAATTTCATTGGCTGGTAATCTTCCATTGGCTGGTGAGCGAGGTATTCAGATACAACACTTCCTTTAATAGCCTTCCGCGTCATGTACTAAATGTCATATTCTGACAATAACATCTGCCAACGTGAAATCCTACCTACCAAAGCTAGTTTCTCAAAAATATACTTAATGGGATCCATCTTGGATGTTAGCATCGTGGTATGACACACCATATATTGCCTCAAACAGCGAGCATCCCATGCCAAAGCACAACAAATATTTTCCAACAAGGAATACCGGCTCTCACAATCTGTGAACTTTTTACTCAAGTAATATATCGCATGCTCTTTTCTTCCTGTGTCATCATGTTGTCCTAGGACACAACCCACGGATCCTTCAAGCACAGTCAGGTACATTATAAGAGACTTCCCAGGCGCAGGTGGTATTAAGACCGGCGGTTCTTGCAAATATTCCTTAATTTTATCAAATGCCCGTTGACAATCATCATTCCACACAATAGCCTGATCTTTCTTTAATAACTTGAACATTGGTTCGTAAGTGGCTATCAAATGCGAGATAAACCTATAAATGTAATTCAAACGTCCCAAGAAACCACGAATTTCTTTCTCTATTCTTAGTGCAAGCATATCCTGAATAGCCTTCACTTTATTGGGATCCACTTCAATGCCTCGCTGGCTCACTATGAAACCAAGGAACTTCCCAGATCAAACCCCAAAAGTGCACTTGTTGGGATTCAAATGAAGTCTATACTTCCTCAATCTATCAAACAACTTCCTTAGATGAATAATGTGCTCCTCTTCTGTCTGAGATTTAGAAATCATATCATCCACATACAATTATATTTCCTTATGCACCATGTTATGGAAAAGAGTTACCATGGCCCTCTGATAATTTTCCCCTACATTCTTTAATCCGAACGACATGACCTTGTAACAGAAAGTTCCCCATGGGGTGGTAAAAGTTTTCTTCAACATATCTGCAGGATCCATTTTAATTTGATTATAACCTGAGAAACCATCCATGAAAGAAAACACAGAAAACTAAGTTGTCCTATCAACCAATACATCAATATGAGGTAAAAGGAAATCATCCTTCAGGCTGGCTTTGTTTAGATCTCTATAATCCACATACATTTGTACATTCTTATCCTTCTTGAGGACAGGTACAATGTTGGAAATCCAGTCTGGATAGACTGTCACGGTAAGGAAACCAGCTTCAAATTATTTCTTGACTTCATCTCGAATCTTCTTGGCCATTCTGGATGTGTTCGCCTTGGTTTCTGCTTTACAGGTGAACATTTGGGGTTCAATGTCAGCTTGTGCATAACAATATCAGTGTCGAGACCACACATATCTTGGTATGACCATGCAAACACATCCACATACTCTCGCAACAAGCAGACCAACTCATCTTTTATACCTTGCTCCAAAGCAACTCCAACTTTGACCTCCTTACGATCCTCTTTAGTACCCAGATTGATCACATCCACTGGTTCTTGATGAGGTTGGATCACCTTTTCTTCATGCTCAACCAGACGCGCTAACTCTTCTAGGAGTTCACAGTCTTCCTCACCATCTTCTTCAACTTGGTTGACCGGGAAATCAAAGTCGAAAGGAATTACAACATGGCTATGTTCAATGAGTTTCGTTTCAAGTGATATGCATAAATGGTTTATTTTTATTTTTAGATATGTATGTATATTTTAATATAAACAAAAAAATGAAAATGTTGTTGTTTTTATACGTATGTATTTGAAAGTGAAAGTAAAACGAAAATAAGATAAAAAGAGATCTCAAACTGAATAACAAAATGCATTTTTATTGAAGATAAATTTTTTATTCATTAAACGAGGTGAGACCTACAAAGCGATCCTTCGTGCCTTGGGCCGAGCACAGGATTTTTGTTTTGAAAAACAAGAAATTACTTTGAAAAAGAAATGATCAGAGTAACATCTTTGACAATCCATTTCTTGGGAGCAGCACCAGGGGGGCGCGGAACACCATCTTGGAGAACTCATCTGCATACTCATCATCATCAATGGTGTTGATAGCCTCTCCAGAACGGAAACCCTTTGCAACAAAAGTATCTTTAAGGCGAGGGATTTTCCTTTTGCCTGCCTCTAACTTTCCACTAATCTTGAAGCAGGGTTGGTACTCGAGTCCACCCTTGTCTTTCTTTTCCACCACTTCTATCATTGCTCCCCATCCTTCTGGGTTTCCAGCATCAATGAGGGTCTTAACATCCTGCCACCAGGCCATGTTACCCTTGGGCTTCTCAACATTCTTTGTTTCTTTCTGGACCGTAACCACAATCTCCAGAGCTTGAAAGAGAGTTCTGTGCACTTCATCCCCAACATCTACGTACCTGAATTCAGATAAATGACTAACTATATAGTCTTCTTCACCACCAACCTCTACTACCTGTTATGCAATAAAAACTTCAACTTTTGATTGAGTGTTTAAGTAAAAACTTTGGCACCATATATCCAGGGTCTTCCCAACAGACAACTGTAAGCCGGGAAAATATCCATCAGTTGGAAAGTGATATTGAGCAGTTGAGGTCCTATGAGCACTGGGAGGTCAATCTCATCCACCGTCATCCTTCGGGAGCCATCAAAAGCTTTCACCACCAAAGAAATAGGTTTCATAATTTCCCATTCTACCTGTAGTTGAGCCAGAGTTATCTTTGGGATCATATTCAAGGTTGATCTTGTATCAACTAACACTCTAGCAAGAGTTGTTTCACCACACGTGAGATAAATATAAAGAGCCATATTATGATTGCATCCATTCGGAGGGAGATCCGCATCAGTGAAGAATAAGTAACTATTATCATTCATGACTGAAATGGCAACATCCAACTGATTAACCGTAATATCCTCAGCTACATACACATTGTCAAGGAATTTCAGCAAGGCTATTTTATGTGCTTCAGAACTCTTCAGTAAGGACAAAATTGAAATCTTTGCAGGAGTTTGGCTAAGCTGATCAACCAGTTTGTAGTCACTCCTCTTGATAATCTTCAGAGTTTCATCAATTGGTTTAAAGACATCTTTAAATTCATCTGCACCTAGATCAACACCCTCATCCTTCTTCAGGGGAGGTTCTAACACTTTCTCTGCAACCCTACTTTTTGCCAGATCTTGGTGATAAATGCGACCGCTGCGGGTCATGCCACTTGCACCAGCAATATTTTCAACATCAGGTTCTTCTAACACCACAGACTTACCACCCATAACAACCTCAGGTTCATAATTCCAAGGTACAACCTTAGTATTTTCTCAAGGAACCTGAATAAGAGGGTAAATCACCATTGGCTCAACCGCCATAACAGGTTCTTCTTCCTTGACAGGAACCACTAAAGGTATATGAATCCTCTTATTGTTGATGAGTGGTACCACCACACCCACTTCATTCTTTGTCTGAGCTCGGCTAAACTGAATCTTGTGTTGGTACATTAACTTCAGCAAGTACATCTTGAATTCTGAATAGTGTTTTGGGTTAATTTGACATATCAGACAATCATCATGGGCACCCTTCAGCAAATCAGCTTTTTCAACTCTTCAAACACCACCTTTAATGACATTTCCAATTGATCCACCTCCATAACCAAACTTCTTTCTTCTTCAACCAAAGCATTCACTGACTATGACCCATGCCCTGGAAAAGGGTTATTAGAATTGTTGGGGACATCAGCAAAAGTCAACAATTTTCTATCAATAAGTTCTTGAACCTTGTACTTTAATGAAAAACAATCCTCAGTAGTATGACCAGGAGAATTAGCATGGAAGGGACATCTAGCATTCTCATTGAACCATGGATTGGGTGGTCCAGGAACAAGCTTTAATTCTCTCGGCACCACTCTTCCATCTTGAACCAAATATGGCAGGAGGCTCGTATAGGTCATGGGAGTAGGCTGGATCTCTTCCTTAGAGTACTTATGATAATGCAGATTTTTATGTTGCCCTAAACTCTTACTCGGACTCTTACTCTGTTTCTATTGAGAAACTTGATTATGAGGAACCTGAGTAGAATAAGGCATCTACATCTGCCTTGGTTTCTGATACGACATGCCAGGAAATTGCATAGAAGCGACATAAGGATACGACATATACAGGACTTGGACAGGAGCAGGTCTAGCTGATTGTCGTCCTATTTCCTTCCACCTTTGAGCATATTCTTTAAAAGATTCCCTCTCCTTTTGAGACATATTTTGTAGCTGTACATGGTTAGGAGCCATGTTGGTGTTGTAATGGTATTGCTTAGAGAAAGCAGCAGACAAATCATCCCAGGAACAGATATTTGACTTCTCTAGTTGCATATAACAATCAAGGGATGCCCCTGAAATACTATCTTGAAAACAGTGAATCATCTGCTTGCTATTTTTAATATGTGCCACCATCTTGCGACAATACATCCTCAAATGAGTATCTGGACAACTTACACCCTTATATTTTTCAAAGTCAGGTACTTTGAATTTTGGGGGAATAATAACATCTGGAACAAGACACGTTCCCAACACACTCATACCAACAATGTTTTTTCCTCTAAGCTCATTCATTTGTTCAGCCAATTCTTTGCACATCTTCTATGAAGCCACATCTTGAAAGGAGTAGAGTTGCCCACAGGTATAGCACTTTGGTAATATTGTTTCATGTAATCATCTTGCATCTCTTCATCAGCTTGAGGAGACACCGACCAGTTGTTCTCTTGTTCATCTTCATCCTTCTCTTGCTCATTATTTCCCGCAACCTGTGTAGAAACATGTGCCGCCATAGAAATACCATGATTATCGGCTCCATTGAAGAAATCAGGAGGCATCCCATAAAGTAACAGATTGGGTACTTGCACGCCAACCAAATGAGACAGAGTGTTGTTGGTACTTCGGTGAACTCTTGTGTTGCCAACAACAAAGGGAGGAATAGCATTAGTTGTCGTATTGGTGACAAAAGATGCCCCAAGGGTGTTAGCAGTGTGAGTTGTAGTGGAAGCATTGAAAGTAGCAACAACATTTTTCGTAGCAGCAATGACAGCAGCAACAACATCAACTTTATTGGCAGCTCGTTCCTCTTCCCTCCTGTGTCGAGCATCCATCATTTCCATAAGCTGGTCCATCTTGGACTTCAACCCATAGATATCTCCTTGCATAAAATCTTGTCTGGTCGTATTGATCCATTGCTTTCTTCGTGTTGGCTCTCGTGTCGTACGGATGCCGAGTAGTTAGCTTGAATCTAGACGAGAGGAAATTGAAAGAGTCTGGTGTTCTTTTGTTTTATAAAAATGCATGATTATGTATGGTTAATGCAGAATGCTTATGATCATGTCCCCACTTCCAAGGATACTCATTCGCTTGTAAGAAATCATCTCAACAAATGGATAATCAGCTCCTTCATTCCAAACATAAAATTTGAATACAAACATCATTCTTTGTAAGAAAAATAAAGAGCAAGACTCGCAGGTCTGCTTTAGTTCGATCAATACATGAAGCTGAAAAGGACAAATTTAGAAGTAAAAGGAAATGAAATTTTGACCAAGTCAGCTCGTATGTGTCGACTTGAAATTTTGGTGTGTCTACACATACGCTAAAAATTGAATGCATGTGTCGACCTGAGAGACAGGATGTGTCGATCTCTGACTTAAAGACTCTTACAGGCTTTAAAAGTGAGTTACAAGTGTCGACTTGAAACACGGATGTGTCGACACATATAATAGAAATTTATTCATTTTCAAAAAACCTCTAGTACGTGTCGACCTATAAGGATGCACGTGTTGACCTGTGACATATGTAAGCTACAGGATTAAAAAATGAGTTACATGTGTCAATCTGTAACTCGAATGTGTCAACACATGCAATTGAAAAATAGCAAAAACTTAATCTTGAAGACTCAGGTCAATTTCAATATATATTTTTAATGATTCCTAAGACCTATAATGCATAGGAGATCCACATAGCATAAGAATACCATTTATTTCACAGTCGTGTCATCTTTTACCAGTTTTGACATTTTGCAAAACATCTTGAAGAGAAGATGGTCTCACAAAAATATGGTTTTTAAAATGGGGTAACCAAAACTTAAAAACTTCAAAATAGGGGGACCAAAAGTGAATTTAAGTAGCATATTAACAAAATTTAATTATCCCCCTTTTCCTCTTCTACACCATTTTTCCTTGATCATCAACACCTCCATATCCGCTAACTCATCCATATCTACTAGTAGAAGATTGGTTCATCTATGAGGTCGTAAATTGTTTAAATCTCCACGTGTGCTCATTTTCAACTCCAAGAGTTCCTAATACACCATTGTTTTCTCCTAATTTTTTCCTCTATCTCTGTTTGTTTTCCTTTCACTTCTTCAACGCAATTAATCAACACGTGAACATGAGAAGATTACATTAATTTTTTAGACAACCAATGCATCCTCGTATTTCAAGTAGGCAACTAGAAGACTAAAAACTAATAAGGTAAATTGATTTCTTTCACTAAAGTGAACTTAATTCCTTATGATTCTTGGAGTCAACATCATGCGATTCAAATAACGAGAGAAAAGTGTTGTTTCTTGATGAAAGTAATACACACACATTGATCCCTTAACTCTTGACTTATTTTACAATGATCACTTTGAATTACCCATGAATCGTTCAAATGGATACATCCATCTATAGTGAACAAGTCCAATAATGTAAGCTTCATAAGCAAGATGCACAGGGAGATGCTCCACAGAATCAAATAAATTTGGTGTAAATATTTGCTCTAACTTGCATAGAATGACATGAATATTTTGTTCCAATATTCTAATGATGTCATCTACTCTTAAAGATAAAACACAAATGTCTTTAAAAAAAGACCAATCTCAATTAGTGGATTCAACACATGCTAGGGAAGTGATCTGAATGAAATTGGAAGTGTGATGAAAGGTTTTTTCATCGGTTATTTTAAAGCAATGAATTTGCCACCTAATTTTATTTGTTCATAAAGAACGGGAAAATATAGATAAAATCCACGAAGTTGGATAAGGCGGTCTAAGAGACCAAAAGATACGGATTCAGAAGTCGGTTATGCAAGGGGAAGGTATTAGCACCCCTCACATCCATCGTACTCGATGGGACCCGTTTAGTTCGTGCGTGTTTAAGTGTGTTTATTGCAATTTATTTTAGAGGAAGAAGAAAAGGGTTTATTTATTATTATTTGAGTTCACCGCGGTTTCAAAACCTTGTGCCTACGTATTCCCTCGTTCAATGGGAAAGTCAAAACTCTGTAGTTCCTCTTGAAAATGTTTAAGTTGGTTGTGTTGATTTTATAAGAAAAATTGACTTGTTTAGTTTGTTTTAAAAGCTAAGTCTTCGTTCGTATTTGAAATGACTATTGCACACTCTTTGTAAGAAAAGAGTTTGATAATCGCATAAGAGCGAAAAAAAGGTTTTGAGTGAGTTGAATTGATTTTAAGTGGGTGAAAAGTACCGAACAATAGGACTAATGTCTTTCGATTAAAATACTAGAAACTATAGGAGCTAATGCTCAACGAGTCGTCTATCATCCCAAAAAGGTTTTCCTATGAAAAAGTGAGGTGAAACAAAGTTCACGTTGTTTAAGAGTCTTTAAACCATTGGTCTAGCGTCCAACAACTTAAAGACTCAGAGGTTATTTGGCACAAGCTTTTAAACAATTGGCCTAACGTCCAACGATTTAAAGACTTGGAATTCATTGTGAAAAAGAATTTTTTTTAAAAGACACCCGACGTTGGATCGAGGTTTGTAAATTAATTATGAAAGTATTTTGAGGTTTGGTATATGGATCAAGAGAAGTTGATTGGTATATGGACCAAATTATTCGGGTTATGGTTAATCAATGCAAACAAGGGCTTCGATTAACCTTGTGAGAATGGCCATGCCAAATCCCAACTATGAGACCCTTCTTTGACATACAAGTCAAAATAAGAAATGGATTTGTTTATGTCGGGTGTGTGGAGTGTACAATTGTGAATAATTCAAAGAAACATGCAAGAGGCGAGTAAATAATTAATACACAATACACATCAAAATCCTTAAATAATTATTAGAAAAGATCTTTTTTATTTGATAAAAATCAACTAGTAATTTAATCGACCATTATCAAATAAAAATTATCCTAAGACTAATAATTATTTAATACAAAACAACATTCATTGGTAAGATTTTAATAGAAATTAAATGGATGGAAAATAAAGAAAACCACACAATACAAGTTCCAAACTTTAAATAATTATTAGAAAAGATCTTTTTTACTTGATAAAAATCAACTAATAATTTAATCGACAATTATCAAATAAAAATTATCCTAAGACTAATAATTATTTAATACAAAACAAACACAATTTTTTTGCAAAAATAATAATAAATAAATAAGAGAAAGGTTTAGAATTGGGCCTATGTCAGCAGAATCTGGAGGGGTGAGAAGAAATTCAGTTTTGGCCCAATAAACCCAATGCCCAAGGATCCGGTATGATGACTCCAAGATGTTCTACCACATGATGGTGATGATGAGAATCTAATGGTGATGATGGTGATTGATCACAACATGGCCATGGCAACTTTACAAAATCAACATAATAATGTAATAAATTAGATTAATCCAATTAATCTTATTCATCCCACGACTCTCTCTCTCTCTCTCTCTGACCTCTCCGAAAGGGAAAAAATGATCGCGCCACAAATCGTCCTTGTGGAGGCGGTGGTGGCGGCCATCGGTGAAACTCCTCTGATTCTCAATTTTTTTCTAGATTTTGATTCCTCTCTTCGTTCTAATTCTCAATCTTCGGTTTATTTTGACAGATTAGCGAAGGATTTTCCTAGATCTACAAAGGGGTTTTTGACACCCTAATCTCATGTTTTCAAAATCGATTATTAATGCTAAAACGATGTCGAATGCAAAGAAAAAAAAAAGGAAAGAGGATCGAGCCTAGCCTCCTTATACCAATTTACAACCTTTCGGTGAGATCTCTCTTTGTATCTTTTATCTGACTCACGATCTATTGGCTTTTCTTCTTCTTTGCTTTGTTTCACGATTTTTTAAAGCGAACTAGGTAGGAAGATGATGATGATTGTTTAGGGTTTTTTTCGAGATCTAGGGTTTGGAATTAGTTTGTGGCCATTTTCGTTTTTCTTGTGAACAGTTGTTACCTCTTGATATATGTGCCTTGAATGCTTTTATACTGATGCAATTAGGTTTCCTTTTTGGATCCCCTGATTTTCTGGAAATAGGGCCTTACGAATTTTTGGTGTAATTAGACTTATCTTTTTTCTGAAAATAGACTTTACAAATTTCTTGTTGGGCTTATCTTTTTTCTGAAAACCAGGCCTTGTGAATTTGTGTTCTTGCTATTTTAAATCTTATCATGAATTGCAGCAAATGAAGCTAAATTTAACACTTTGTGGATTTTTTAATGAAGGCTATTTACATTTGTGATTTGAATGATTGATTTCATTAGGCATTCGATTGAACTTAACCATGATTAAAACTCATTCTGATTCTTGCCGACAATCCCTAATAATGAGATTTCTTAGAAAACTCTTTGCTTGAAATAATTTGTTTATGTTTGATTTAATTTCCAACCATTTCTCTTGTTTGTTACATGTGATGGCAACATGGCGAAGGCATGGAGAAGGAAGCATTGAAGAAATCATGATGAATCAGAATTCGCATGGAATGGAACATTCACAAGTTATCCTCTATGATGAATTCAAAACCTTTAAAGGTCATGTACCTATAACTTGAAGTATAAGTCATAGGATTAGAATCCTTTTGTAACAATGATAATGTATTTGAAAATTTGTTAGATTGAACTTGTAATTTGTATCCGACTTTTATGTGTTTAGGAACTCATATGTCATATGAATCTTTTTAGAAATTTGAATTCTCTCCTAGTCAGATGGCTTTAAATTTTCATGAATTATTTCGATTGACCTTGTTTTTTTTTGTTTCAAAGAGCAATTACCATAATGATATACTATTGGTATTCTTTTTATGCTAAGAACTTGTAGTTTAAAACTTTATATCTTCTTCAAATACTCTTTTTGAATATTTTGAGGAGTGCCTTGAACTTTAAGTGAAAGAAACATGGAACATGGTTTGCAACATTTCGTATTCTTAGAGCTCCTAACACATTATCAAGTCTTCCTTTGGTAAACTTGAGTTGCTTGTGGTAATTGTGATGTAAATTGAAATTTGCATCATAGAACTCTTGATGCATTCTTGTAAAGTTGAAGTGATAATATAGATACGAATCAAACCATAAATCTTGAATTTTCTTTGTAACGTCTAATGAACCTTGAAATTTTGGGCGTAAAACATTTAGAGATATTTATTTAATACCCACGGAACACTTCAACTCTGGTTAAGAAAAGTAAAAGTCATGACTTCGGTGGGAATCAGTTTATTAGGTAAATTGGTCCCCATTTCATAAAAAAAAACTTGAATCTTCGATATCACCAACCATACACATGCTTCAAGTCACAAATGGAAATTCACACATACAAACCCTTGGGCAACAACCGACGGAAATTCACCGGTGGACGCACCTGAATACTTTTATAAATGAAGATGAATTATTGGTAGAGAGATATATAGTCGGATCAAGACTAAAGAACGAAATAGAAATGATGACGGTGGGATAAATTTTGGGGTACGACAGGAAGCAATTGTTCAATCAAAATATGACAATCATGACTTTTCATTCCATGCAACTTCCTAGTTTTTGCCTCATCACATCTTGTTAAATTATAAGAATAACCATCGAGCATTCTCAACTCATTTAACCACTGATAAACTATTTTAGCTTATTGGGGAGTAAAAGTGTAATTATCTTGGGGTTTTAATAGTTTTCCATCTGGTTAAGGTTTCAACTCCAAGTCTTTTCGATTATACAAATTTTCCAAGTCCTTTCTATCCTTGTCATTATCTTTTTTCTTGCTTTGGACATCCATCACCATGTTAAATACATTATCAAAAAGTTCTTCTTAATGTGCATAATATCAAGATTATGCCGCAACAAATTATCCTTCCAATATTGGAGATCCCAAAAAATACTTCTTTTTGTCCAATTGTGTGTGTCATCATATCCTTGAATTTTGCATACTTTACCATAATCTATGAATTTTGGCATGCCACAAACACTATTTCTTACTTCAGTGGATGACATTCGAGGGGGAGAAAGATATGTTACCTTTTCTCCTTTTGCAAAAACATTCTTAGTTATTCTAAAAACATGGTTTTGACGATCAAACCATGAACGTTTTCCATCATTTTCCAAAATAAACGCCTTTGTGTGTCCCGTACAATGCGGACATCCAATTTTTCACGCGTACCTCAATCAAACAACATTCTGATGCAATGTTTTTAAATAAGCGAGTGGATTTATAAACAAATGTAATTGATATAGATATAACTCACGTTACGAAGAATGATTGTTTTATGATATTTTGTATGAAGTGTGACACATTTGTGTAATAATTTTACTTGATTTATTTCGTAAATTATATAAGAAATACATGTGAGATTAGAAAGGTGTTACACATAATGCATTGCAATATAAATTTATAATTTTTTTTATTTTCTACGTTGCGAGAAATTTAATCCCAAAAAATATATTAATTTTGCAAAGAACTATTTACTCGTGTCAAAACAATTTTTTTTAATGATGTCAAAGTTACTCAATATAAAAAAAAAAAAAAACTCTCCTTTTAACTCATGTTCATATTTTTAAAGTAAATTTATTTTTTATCAATCATAAAATTCTAGGATTGTTTAATATCTTTAGAGAACAAATTAACACCACTTATAATTATGATTATTCCTTAAACACGGTTAACTAAGTTGATTACTTGTACATGGACTTTGTCTAATGTCCATGTATTCATTGTTTTAGGTTTTTTTACGCATAGAATTACTTCATGCTTACATAATCTACATTACTAGAAACGGAAACTTCAATCTTAAGCACACATTATTATGTGAACGATATTAATCACCAATGAGTTGGCTTTCTAAAGAAGATACAATACTGTACCATGGTTATTCTCCATAAACTGCCACTAGACTTGACAACTACTCATTGTTATGCTGTGTTTTTCTTGAGTAGTTGTTTTCTTTGTCTTTTTATTTTTGTCTATGCAACCCTAAAATTTATCTGAAGTTTTAACAATAGTACTATTTAATTCACCACTATATATTGGGGGTTTTACTTGTTATTACCCTTAATTTGGGGATTAGTGGGGAACAATATTAAACACAAAATTCACATTAACAAATGTGACACTTGAAAATGATAGTAGTACTGTAATAAAAAACTGTGCTCTTTAAGAATATGAGAGCTCATTATTACTAATTTTGACCATTATCAAAAGTTGTGAAAATCGAAAAGGTGATGAAACAGATGCAAGATATATTAGTACTTGAATGTGGGAAATTGGACTACATAATCAATATCTTGTCTCTCATTTTTTTTCTAGTCTTTATTTCTTGTCGTTATTATGTTGCCATTAACTAATTTATTCGACAAAAGAAATTCATATTAGTGGCTTAATCCTAGTAGGGTTAAGACAAAGCCAAAACAATTAAGAGTCTAAATAGTTCAAGTTAAGGCCATTAGGGACAGAGGGTAATGAAAAGAGTGAAACATGGGAAAGTGTCATACAGAGTGTCCATGATGATGATGGGTTGAAATGTGAACATGTGTTGCTTCAATTTATTATTTTAAATTCATTGATAAATGCAAGCACATGATCATACACCCTTCCAATTTTGCCTATGGACCATTTTTTATCAACTCAAAAATATAAGAGGTCACCTTTTAAAATCATATGATATACAGTATAAAATAAAGAAAAAGATAACACATTATGAAAATCTTAAACTGAAAAGGTTATGAGATGCTGGAACAACCTCCGAAATTTTGTCATATATACATTCATTACATTGTCTCAAGATCAAGAATGAGTACTGTTGAGGAATATGGGCTGGGGTTGTTAAATACTGAAATGTGATGCGAGGAACCTCCTAGTTAATTATTAATTATTTATTAATTATTATATTATATAATAATTAATTAAATTAAATAATTTGATGGATATTTGAATTATTTGAATATATTATGATATTTGAAATATTTAATTTTATGAGTAAGAATAATAAATATTAAGTAATGTGTTTAATTTTTAGAATTGATGTGGATAAGTGACTTAAGTTCATTAAGAGAATAGAGTAATAAGAAGAGAACTTAGTTATTGTTGTCATAACACAAAAGAAGAGAAGAATAGAAGAGAAGAGGAGAAAAATATGAGAAAGAGGAAAAGAGGAAGGAGAACCCTAGAAGTTTAATCTTCAAGAGGTAAGGGGGAGAATCCTTATTATTATGTTATATGTTATTAGGTAGTGATTAGTAACATGTTATGTGGTTTGATTTCAATTTCTAAGAATCTTTAATGTTAGGGTTTGATGAGAAATTGTGTTTTTCTACTTAGGAATGATGACCCATGATTAGAAACATGTTAGGGTACTCTTTAATGATGTTATTTGACTGATTGGGATGCGTTTTGTATAAGGATTACGTGGGAAGAAGAATGTTGTTCATAACAGATTTTTCTACAAATCGCAGATCCCGCTTAGCGCGATCAAGAGCCCGCTTAGCGCGAAATGTTTTGTAATTTGGGAGTTTAGTGCAGGGATATCGTGCTTAGCGCGATGGATGGGGCTTAACGCGGTCAGGAACATAAAATGTTATTTCTTTGATTCTTTGACATGAAATCTCATATGCTTATATTTTATGAAGTATATTCTTGTATGTGATTGATCGATACGTTTGGAATTGAATGAGTTTTGAAGTGAAAATTAGTAAACACATAATATTTGATTTTGGCTTATGTGTATTGTGTTTGAATGATTGTAAAGGATAACAATTGTTGACTTGTGTGCTAGATGTTGTTCGTGAATATGTGATGATAAATGCTAAATGGTTTGCATTGATATAATGATGTTTGTTTGTTGTGCAAAGGTGGATAATTCAAGGTGTTGAATTATTGTGATATGTTTGATAATTAGGATTAGTGTAAAATCTTAATTTGCACATGTTGTTGGTGAGTTGCACATGCATACATTGTGACTTTGATCCTTAAGTGGAAACGCAAGCGGTGAAAATTTGGGTTCACAAATGGTGTTGACTTTGATCCTTAAGTGGAAACATAGGCGGTGAAACTTTGGGTTCACAAATGGTGTTGACTTTGATCCTTAAGTGAAAACATAGACGGTGAAACTTTGGATTCACAAACGGTGTTGACTTTGATCCTTAAGTGAAAACATAGGTGGTGAAACTTTGGGTTCACATATGGTATCTCTGGTCTTGTCCGGATCTGGAGTGTGGCTCTAATTCTAAGATAATTGAACTGAGAGCGAGATGAACTTGATGTTCATGGATTGGTACCACATGCATGAGTCACATTCATTTTGCATTGGAGTCTTATACATTGTTGATGAATGTGTATGTGAATTGTAAAGTATGATAATTGAATAAATGATTATTTGATTTGATATATCGATAATGCTTATATTATATGGAATATCACATGAAGAGTGGAGAATTGTTAATTAGATGTTGTTTCTACATTACTTCTAATTATATACATTTTGATAATGATTTGAATTCTCACCCTTCTGTTGTATGTGATGTTCTATGCAACATCGTGCAGGTTCTGAGGATAGCGGTGTTTCGCACGAGACTAGTTGAGAGGATTAGTTAGCTTATCCGTTATTCTAGGTAGTGAGTCATTGTTCTTGTCATGTAACATGGGGGTATTTGAACTCATGTTTATAATGAGATATTGTTATGTATTCTCGTTGTTTTTGATTTATATGTTGAGATATTATGTTGATGTGGTCTTGGCACCGATGTTTGGATTCATATGACTTAATGATGTTATGAATTTGTTGTTACGATGATTAATGGTTATAGTATGTGATATAATCATTGATAGTATATGAGAAAAGAAATATTTCGCTGTGATATGCATAATTTATTGAAGCGTGAGATTTAAATATGTGTTATGGTTATGACCAGGTGCATGTTAATATTTGTTTTGTTGGTTTTCTATTGTTTGGAGAATGACATGTGACACCCTTTGTATGTATGCATTCTAATTTACTCTGATTTGTGTCATATTTATTTGGAGTTAGAAAATGGATGTTAGAATGTTAGTTTTGACATTCATAATATAATTCTTCTTCCACTCTTGCAGTATGTATGGATTACAAAAGAAAGTGAAAGAAAAAAAAGTGAAAGGAAAGAAAATACAAGAAAAATACAAAGTGAAATGATTATTTAATTGTTTGGTATAAGAGAAAGTGAAAGGAAAGAAAATTAAAAAATTAAAAAAATTTAAAAGTATATTTACACAATGACAAAAATAACTTTAATATTCTTGTAGGTTTTTTTATTAAATAATTAAATTTAAATTTAATTTTTTATATATTATTTATACAAAATTGACATTTCTAATATTTTTTTTATTAAAAAAACTAATATAATGCTGGAACACATAATTAAGTTTCTTTTACATGCAAAACAAATTTTGATTCATAAACCATATTTTGTAATATCTAGTTTATTATCTTCTATAAAGTTCAATATAATCAAAAAAGTATAATAACTTTTAATTTTAAATAAAGCATAAATGTATTAATTTATTTTGTTTTATTATTAATTGACATCTTTAATAAATAATATGAGTTTAGTTTAATAAAATAATATTGTTTATTATTCCTAATATAAATAAAATAAAAATCAATTAATGTGAGACAACACAAAAAAGTAAGAAATAATAATTTCACAACATTACAACTGCAACGATAGTAGTAAAAAAAATTACAGTGTTGTCACACGCCCACACATCAAATAATGTTATTGTTGGTCTTCAATAATATATGTTTATATTATAGAATGTTGAAATTAGTGTTTTAATTTAGAAAAAAACAAATATAAAAAACTTGTAATACTTTTAAATTTTTTTGAAAACCTATTTTATAAAGCTAAAACAAACAAGTCTTATATCACAAAATTTTGATTCTACTTGTTTTTCTTTATGCATAATGCTTCAATGAAAGATTTAGGGTCTCTTTGAAAGAATTTTCAAAAATGGTTAAATATGTCTTTGGTCTCTAAATATTTCAATTTTGACTTTTAATCATTATAAAAAAATTTGAATTTTAGTCCCTATAAAATTACTTTTGCACGTAGTTTTAGTCCCAATAGAGGAACTAAAACTGCGTGCAAAAGTAGTCTTATAGGGACTACAACTCAAGTTTTTTATAGGGATTAAAAGTCATTTTTAGTAATTTTGTAGGGACTAAAGACATATTTAACTCTTTAAAAAACTCTATTTTAGTTTTTGAAAAATTAAAAAATTAAAAACTTGTTTGAATATAATATTTTACAAATGTGTTTTTAAAAACTCTTCTCCATTTTTTCAGTTTTTAAAAGTAAAAAACTGAAATAGCTAATTGTATTTTAATTTTTCTTTTCAATTTTTAAAAATTAAAAACAAAAACTATTTTAAACTGTAACTAAATCTCCTTGTTTTTTTTATGCAAAAGACTTTTACAAAGAATAAATCTCCTTGTGATTACAATTTGACTTAGGTTAGTTTTGACAAAATAAAATTAGTAATGATAATATAAAATCAGTATTACATAGGTGATGCTAACATAAATTAAATATTATATTTTAATATCTATTTGGATATTTCAACATCTTTATAATATCTTCGACCGATCTTGAAATCGCCACGTCCACCTCGATCAGAACTTTTGTTTTTAAACGGAAAACATATTCCACACTTCTTCAGCTCAAAATTGTTGAACTCAATCTTTCCTTCATTATCAATTGAGTTGAGCTTCACAATTTTTCGATTGCCTCTGTAAGGTATGAGATTTTACAGTATGTATTTATGACAGCAAGAGGTGTGACACCCCAATATTTCGATTATTAAATAATTAGAATTTTTAATTATTAATTTAATTAGAAATTTAATTATTGGTATTTTAGGATTATTGGAATTATTTAATTAAAATAAAAGTGGGATTGTTGGTGGTGTGAAGGGTAAAGTGGGGGTGTGAGGAGTAAAAGGCTCTACTTACACTATTTGTTTTGTTATTATTATTTTAGAGTAATAAGAACAAAAGGAAAGGAAAAGAGAAGCCATTTAGAAATATTCATTCTACGTGAAAGTGAGAAGAGGAAAAGGAAGGAGGAAAAGCCAAAAGTGTTAGAATCCGACAAATCCTTAAGGTAAAGGGTGATTTTATCTGATTGTTATGCCTTATGAGTTTTGATAATCAATAGGGTTGATTAACATGTTAGAAATCCCAATTTAGGATTCTCTAGGTTTGTAGGATTTGACCCAAATTTACCCAATTGCATGAAATTAGAATGAATGGATGTTATAGGATTGTTGGATGTGATTGAATTGTGTTAAATCTCATTATGATATTGTTGTTTGGATGATTTTTGTGATATTGGATGTGTTGATTCGTAAAGGAATGATTGGTTTTGAGTTGGGAAGAAGGATGCTGTCAAATTGAGTATTTTCTACTACAGAACGCGTGGGAACCGGTTCCCAGTTTGGAGGAACCGAGTCCCCATAGTAAATACCAGAGAGGGAACACTTTTGTGTCTCAGGAACCGGTTCCCAGTATGGAGGAACCGGGTTCCCTTTGTAAAACTCACTAAAATAGTCATTTTTGAACGCATGAACCGGTTACTCCTGGGGAGGAACCGGGTTCCCAGTGCAAATTTTACCCATGAAAATGACATTTTTTGCAGGAACCGGTTCCCTATTTGGGGAACCCGTTCCCACTGTTACTTTTTGAAAAATACTAAACTTTAAAAATTCATAACTTTCAAGCCGTAAGTCTGTTTTAGTCGCCGTTTTGGACGTTGTTTCTTAAATTAAATACTCTATTTTATAAAATGAAGAAAATTATAATTAATGGATTTTGTTTTGAAAAGAGCCGTTTTCCGATTTGTGAACAATGGGAGTTATGGGAATGGTGGATGAATGAGTATAGGATTGTTCTGACGGGTTGAACGTGGAATGAAGCTGGTATGCTATTTTCCTGTTGTTTATTCATGATTGTATTGATATCATGTGTTATTGTCGATGTTGTATATTCATGATGGTTGTTCGTATCATGTGTTGTTGTTGATGTTGTATATACCTGGTAGTTGTTGATCTCAGTTGTTGTTGTTGTATATATTGGGGATAGTCTTACTAATTGAAGGGTAAGAGTTTGGCATATCTATGCTTTGTGATGATTTATTTCATGATAAGTGATGATATCATGTTGTGGTTGATGATGGTTTATGATGTCTGATGTGGTCATAACCTGTGTTGAATGTTGCATGCTTTATGATGTGCATGCATATGCATTCTGGTGGAGTTAATTCCCATTGTGTGGAATTCGACTCGTATAGCCAATACCCGTACCCAGTTGTTTAGTAGTGGTGAGGCTGGATTCGTGTCTGAATGATGTATGGGTGAATCGAGGATTAACGCTGTGTCCGAGTTGGAATGGAATAGTGTGTGAATTTAGTTCACTGTCGGTACCACATGCATAGAGTCTGCATCATTATTTGTTTGGATTATAACATGTTATGATGGATTCCAGTGTTATAGTCTGTTGTTTGTGTATGACGTATATTTGTAACTTGTGTATGAAGCGGATCGATTATCTTTGAATAGGGTGGACTGATGTCTTATGATATTTTATTGTTTTTTATGAACTTATAATGCATTTTAATTGTGATGAAATCTCACCCTTACTTTGATGATTTCAGATTGAAGTCTTAGCTACTTAGGAGTTGGTGAGGATGGCTCTTGAGCTATGCATTTAATTTACCCGCGTGTCAGTGTCATGCTCTGGTAATTGTAACACGGGGGAACGTTTGGTTGCGAGTTATATTTTAAAACTCTGTTGTTCTTTTGGTTAATTTTGGGAATAATTATTGATTGAATTTTATTTTGTTTTGAAGATGATTTCCGCTTTGTAGAACATGTCTTCTGGTTTAATTATTTTAATGAAGTTCTTCAGTGAAGCATGATAATTGTATGAGACTTTCTTTTTAAATAAATTGTAATGCCCTTGTTTTTACATGCTAGCTCTGAAATAATTATTAATATTCGCGGGGTATTTTAGAAGGGTGTTACAAGAGGGGTGTACTCATTGAACTTAAATTCAATTGAGGATTTCACGTCGTTGAAGTTATATGCGGCATGTCAATTGATGTTCACTCTGGTGTTATGTGTTTTGGTATGAAACATGAGACATAAGATCATACTTATAGTAGTTGTAGAGAAATTTAGACCTCTAGAATTCTATCTTATACCCGAGGATGTTCCAGAGATGCATTTTCAAAACCACCCTATTTTGTTATTACTGAGAAGTATTTTCAGGACCTCTTAGAACATAATGAATTATGTTCCAGACAGAAACATAACATGTACTAAATGCAGAATTTTTTGGCAAACTTCATTAATATTAATACAAGATTACATACAATACATTGATAAAGAAAAAAAATGAACTGAAACATTTGTCGTTGACTAAATCTATAACTATGGATGGTACCCTCTTTGACTTTTGTTTATTTGTTTCTCTTTCAATCTCGCTCAATTTGGTGAACTCTTGCATCCTTTCCTTAAAATGGTCAAGCCAAGTCTCGACTTTTGTCGTTTAATGAGCTATCTACTCTGGTGATGTAAGTGGTATAAGGCATCCCGATTTCAAATAAACTTGAACAAAGTGCCTCAGATTTGAAATCCACCCAACTCTTATAATACGAACATTTGGATTTTGAGATAGTGCGCAATGGAAAAAATTTCATGAGAAATTGTATCTTGTAAGATCAATACACACTCTATCATACACACTTGTTATGAGATGGCCCATTTCAGAAAAGTGTAACGCCCTAGATTGCCTTTAGGATTACCGACAGACTCCACAAACCAACACGAGTATTTTCAGCATGATTTGGCCTCACTCACATGCATTTCGAGAAACTTTCCAAAAGGTCACCCATCCCAAAATTTCTCCAAGTCAAGCATGCTTAACTGTGGAGTTCTTATGGAACAAGCTACCAAAACAAAGATGCATCTTGTTGGTATAGGTAATACATATCAATCCTTTTAAGACATTATTCAACCATGTAGCTCATTCCCTACATAATCTCAGGTTCCCTCTCATTCTGATGTGAATTCGGCGATCACTACTCGCCCTATTCGGTCTCAAAGTGTCTCATTGTCATGTCTCGTGCACCGAAAACCACTCCCTCTGTTCTCATTAGCCTCCAGTGTTACATGCCCATCAATTGCAGCTAGATTCTCCCCTTAACCACATCATACTGGGATGGATCTCCTCCGATACCATTTGTAATTCCATAAACTTCCTTTAGGATTAACGACTGACCCCACAAATCAACACAAGTCTTTTCAGGATGAATTTGGTATCACTCACATGCATTCCGAGAAACTTCCTAGAAGGTCATCTATCCTAAAATTACTCCAAGTCAAACACACTTAATTGTAGAGTTCTTATGGAATGAGCTACCGAAAAGAAGATGCATCTTCTTTTTAGTAACCTAAAGATAAGAACTCCATAGTTAAGCATGCTTGACTTGGAGTGGTATTGTGATGGGTGATCTTCTAGGAAGTTTCCCTAAAAACGCGCTAGTGAGGACAAAGTATGCTAAAAATAATTGTGTCAATTTGTGGGGTCAACTGGTAATCCTAAAAGCAGTTTGGAGTGTTACACAAAGCACATCCATTTATCCTTCGATGTTGGTCCACTAATGCATGGAACGAGATATTCATATATTGCATCAAAATTTACTTTTTTTCCTGTATAGTCATGAGTATGATTCTGTATGGCCCCTGAACTCTTGGATAAGTTGATGATAGATAAGTGTGTGATCATTTTAACATTTACCGAGCAAAGCTGAAATAGCTCAAAAACCATAGTTACAATCGCCCTAAACATTAACTATTGGTTCAATATATTTGTGTACAAAATTTGGTATCTTGTCAATGAATTAAAATTTTACCGGAGGCGGTGAAGGATGTGGTTTTCTAATGCGGGCTTATTTAAAATACTTTTTATATTTTGGAGTTGGAGAATCCATAATTTTTTGTCAACAAGTTCAAAATATGAATGGGACTGCATCGTTGAATTGTCATTCAGTCTATGTTTGACATTTTTAGGAGCATATTTTATTTTTACCGATTGAGAGGGAGGTTTCAAGTATGTTGTTTCCAGATAATAAGTCTTCCTCAATTTTTCTTTGATGTGATGTTTCATATTATCATTGGCTTTCAAAAATATCTCTTGTATACTTTCTCATTCAATCAAGATAGAGATATTCGATTTACATTCTTTCATGACACCCGAAGCAGTGAAAAGTTAAGACTAAACCATTGTTTGACTTAACTCACAACGTGAAAGTCACCATCACACTTTGTTGTTTTCAAGGGAATGAGAAAATAGCTAATAAAACTCAAAGAATTTTTTAACACACAAAAACTAATAAAAACAAATATCTAGGTAAGGGGGTTGATTATGCATAGGGAAGGTATTAACACCCTAAACATCTACAGTACTTCGCGTGAACGTCTTTGAAAAACTATGTCTTTGACTAAAAAAAGAGTTGTTTGCAAAAAGTTTGTGGAGATGAGAAGAGAAATGTTTTTTTATATTTTTGATCCGCCAAGATATTGAAAGCCTCGTGCCTACATACCTCCAATGTGCAATGATGAAATCAGAATCACGTAGTTCTTCTAAAAAAACCAAAATTGTTAGTTGGTTAATTTTAAGAGAAGAGACATTTTATGATCTTAGGGAGAATACTCAACCAAATATCCATAAACATGTGAATGATATATCTTTGCATCACAAGTGAAAGGAGGGCTCCAATCTAGATAACTCAACAGGTATGTCACTAACTCCTTCAAGTGGAAAAGTTTCAACATCGTATAAATCAAGGTTATGAACAAGGTACAATTACATGTAAACCATGGAGATAACTCAAATCTAATCTTAAAGGAAATACTTCAAAATCAAAAAGTCAAATGGCAAAAAGTTTGAAGTGAGGTTTTGTATTTTTTTAGTCTTTGAAGAAAAGAGTTAGACTTTGGTTAAGTTAATTAAAATTTGATCAAGAAAATATTTTGAAAAACCTAGGTCCAAGTTTATTATGAAAGCATTCAAGTTTGAAAACAATAAGAGTTTTGAAAAGGATGGAGAAGATTTTTAAATTAAAGAAGATGGGCAAGAGATGAAGGGATTATCCTAAATCATTAAGTAAAAGCTAAGGTATGAAATATCTAACCAAACAAGAAGTCAATACTAGACATAATAAAGCAAATATAACATTTTCATCCTTTGGATTAAAGCCACAAACAATTAAGTAACAAGCATCAGATGAATAATAAGTGCCTCAGATTCAAGCTTGCATCAGATAGCTTTAAAAAGGTTCAGTATCAGATGGATTTGGTGTGTATCACATGAACTTGATGTCTCAGATGAATTATCCTTGTATCAGATTAAATTTTAAAGTAACACCTGCACACAGAAAAGCTCCCAATATAGACAAAATAACAACAAGATTCCAAAGTCCAAAGGTCTCCAAGTAACAAGGTCCTAAGGAAACAAGGTCATATCCTAAGTCCAAAGGTCCAAATACTCCAATACGCCAAGAAGTAGTAACCATAGTTCATAAAGAGTCTTAAGTCTTTTAATGTTCAAGTTGACTATTAATGATTTATGAATAAAATAAAAGTTCAAGTGAACAAAGGAAAAAAGTGCATAAACATAAGCATATGTCCATGTGGACAAAGAGAAAATGACATAAAATAAAAGTGAAAGTGGACAAAGAGAAAATGACATAAAATAAATAGAAAAAAAAATGACATGAATGATAAAGATGCTAAAATCAAATGACATAAAGTAAGTCGCGCGAAATTTAACTTGCATTAAAGTAAAAGTTAGTACAATAAATGTTAGAGTTAGTATGTTAATTTTTCAATTCAGGACAAATTTAACGCTGTGTTAAGAAATCGCAGACGAATTGTAGAAGTCAATATTATACGAGGTCGGTCAATAACAATGTATGTACCATACATGTTTGAGATATGGTAAACCTCACTCCTAAAACATGTAGCTCAAGTAAAAATAAAGGTGAATCAAGACCTAAGTCAAAGAGATAAGATTATTACATCAATCAAATTCTTCATGATACCTTAGAACAAAATTTCACTAATCCAAAGTACCTTGAGTGATCAATTGATCACTTAGAGGTAGATTTGAAATGATGCAAGTTCATCAAGTATCAATTCAAACTCAATTGGACAAATATGAATCAATCATCATCCAATTGATCCAAAAAAGTAAAAGGAAGAGATGAAGCAGAGGTAAAACAAACAAGACAAAAGTAGAAATTCAAATTGGATCATGAATTAGGTCTAACTTCATCAAAATCAATCATCCATTTTGGTGGATTTAGTTTTTTCAGCCTATCAACACCCAAGTTCCATTAATGTTGACGAAATTCATGACCTAAATGATCAAGATCCAAGCCAACCAGAATATACAAAATTAAACAATATTAAACTGCAATTGAACAATTAATAAATGGATTTTAAAATTTATTTTTAATGGAAATAAAAGGAAAAATATCAAAGTCTAAACAAAACATAAAAAAAAAAAATCAAGTTAGACCATATAAAAATCACGAATAACCTATAATATTTTTAGAAAATAGTTTCATCATTTTTGAAGATCATAAACTATTTTTAAACTATTAAAAATTAAGCAAGAAGATTAAAAAAGGATTAAAAAAATGGAAAAATCATAAAATAAAAACCAAATAAAATCACCATAAGTCAGAAACCATCATAGGATCATATAATATTTTTTTTCAAAATTTTAAAGGCATGAAAAATATTTTTAAACCAATTAAAATTAAACAAACAATCAAAAAATTATAAAAAAGTAGCAAACATCAAAAATAAAAAATATGAAAAAAAACATCAATAAGATCAGAAATAATTATGTTTCATATTTTTGGATAGAAAATAAAGGAGTTATGAATTTTTGAAGATATAACAATGCATTTAAAAACAATTTTGTAAAATAAGAACAAATCAGAAATTATGAGAAGCGTTAGATCTAAGTCACTTTAACATGCTAGCACATTAAAAGAACCAGAGGTGATGATGTACGGTGGACACAAGTCAAAACACGCGCATTAGATCCAAAAAAAGTCACACAAATCAAATTGTTTCAAATGACACGCTTTCATTGGTTGAGGAAGAAACATCAATCATCTTCAACCTCCAGCCACCTAGAACTAGGAAAAATTCAAATTTCAGAAATAAGTAACCATTGCTCATGAGACTAGTATCATTATAAGCGTCTCATCATGACGGTGTTAACCATGACTTCACGAAAAAAATTATTTAAACTATAGGCTACTCAATTTGAGAAAAACCAGAAGAGTTTGCAAACACAAAATTCAAAAACAGACACATTAAATGGATCAATTCCACAACAAATTCAACTTCACGTTCTGGAGGCAAATCACTAATGTCATCTGGAAACACTTCTTGAAATTCACGGACAATATGTAATTTCACACTCGCAGTTTCACAATCAACTTGCAACGATGAAAACATCAACGCTCCATCTTCTAAAAGTTCATCCACTTGCTTAGCAGACAAAAACATCAGTTTGTGACTATCACCAAACTTAAGAAACCTCGTAATCTTATTATAATAGTTGATATGAACATAGTTGAACTCTAACCAATTCATTTCAAGGATAACATCAATTTGGTGCAAGGATAGACACACTGAATCCATCATAAAACTCGTATCAAATATAGTTAAAGGCAGGGTCAATCCTGACTTTTTAGAGGTCCAAGGCTAATAATAAAAATGGACCCTAATAAAGAACTAACTAATTAATCTTGAATTTTGGTCATGTAATAATTTTTTTAATATTTAATTATAAAAAATAAATATTATTTAAATTTTTTATTAAAGACAGGACCATATCATACAATTTAGAAGTTTTGTTCCAATTTAAAAATTGGTCCATAATAAATAGAAAAGAAATTTAAAAATAGATATTACATTTAAAAAGCAAATAACATTAAAAAATATATAAAATAAAGAAAGAAATTACCTATAAATATATCAATATTTCGAGAGGAAGGAAAAACAATAAATTTGCAATTGACGATGCAAACATTTATTTTTTAACTACAAAAAATTGAAGTGTTTTAACTAATAATTAACTAAAAATTAAATTTTAAAATATGAGAATACAGTGCAACATTTTTTTTTGGTCAAATATTGCAAATTACTAGAATAATTATAGTCATATGATAAATAATATAAAAATTCAAAATTTTGTATGTTAATAAACTCAACATTTTACTAGAGTTAATATAGTATCGTGAAGAAAATCAAATTAATATGCAAATTATAAAATTTTATGAAAATCGGACTAAGCTACACTAATCCAAATATGATTATTTAAAAATATTTTAAATTTCATAATTTAATTTACAATTTATTTAATTATAAAAATTAATTAAAAAGTAATATTATTTTAGTATTATAATAGAATAAAATTAAACAATATATATTTTTATACCAAAATAATAATAGATCAAACCACTTATAAGAATGTGATATATTTTATCACAAAAACTTAATAATAAATAAAATGAGCATATAATAAATATTTAAATATTAAATTATAAAATACTAATATATTTAAAATTTATGTTTAAAAAAGAAAATAAAATAAAAAAATTAATTAAAGTATATAATAATTAAATTTAAAATATACAAAAATTATTTTATAAATTATTATGAGAGAATTGGTGTTACTAAGTGGATGAAAAATAATGATATGGTTGAAATGGTGAATAATTACACCATTTACTCTTTAACATATGGAATGGTGAAAAAGTATGTTGCTTTCCCTGTACAAATATTATATATTTATGTTTCCAATTTATTTTAGTGAAAAAATATGTTTGGCAGTATATCTTAATAAAAGGTTTTTAAATTTTGACTATTTTTGAAGAAAAAAACAAAAATAATCTAATACATTACACAAGAATCGAACTCACCAAGCCAACATTATTTCTAAAGTGCTTTCCACTTCCGTTGGAACATGAATGCAAGTTGATACTAGATTTTCAACAAACAATATGTATAATAACATTTTATCATATTATTAAGCCCAACAAACTAATTTTTGAGGCCCCCATTTTTGTGAGGCCCTAGGCTATAGGCCTGCTTGCCATGGTCCAAGGTCGATCCTGGTTAAAGGACATCTCGAACAGACATAAGTAGTAGTAGTAGAACCATTAGCAGGAGTATCTATCACAATATTACCATTCATATAAGACAATTACAATCCCAACATAGTTGCATTTTCAAGAGAAATAAATGAACGCGTAGCACCAATATCAATAGTAACAACACAACATTGTTAATAAAACAAGTTCCTCGAATCAAGTTACCCTTCTTAAGAACTTATGAATCCGTCAAAGTAAACACTCTTCTAATAGTCTGAGCAACATCAACATTCTTTTTCAGCTTCTGACACTGGGTACTGATATGACCCTATTCACCACAGTTGAAACAAGTCGGAACTTCATTCTTGCATCCGGTAACTCGATGACCCACCTTACTTCACCTGTAACATCTTAGAAACTTATTATTACATGCATCAGCATGGTGGCCTAGTTCGCCACACATGTAGTATTTCATAGAAGTGAGAGCTCCTCCCTCACTTGGCTTCTTCTCATCATAAGCTTTCTTCTTCCCTTTGTCAACATGAGCACCATACGGCTTACCACAATCATGATTCTTTCCCTTCTTCTCATTATAAATCTTATAAAAAGAAGACTTAACTTTGGTATCTTGTTCATAGATCCTACACTTGCTCACAAGTTTAGAAAATTGACAAAGCTCTAGATACCCAATCCCCGGTTTTACCTTTGGACGCAACCCATTATCAAACTTAATACATTTAGAAGCTTCAGCCATTGGTTAATTATAATGCAAACAGAACTTCACGAACTCCTTGAACTTGGTAGCATACTCAGAAACAATCGAATTCTCTTGTTTCAACTCAAGGAATTCAATCTCCTTTATCCCACGCACATTTATGGGAAATAATTTTCCGAGAACGTAGCTCGGAAAACAATCCAAGTAATCTATGAAACCAAGATCTCTAACCTCTAACGTGCATTGTCCCACCAATCTTCAGCTTCCGCTTCTAACATATGAGTACCATATTGCACCTTTTGTTCCTCCGAGCAAGCCATCACTCTGAAGATCTTCTTTGTAAGTTCTCTATATTTAGGATTGGCATTAATTTTTGTAAAACAAATAAGACAACAATATGTTAGATAGGATGTATATAACTTTATAACAGGGATAGGTTGAACAAGAAGTCATATCTTATGTTGGAACATGTTGAGTTGAATAAGTTTCAACATCTGGAACAACATGTTGAATCAGATGTCCTGTGAAGGAGCATACGATGTCGTGCCTGAGCTAAAGTGGATTAGTTAACACTATTATGATTTAACTTATGTAGAATATTCAGGGAATATTATGCAATCCTATGTGGCGCTGGGTTAGAGGTCAATAAGAATCAAGAAGAATATTTGAAGAATATCGAGTTTCTAAATATAAAAATTATTTAGGAAATATTTGATAGAAGACCTTGTTTGCAGTAGAAGTTATTGGTGGTTTGTAAAATCTAATATTATGTGAATGGAATACCAAGTCCAGTTGGGAATATGTTATAAATAGAAGGGTTTGTAACCTAGTTTGGCACGGGTTCAAGATGTAGAAGTATAGGGCTTTGTCAATATCACCACTCTCTAGGATATTTAGTGTAAGTGAACCACTCGGGTTGTGAGATGATCACTAGTTTCTCACTCAAAAGTTGTGAAGTAATGAGTCGAGTGTTATTTTTGGAGGAAGCTTGTAAGCAACTCCAAGTTGCTGTTCATAGTTAGGAGAAAGGTTGTAAATGTGGGAGTTTAACCTTGAGTCTTAACTAGATTTTTTCATGGAAGTGTGTATTCCTGTTTGTTCAGAATTGTTGTCCAATCGCTGTCTGTGATTGATGAGGGATTGAGGATGGCCTCATATCTAAGTGAGTCTTAGATAGAAGTCTAACAAGGGTAGTTATTAAATGATTATGCCGTAAGCTGGAGGTTTGCTAAGGGTCTATGAATTGATACTATTATAGTGGACTTATCCTTGGCTTAATATGCCCCCATATGTAGGAAGGTTGTTCCAAACTGTGTTAACAATTATGTGAGTTGTTTATTACTTTTCAATATCTGTTCTTAACTATTTATACCTTACCTTTCTATTTCTGTCTGATCGGATGTCTCAATATCCTTTTAGGACATCTGGGTTCTATCATACCAGAATTCTAATTGGTATCAAAGTAGACATCATGATTTGTCTCTACATAAGATCCTGGGATGATACTTTCTGGTGTTAGGCAAGGAAGGTTATACTGAAAAGCTGTTTGAACTCGGAGAGTTCATATTGTTGGAAGAATGGCCCCTGGAAGTGGAGGATGGACTATTTACGACAGGTAGTGATAGACCTGTATATTGTGTCCAAGAAAGTAGCTTTGGAGGAGACTTGTTGTGTTGAGGTTCGATTTAATTTCAAACCTAACATGTTGCACCTGGAGTTGGCGTGTTTGTGCAAAGGTTTATTTTTCCTGAATGTTGGTGAGGGGTTTTCTAGTTTGTGTTTTGCTGCATATATGTCTGATGGAAACTCCGGGTGTTTTGTGTGTTGAGTCTGCAACACTATATTCTCCTATGAAGGAGTATCTTTTGGTGTGGTGATACTTGAGGAGAGGGTCAAATATATTATTAGAGTAGTCAAAGATACTTGAGGTTCAAACGAAGTTCACTCATAATGGTACTCATATATGAGTTTGTTTAAAAGAGGTCTGAAGCTAGTTAGAAGCAATTTATTTTGCTCTTAATCCTAAAAGGCTAATCTTCAGGCTTTGATAAATGATCTCTTGGTGTGTTCCTTGTAAAGGGAACCGATGTCCTACCAAATGTTGCAACATTTGACCAGTAGATTGTGCAGTATCTTGTTGGATAATGTAGGGTATAGAAGATGCTTTGGGGTGGTAAAAAAATATGTGTTCACATATGTTTGGAACCTACTCCTGATCTGGAAGATGAGGCATCTGGATCTAAGAAGTTTCTTTGCTAAGAAACATGTCTTAGATCTTTATGTTGATCAGGGAACGATCAATATATGATTTACTTATTAAGTTAGTTTATTTCTGATCCAAGTAAGTGGAAGTGGGGAGGTGTGCTGTGTTTTTTATGAAAGCGTGGTAAAGGTATCTTATCATGTCCTTTATACATGGATGTTAAGCTAAAATATCGAGGACATTTTCTTTGAACATATGGAAGATCCTTCTGATCAAAGGAGCTAGATTTATAGAATCTTGTTTATGGTCGTTAAACAAATTCTGTTTGGATGAGAGTTTCTTGCAAGTACTAATCACAGGATGTACAACATTTGGTGGGGATGAGGTATAATTTTCTAAATAGCTCTTAGCAGTTATTAAGGGGGAGTCCTTAATATGGAGAGTGGGAGACCTTGAAGACATGGGAGTCACATGCTTCATAAAAACACAAAGCACCAACATGGTGTCACATGCTTCATAAAAACATCATAAATAAACATATTTCTCTGTAACACGAGCTTTTCAACATTTCCTTTTGGAATATCATCTTAATTATGATTTACTATTCAAAGGATATCATAGTCTCAATTGATTCCATCCATACTTCATAAACATCATCATTTCTCGTCATTCGAGAGTTATAACTTAAAACATCTTAAACAACTGAATAACATATAATTCATGTTAACGTAATGAAACATAAAGTTCAATCAAAAGTTCCTGACCCCGATGTTATGTATCAAAGCAATACCCTATTTATTTAACATAAGTAGCTAAATAACGCACTCTGAAGCTATCCTTTAAGCTTCGACGAACTACTCCTGATCACCTACGCATTACCCACGTGGAGGCAACATTCAAACAGAAAGGGTGAGAAATCACATTCATTATAAGAGATATACTAAATAAATATAGTATTTACAACAACATCATCAAGAAATCCTAATATCATCATATATCACATATTATACTCACACTCTCATACCATCATCTCAATTACAACATCATTATATCATTAGATTAATCATAACCAATAAGACACCACTTAATTTTCAACATCAACACAAACATAACTTAAGTCACAACATCCCCAAATCATCATTTAAATCAATAATTATGCAATATCACATAAAATGCAATGTATCAACATAGACTCATATGAAGGTAGAGAAAAACACAAGAAAATGGGGTTTGAATTGAGTTTTTAAAACTTTTCCCTTTTTGAAAAACAATTTGATAAAACTATAAAATAATATAGAGTTCTAGAAATAAAAATACACATTAAGTTTATCCAAGTTCACCTTCAACAAAGCCATGACTTGTCTTCAAAAATAATAACAACATATTTTCAAAAACACGAAGCTTGACTTTTGATCTTAGAACTGGTCTTGAAGGCGTATTTCTAATTTGATCTGGGAGATGAAGATTAAGTGAGAATATGTTTCATTTCACTATCTTTCTTAGTGGATTATTGTCTTCGGATATATAAGAAATAACTTATCTGAGAAACAAATCTTGTCGTTGTAGGCTAAAGCTTTTGTGAAAATGATATCAAAAGCTTTTATGATGTTTGGATCTTGAAATCAGATATTGTGGCAACAACCTTTATAATTATCAAGTCTTTGAATTTATCAGCTTTAATCGTTCTTCTTAATGGATTGAATCTGATTGATGAATGAAAGTGATCCAGAAGATAATTCAATATTGTAGAGTCAGAGTCTTTCAAATATTTGAACATTGTCTTCAGATATACCATGTCTTGATCTGAGGAACAACTTATTTGTGGGTGAAAGCTTTTATGATCCACCATGTCTTGATCTGATCTTGATTTCTAATAATCATATTTTCTGAGCTGCATATCCGATGTCATATTTATGAAGCAAAAGCTTATATCAGCATATCTGATTTTCTAGTTAATTCATCTTGATTTCATCTTTGATTTCTGATGAAACCTTTTATGTGCTACATATTTGATGTCTAATTTTTGAAGAAAAATCTTATATCAGTACATCTGATTTTGATGTTGAAGTATTTATTTCTGAACTCTTGAATTATGATCTTTGGGTTGAGCTTCAAGAAACATCTTATGTCAGCTACATCTTGGTTTTTGATCTTGCATTCTTTCATTTTAATATATGATATATTTGATTCTGAGCATCTTCATTTCTGATATCTTCATTCTTGTTCTTGACTTCATAGCTCTTGATTCTGATCTTGAATTTGATGTTGAGCTAGTATTTGAATCTTGACTTCTTGGCTCTTAACTTTTGATCTTCTGAAGCTTGAGCTCTTCTTAGAAACTCATTGAGATTCTTTTCTTGTTGAACATTCAACATTCAACATAATTACAAATGTTTCACTATAAATGAACTCAATAGTTTTCTTTCCGAGTGCTAAAGTGATTATGATGATATCTTGATTAAGACTATCCATAGTTCTAATATTTTTACACATAATGAAACCATTAGAACTAAAATTGTTCTACATAAAATATATGTGTTATTATCATCAAAATATATAGATTTAAACATATATCCAAATCTTGTTCTAACAATCTCCCCCTTTTTGAAGATTACAAAACCATGTATTTTGATGTAATAATTTTACAAGGTTAAATCATAAACATAATAGTATAAGAGTTAAGAAAACTCCCCCTAAGTTGGAAATTGCCCCTAGGATAAACAATCTCCCCTTGAATCATAAACTTATGATCTTTCAGAGCTTTAGGAACATTATTAACTTTTCTGAATCTTATCAACATCATTTATTTAACTTTTAAGCTTATCAGATTATCCATAATTTCTCAAAACATTTGAAACAATGGTTGTTATATATCTGAACTTGATTTATCATAGTGAATGCAATGTTTCATTCAAAATGTTCTGGCAACAATCATGTACATTCTAAGTAATTTGGCCGTTTATAATATGTTAAAAATGTCATGTAAATCATAGGATTTAGAGAAAGGATGTTTATCAAAATCATTACTCTTTCTCCCCCTTTTTGTCAAAATAAAAAATACTTAAGATATCTCTAGGTAATTTTGAAAAATATCAACCATGTTCCACTAATGTTCATAAAAGAGACGAAACAAGAAACTCATATTCATAAAACACTAGTACACATTTGTAACACAGTGGGAGAACTGACTTGTTTGTTTTGCATTTTATTGCAAATGTGCGGATAGCAAGAGTCGCCACCAACTTTTCTTTTATCCAATAAAGAAAAGGTGAAAAGAACAAGAAAGACCTTTGATAGATTCTGAGTATGGGAGGTAATTATGAAAAGGGGAGGTATTAGCACCCTTTCCATCCGTAGTTATCTACGGGCTCTTAATTGCTTTAACTCACTTTTTTGAAAACTCGCTTTCTGTGTGTGTGATTTGAAAATATGTTTTGAAAATTATTTTGCTTTGACTTTGTGATGATTCTTGTATCAGTCCACAAGAATGTATACGAAGTGTTTGAAAATATTTCGAAAGTTTAACTTTGTAATGATTCTCGTTGGAATGTATACAAAGTGTTTGTTTGAAAATATTTTGAAAAGATGTGAGGTGTGAAAAGTATTTTAGATTTGATTTGAGCAATCAATTTAGAGTCTTTATTACCTACTCAGGAAGGGTCGTTCTTGTTATTTTCCTTCTCCTTTAGGACAGCGTTTGTAACACCTCATTTCTACCCAGTAATTATAAGGGAAATCAGAGTGCAAAAATTTTCAAACAAAAAAATGAGATGCCACATTTTCAACTTAAAACAACTTCATAAAACCACAATTAATTCAGATACATAACACTGGTTCGGATAAACTGATAATAACCTGATTTATTCTTTTGAAAATAAAACAATTTTTATTATAACATGTATTTAATAACAGCAACTTAAAATTCGACTACTAAAATAATAACAACAATTAACAACAATCGTTCATCCCCCCGAGTGTTACGTATCACAGCGACTAGACCGACTTGGACTAACAACAACTAAATCCTTCAATCTCGAATACCTGCATGTTACCAGTATAAAGGCAACGGCGAAATAAATGAAAGGGTGAGATATCTACCAATATAATTGAATTCATGATAAATAATATATTAGAATGTAGATAATATAATTCACCGCTTCACATAATCCAAACAACATTTATATCGACAATACCAACAACGATTACAACAACATATATAATAATAATTAGCAACAACAACAATTATAACAATTATATCACAACTTGTGAACAACAACAACAACTTAAATCAACCGACACATCAACATAACAACTATAATTATGCGACTTCGAAATGCGACTCAACTGTACATATGCATGTGGTACCATTTGAAGTAACACTCCCAACATAATCATTTTCCAGTAATTCCGAGGCACAAGGCATAAGCCTTCAACATAATCAACTTTGCCCCCAACGGCCAACGTGTTTGCCATTAAGGCCAAGGCATAAGCCTTCAACATAATAAACTTTGTCCCCAACGGCCAACATGTTTTGTCAATTCAGGCCAACATAATATGCAAATGTATGTATGCGACCACAACCACAATATCAACTCAATCAATAATGGAAACTTAATGACAACAAACAACAACAACATAATCCAATTCAACACTAGTCATAGGCCTACAACGTAATCAACATATCAACATAATCAACTCAACAACGTAATCAACTCAACAACGTAATTCCAATTCAACAATGTAATCAACTAAAAAACGTAATTCCAATTCAACAACGTAATTAACCTAACATAATCGATGTAACTAACAACAACTCATCACTGGCTAAAAAAGCCTACAACGAAATCAACACAACATTGGCCAAAAGCCTACAACTTAATATCAACGTATACTACTGTCATCCACTCAATAATCCACTACTAGTTACTACATCAATCTATAAGTAACTTAGTCTACAATTCCACTTACAATCATTTGGATTATTTCATCAAATCCTAGTTAACTGCTTATCGGTTAGGATTACTAGTATCTCGATTCTACACTGCTATCAATAACAATTCCGCTATTATCCATTCACTATTGAATTAGTATGTTGATTCTAGTCATTAAGTATACTACTAGTCCATAATACGACAACTAACCGACTTCTACTATTTCAACGCTACTACAATACCTCGGCTAACCAAAACACTGTTTATCATTATCAACCATTTTGTTCTTGTCGGTATCCACATAATATACATAATCCAACTAAAACCAACTTAATTAAATTAAACACCATACAATCATATAGTCACTTTATTAATAAACTTTCCGCCAATATCAATCACTTACCTTAGTTGATTCCAATGGCATACTATTTCAATCTCCTTTAAATTCCGGTTAATTGGCTATATCGCTTACAACTACCAGTAACCACAACGTTCGACAATACAACCTTTCCATAACCACTCATTAATAAAATCATCTACCTTCCTCTAAACCAATCCTATTAGAAAGAATATTTCATTAGCTTTCTAAGGCTTCGAACGGCACCCAAAACGGAGTTATGACCACAAAGATATTACCAAAACAGTTTTCAAAGGTATTTTCCATTTTCTGTTCAGTATGAGTCGATGCATAGGATCATGTGTCGATGCATAAACAACATGTGTCGACTCATACTTTAAAATTCAACATCTTGTATCGACTCATAAGTCGTATGAGTCGACTCATACAGCCTCCAAATTCTATATTTCCAATTTCATTCAGTATGCATCGATGCATACATGTTTTGTATCGACACATGCTTCACAAATTTGGCCACATGAGTCGACGCATAGCATTTTGTATCGATGCATGCTGGATTTGAGCTTCAATTTTAAAAATCCAGTTCAGCATGTATCAATGCATGGCTGCTTGTGTCGACTCATACAGCGTGAAAATGCCCCAAATATTACTTTCAGCAGCCCAGTTCTACATAAAGCCCCAATATTCCACACATCTCAATCCAAACATCCCATACATCTCAAAACAAACCATTCTAAGGCATTAGAAACATGGGAAATCAAACAAAACAATATTTACCATAACATTCAACAAATTTCATGAATTTTCAAGTTTCAATTTGAGTTTTCAACAACAGCAACAAAACACCAAAGCAAGGCAAATCATAAACTTCGTCCCACATGTAATTCATCATGCATCCCGTTATATAGTTAGAACCCCACCCTTACCTCTTTGATGGAAGCTCCAATCATGGCTCTAGCTCTTGATTCTTGCCTCTTCTCCAAACCCTAGCCATCTTTCTCTTATCTATTTCTCTTCCTTTTATTCTTCTACTCATAAAACACCTCTTTCTTTTATAACTTATACCAATAATAATACTGTTCTTTTTATTTATCTTACTAACTTCACCTTAATGGGCCTAACAAATACACCTCCTCATTACTTTGCGATACCACAATTAAATCTCAAGTCAATTAGTAAAATAGTCCATTATTAATAATAATAATATTTCCTCAACGTATCAACTTAATTAATTCTCCGACTAACCGAATAAAATTCGACTTCGACTTAATAACCCAAATACGTTCCCAAAATAATACCGGCAAATCCGATTAATTCTCGAACTTCAAGTAAATCCAACAATGAATTCCTTAAATAATTCAATTAACCAATTAATTAAATTCGGGTGTTACAACTCTCCCTCACTTAGGATATTTTCGTCCTCGAAAATTCGCCCAACACAGCTATCTTTCATATCGCTTTCTCATCCAACCCTCTTATTCTTCAAGTTTCGCTTAACGATAATTCGACAATTACTTTTCCGATATAACTGTATCTCAACTCGACTCGAATCCAATACACATACAACGTAACCTCTACTAACTTGCCAACCATTTCGGTGATATCTTGAAACAACACCTTATAACATATCAACAACCTTCTCTTTCTCATACTCGACTTACACAACCTCGTGTCGCCACCGTCGCAACATAATCAACACTAAAACACATACACATTTCTTATTCCATATTCGAGGTCACTCATCCGCGAAATACCGATAACTCTATTAATCTTGTCATATCACTCTTATAGTGGCATCGACACAGTCTATTTGATCAACCTCATCATATCATAAGGTATTACTCATCATCTACGGTAGCCAACAACAATATCATGTAACCGAACAAAATTCTATAATGCCAACTTAATAGTAATAATTCGACCGCCAACCATACAATCCATCTTATTCACTGTCCTTATTAAAATTCCTATCCACTTATAAGGTTCACAGCTTCAACCAAAACTCAGACTTCCTTCACATGCATCAATCTTTAGCTTCACGACGTTAGCTCACACATAAACCATCTTTCCCGAATCATTCAATGTTTCTTGACTTTTCCAAGGATACATCTCTGTTAATTCTCATCAACTCAGAAGCATCTATCTTCACGACTTAACATCCAATACTAGTCGCATTATTAATATAGCAATTCCAATCTACATCCTCCAATACGATCTCGTCTACTATCAACAAGGGATTAAGGGTGATCAGTTCATCAATTTGTCAATAGATAGCCGATAATCGTAATTGATTTATAAACCATTGTTACTAACCATAATAATGTTCTTTTCCAAAACAATCAACTTCTGAAAATTTTGCAAAAAAATCACACAGTACGTGTCGCGAACTATCCTTAGCGCGCGATCCCTGCAAAAAAACACAATTGGCGCTGCTTCCACAAGTTGGCGCCGCGAACTAAATAGAAGTTTTGTTGCGTGAACAATATTCCCCAACACAATCAACTCCAGGTTTTCCATTCGACTCATTCTCGAATCGAAAACCAACTACCACAGCTTACGACAGTGATTACCACAAGATTATTCAACTTAACATCATGGCGATATCATTCAACATTCCATAACAACTCATTTATCATCACAAAGTCCCACGATGATATCTACAACAATATATTATACGATCACCGTTCCAACATCGACCTCTTACGCAAGGCTACATCAACTGACAACTTCGCAGTCCACCAGCAACACTAGAACATCGCAACCCTCTAAATTCCATCCACTAAAAGTTTTATCCCTTTTTACTTAACAGTTCACCTTCAGAAACACTAGGAATTCTCATCCTACTTGTATAGCAACAATCGCTACATCACTCCTCATCTTTCAAGAAATAAACATCCACAACGTCTGATCATGCTCTATTAAGGCTTTCCAACTTGATCCGCAAACAAAATCTTGAATTCATGTCACCATCGGGAACCAACACAACATTAGACGACACTGGCTGAACGGAATGACCTGCTCTGATACCACTAATGTAACACCCCATTTCTACCCAGTAATTATAAGGGAAATCAGAGTGCAAAAAATTTCAAACAACAAAATGAGATGCCACATTTTCAACTTAAAACAACTTCATAAAACCACAATTAATTCAGATACATAACATTGGTTTGGATAAACTGATAACAACCTGATTTATTCTAATGAAAATAAAACAACTTTTATTATAACATGTATTTAGCAACAACTCTTGTGTTTAGACAATTTACAATAGTATTAACACAGATATGAGAAAAAACTCTTGTGTTCAAACACTACAAGTGAAGAACAAATAATAACACAAATAATGAACAACAACTCTTGTGTCTTTGTCTTCTTTCTTATATGAACAATGAAGAACTAATATCAACACAAATAATGAGCAATAACTCTTTATTTTTTTAATTTTTTTCTCTTAAGTGATTTCTTCATGTTTTTGATTTGGCATCGTTACTCTTCTTGTTCTATATTCTTGTTTGTGTTTAGTAGTTCGTCGTCCAATTGCAAATGAATTGCTTGAAATTTTATATAGACGTTGAGAAAGTAGACCATTATAGTAGTACACACGTCACTTTCATCTCGCCAGCTCCCAACTGTAAGAAACAATTGTGGGAGACAAATAAGACATAGTACATCTATTCGAGTTGAATGTGTAATTGTACTTATGTACTAACTCTACTAGCTCATATTTCTGATGATATTATCTTCTGGTGAATATTAATTCTAATGAAGTAGGTTGGCTTGAGAAGATATCAAGTTTTGATCTTGCCTTATGATGGACTATATGATGTTGAATAGTAATGAGTCCAGGAGATCTAAATTTACTTGATCCTTTATTCTGATGGAATACTTCTGATGTTGAGAAGATGTGCATGTGTTCCACGAACTATCCGAGTCTTCAGAATATTGACTTTGTCTTCAGAATTAGAAGCAACAGCTTTTCTGATGAACAAATCATGACTTATGATTCTGAAGTAGAAGCTTCCTTTTGATGTGTTCAGAATCTTGACTTTGTCTTCGAAATTAGAAGCAACCATTTTTGTGATAAGCAAATCTTGACTTCTGATCTTTGCATTAAAATCTTGTTTCTTGTTCAATCTTGATTTCTGATCTTGAAGCAGCAACTTACCAGAAATTCTTTATTCCTGAATACTTGTGACTTCTTAAGCAGCATCTTGTTGAGAAGTACACACTAGATCCTCTTTCTGGCGAACATTCAGCATTTTTCCAAACTACTGATGTTTCTTCAGAAGCATATGCAAATATTCTTTCTAATGTACTTAGCATATTTCTGATTCTTTAGACAACTGTCTTGAATCAATTAGAAATTTTAATATGCACACTCAAGAAACTATTACAAACAAAATTATTTACATATAAAATATATGTATTGTTATCATCAAAATCCAGAGATTAATTGTAGAATATTAATGTCTTTACAGACGATAATGGATATGTCAACCAAGATGTTCCATACAACCTTATGACATGTTGGTGACTGAGGTTCTAACTCATAAGAAGGATGAGCAAGTTGCCCCTAATAATTCTGAAGTGAATGATGTTGTGAATAAGTGAGTAACAAAATTCATGACCTTGCTGATGACATTGTGTCTTCATTGATATGGTTTTTAATGAAGAAATATTTGAGCTTTTTCACCTCAACTTGTTGTTACTCCTACTTCATTTTTGTGGGGGGTGAGGATATGATGATGCTACTTATATCTGGTGTTCATAAGAAGTTGTGGTTTTTGTTATCTGATGTTTGGAACATTGTGCGAAACATGTGTCTTATTATCGAGAGTTTTTGTTGTTGCTCTATTAGGTTATTGGTTTTGTGAGGCTTGTATGTTATTGGTTATGTAATGGATTTATAATTTTACGTGTTCTTAGCTTTAGGTGTTTCTGGAATATGAATATGATGTTCTTCCCGATGTAGCATTTAGTTCTAGCTTTGGTTTGTGGTCTTACCCATGCCTTTGCCAAATTGTGGCAAAAAGGGGATTAATGATCATGTGGGACAAGATGTTCCATAATTATTTTTTGTGTGTTGTGCCGATATGATCTCTTGTTGTGTTGTAACCACCTGTAATCTATGAACACATATGTTGAACATTTGTTGTATGTCCAGATGTATGTTGTGTTGGTGATGATTTACTCATGCACATCTTGTAGAAATTATGAAAGTTGTTTAGCCCAAATTTGCCAAAAGGGGGATTGTTATTCTTTTGAATGGATGTTGAAGGTATGAAAAATACAAGAAAGGGGAGTTTGAATTGTGTTTTAGACTTTAAAAACTTTTCTTTGAAAACAATCCCCTTTGAAAAACCACTTCAATTTTGATAAAAATGTAGATAAAATAGGAAAGTAGAAAAGAACACACGATCTCTATACTAGTTCACTTGATAACCTCAATCTACTCTAGTCCATCCTTCCAGGTGATTTTGTCTCTCTCCAACGAGGTCTTAATACAATAATTAAACTGATTATTATACTTGCACACACCAACTGCATGTGACTAACTATCGATCTCTAAGACACTCTAGTTGTAACGCCCAGAAATTTAATTAATTATTTAATTAAATTATATAAGAAATTATTTATTGGAATTAGTTGAAGTTGTGAATTATCGGAATTATTATAAGAGGCGTTAATTGGATTAATTGTTGATTAGCCGATAGATTAATAATAATAATAATAATAATAATAATAATAATAATAATAGTTGACTATTTGTAATAATAATAAAATTAGAATAATTTGTTGGACTTAGATGGTTGAAATTAGGAGGTGTAGAGAAATAGGTCCAATAAGAGAAATATAATTATTAGTTATTATAAATAATAAGAAATTAGGTTTTTGGAGAGGTTGTTAGAAAACAAGGAGAAGAAAAGGGAAAAGAATAGTATACGTGAAAAGAGGAAGAAAAAGAGGAATAGGCTTAGGAGAAAAATTGTCGTCGCGAGAAAATTGTAGACTGAAAGCCAAACCGAAATTCGATCGGAACTCCGTAGAGCGACTTTCAATTCAAGGTAAGGGTGGGGTTCTAATTTTCTAATGAATTGTATGATGAATAGTATGTGGGAATTAAGATAATTGAGAATTTACTATGTATTTGTGGTTGTTCTATTAGTTAAAATTATAAAATTATAAGATTTATGCATTTAATTCTATAGCGAATTCGTTCAATCTAAATACATACACATTGCTTGGTTAATATATAGGTATACCTACTTTAGCCTTACTACGGTACATTTAAGAATTAAATGGAAGTTCACCAAGTGGTACTGTAGCGACCATATAACATTCCATTGATCACAATTTAAAAGAGAAATTGAGAATAGTAAATTGTTGATACTGTAGCGGCGAGCATGAATCATATTCAAGTTTGTAATACAAGTGTATAATAAGAATAATAATACTGTAGCGGCGAGCATGAATCATACTGTAGTGTAATACTCTTTTAAACTAAGAATAATCATGTCAAGTGTAAAATATATAAAAGTTTATGAGTTTAATTAATAAATAATAATAAGAATAAGAATAAGAATAATTTAATATTATTAGTAGAATATTTTTTAGTAGTTTGAATTAGAGATAATTATTTTGGAATAATTAACTAATTTAAGTCAATTCTAATATTTGTTAGTGTTGTTAGAGTTAATAGAGTTGTTTGAGTTGTCAATTGAGTTGTCAATAAAGTTGTGAGAGTTATTTTGAGTTATTACAAGTCATACTTTAATTGTTTTTGGTGATTCTGACATGTTTAGAATTGTCAACGTTGTTTTCGAGTTGTTTAAAATTAAAACTAATAAGTCGTAGAATAAGCTGTAGAATAAAAGGTAAAGGTATTTGACCCTTTAGAGTTGTTTTGCTATTACTTGTGTCAGACCAGTAACCAATTATTTTCATAAATATTATTTTATATACAAGAGTTATGGGTAGAGCAATTTTGAGCACCTTAGAGTTATTTTAGAGTTGTAGGGATTGTGGTGGTTTAATAATAGTTCAAATTAGAAAATTTGAGTAATTTAGTAGAAGATTAATTAACCAGAAATGGTCGAAATAGTCCGAACAATTACGTGGTTTGTTTGTAATTTATTTTGGTTGATTTTATGTGTTATATGTTTGCCGTAAATTGTGAATTTGCAAGTGATAAACTGTGTTGTGTTGTTTCCGTTGAATTGTCGTTGTTTGCTTGTATTGATGTTGTTAATAAATTGTGAAGTTGCAGATTGTGATGAAATTGACTATTGTTTGCTCGTTTTAATTTTATTGATAAACTATTATTGTTGTTTATACGTTGATGAAGTTGTAGGTCGTATGACCAACGTTGATAAGTGATTTTGAAGTTGATGAAGTTGTAGGCCTATGGCCAATGTTGAATAAGTTGAATTGTTCCGATTTATGGACATGCTTGAGTTGTAGGTCGAATGACCAATGTTGATCTAAGTTGATGTCATTGATGTATATTTTAAGTTGTTGTGATGGTTGTTGCATTTTTGTGTATTTATTGTTGAAGTTGAGGTCGCATGGCATACATTGCATTATTAAGTTGGCCTGGATTGGCACCACGTTGAAAGTTGAAGGCTTATGCCTTGGCCTTGATGGCACCACGTTGAAGGCGTATGCCTTGTTAATGCCTCGATAAACTGGCATATGTTTAAGTTGGGAGTTCTGCTCCAAATGGTACCACATGCATTTGCATAGTTGAGTCGCATATTGAGTCGCGTGTTAAAGTTGTTGGTATTATTCGTTATTTGTTGGTTGTCGATGTGTTGTTGTTATGAGTTGTTGTTGTTATAAGTTATTGTTGTTATTAGGTTGTGTTGATTTTAAGTTGTTACGTTGATTAAATAAAGTGTCTTCTTGTTATTATTAAGTTGTTTGCTAGTTGTATGAATAATTACTGAAGCATTGGTCTACCTTATCTGAATTCTAATATATTATTTATCATACGATTTATTAGATTATTAGATATCTCACCCCTTCTGCTGATATTCCCCCTACCATGGGAAATGGGCAGGTACTCAAGGATAGCCGTGGAATGTTCGAAGTAGCATTTATGAAGTTGTTAGTTGTCGTTAGTTCGAATTGGTGTCATTGCTCTGATACGTAGCACTCGGGGGGATGTTTATGTTGTCGTGATTATAAGATGATGAATAGTTGTTATTATCTATTGATTGGAATTGTTTCTAATTGTTGTCATTACAATAATTCTCGAATAATTATAAATTAAAGTTTTGATTTAGTCGAATAAAGTTGTATATGACTTATAAGATGTGAAGGCCGAATGCTATGTATCTATATTAAATGAAACACAAGTGTTTGATAATATGTTGAAATGTGACATCTGTTTTATATTTTGAAATTTTGGCACTCTGATTCTATTACAAATGTTGGGTAGAAAATGGGTGTTACACTAGTCCTATACTTCTTAAGAATAATGACCTAACTGGTCTCTTAAGGAAATCAAACAATGGTTTGAATACAAGCTTTGTTTACAATAAAATTGCTTCTACACAAGTTGAATATGCAAACAAATTTTTAGCACCGTGACTTAAGAAAATATGAAGCTTTTACAATAGAAATATGAACTTTAGCATGCAGAGAATTAGTAGCATTTTCTTCAAATCTTTATATAGCCATGCAAGAGATGTGACCGTTGAAGGGTACATCTAGAATTATCACAAATATGGTGGCTTGATAGAATGTGGGGGACATGATCGTACGCAGCGTATATCCTTCATGGTAGTGGAATGAAACGTTTTCTTTGTATAATGTATTGTTGTACCACGTTAATGTTATCTTTTAACCCTTCTATACTTCAGAGGCTTCTACAAGCATGAGCAAGAAGAGAGAATATAACTTCTGGATTATCAAAACTTCAAGTCTTCAGAGCTGCGTCTTCACAATCCTTAGCACTTGTTCTTGAAAATCTTTGTATTGAACCTAAGGTCAGAAGAGCTTCAAGTCTTCAGAGTCTTCAGAACTACGTCTTCATTGTCTTCAGCACTTGGTCTTCAGAATCCTTTGTCTTCTGAAACTTGAGTCTTCAGCATCTCGACTTTTTTCAACAGAACTTATGTCTTTAGATCTTCAGAATGGTTTCTTAGACAAAATATATCAAAGTCACCAGAACTTTAAAGCCTTCTGAAGCTTTTTCTCGCGCTACTATTTATCATAACTTGTGTAGCCTAGAAGCGGAACATACTATCTTCTAATGTTTTGGCACCGCTTTTTCATCAAAAGTAGAACCTGTTTGTTAATTCAAACAATAATAAACATTAGAGTATCAAAATTTTTCATACAAACATACTCTTTATTATCATCAAAACTCAGAGAAACAATTGCGTAACCAAATCTTGTTCTAACAATCTCCCCCTTTTTGATGATGACAAAACCATGTATTTTGATGACACAATTTTGTACGAAATCAGAAGAAAGTAAAAATAAGAAGGTAAGGGCTACTTATCCTTTATAATGTGACTCCCCCTAAATCAAAGACTTGGTGAAGATCAGAATTTCTGACTATAGACCATTTGAGTAGACTCCCTCTGGTTCTTATAGATCAGATAGAAAGATCTTTTAAGAGTCTTGATTCTTTGATACCAATCATTCTAATTGAGATCTTGAAACTATAATGTCACTCAGACTGATTCTAGATTCTCAAATTAGAGCTTGACTTAAAACATGGCTCTCTCAGAGTCTGGTTCCAAGATTCAAACAAATAACTTTCTTCAGCGTTCTTCAAATTTTGATTTAAAAATCCTGAAATAAAGAGCAAACACAATTCTACCAAGAAACAACAGTTTATATTGGTTAGAATGTAAGCAGCATTTTTCAGAGAATTTGACCAATTAGAATCAAAATTACTTTACTTTAACAACTCCCTCTTTTTGTCATAATCAAAAAGGTAAAAATGTGAAAAACATAAACATTAGAAGAGAAAAGACTTTATATTAATTAATTTAAAAAGAAGAGGCATTTTTTAATTCATTAGAGCTAAAGTAGCAAAACATCATTAAAACAAGACATAAAGTGCTTAATCAAAAACAAGTTTTTAGGATTCTGAGGCAAAAGAAAAAATAATTTCTATGAATCTAGGAGCCTGAAGGGGAAGGTTTTGGGCCAGAAATCTTCTTTAGAAAAAGTTCCATCATATTCTGGACATTAGTGTTGACCTTTTTATGTTCTTCAAAGTTCTGTCGAAACACTTGTTGTTCCACTCTGATTTCTCCAATTGTGGTATACAGGCGCATGAAATTTAGATCAGAAGAGGACACAACAAAAGCATTTGAACTTGATTCATCAACCTTATTAGCCTCTCCAGCCAATCTAGCTTCCTCAGCTCTGACTTTTTCTTCTTCAGCATCCTTTTTCTGGCTTCTTCTTCTTGTGCAATCTGAAGGGCTTTTGCCTCAACTTTCATCTGTTTCTTAGCAATGATCCTGAAAGCACGTATTCTTTCCAGTTCTTTTTCCTTCTACTTAACTAGCTCAACTACTGCAACTCTGGATGTTGCTGAGAAGTTGAACAGCCTTTCAACCTCAGAGGACATCCATTTCTCAATATGTGCCCAAGAGGCATCCAGATCTTTGTGTGCAGAGCTAGTCCTAGCTTCATCCTTGAGTTTAGCAATCCTCTTTTGAGTCTTATCCCTAAACATGTTAACGTAATCATCCAAGGTTCTAGAGTTTGGATTTTCATAAATTATCAAAAATAATTCAGAGGAAGTGGGTTCAGAAGGATGATTTGTTTCGGTTAATTCTAGAAGATCAGACATGGAATAGGTTTCAGTTTATATGAAGTATCAGGTTCGTAACAAAAAAAAGGTATTTAGAACATTTGGGAACACATCAATATTTATGCAAGAGTTGGGAATAGAGGGACAACAAATAGTTTGATCAATGGAAGAACGAGTGATGATAATAGGATTCCCAAAGATGTGCAAATGAATGTAGTCTCCATTAGAATTGATAGATGCATGAATCCAAAATTGTTTCACAATGTTAGGATAGATAAGACCTCTAAGCATAGTTGCATACCCAGTCCAACCTTGGTTTTCTATAAATGAGTTAATGTGACCTTCATCAGTCACACAATCAGTTTGTTTCTCATTGATCACTTCAAGAAGAGATACATCACCATTAAAGGTTCTGGAGCCCATAGAGAAAAAGAAATTTTATGAGAACTGAAGAACAAACTAATGAAGAGAAGAATACAAAGAGATGAAGATGGATGAAAGACAAAGGATACAAATAGTCACAAGGGGGCATCACAAAGATTTAGTGACTAAAGAAAATCTTATAAAAGACAACTGTCACTTAAGAAGAATATGAAAGAATAGGTCACACACGCTAACTAGGGTTCAAAAAAATGAGTTTTAAAACGGCAAAGTAGGGAGGAACAATAAATACAATAATAAAGATAAAGATATAGTCAATTTCCAAGAAGGATTATTATTTTATAATTTATAATCTTGTTTTTCATTATCTGTCAAATCAACGTCGTGTCCAACATTTATTTATGCGAATAATAGAATTTTCAAAAAGTTCTGATACAGTCCGACATTTATTTATGCGAATAATAGAATTTTCAAAAAGTTCTGATGCAGTCCGGATCGTAGGAATTTGTGGTATGGGTGAAACTGGGAAGACAACGAGGTTGTAGGAATTTGTGGTAAAATGTTACATCAAACACTAGGTGGAGAACATCTTCAAATGTTCAATCGATATAATGCAACTAATTTGATACAGAGTAGGGCTAAGTTCAATAATATTGATCAAGTTCAACAGCTGGAGAAATTAGTTGTGAATCGTGAATGGCTAAGTGTAGGGAGTAGAATCATAATAACTTCTAGAGATCAGCATATCTTGGAGAAATTTCTAACTAAAATATCATTGATGTGTTACAGCTAAGTGTTAATGTGCTAGACGAAATAGAAAATGAATATTTTTCTCTATTTTGCTTGTTTTTTATTGTACTGGCATGACGAGAAATATGTTAAAAATGTCTTAAATTATTGTGGGCTTCATGCTCATATTGGATTAAGAATTCTCATTGATAAATCACTTTTAAGCATTTTAGAGATACAAATGTTAGTTGAAATGCATGATATGTTGAAAGAGTTAGGCAAAAACATTGTCAAAAAATAGAATAAAGAATTGTTAAGAAAAACTAACAAGTCCCTACACAACTATCCCTCTAAAAGTGAATGTCTCAAAACACCATGAAACTAATGAAACTAATCAAAAATAGAATGCTGTACAACAATGATGATAGCAACTCTAGCAAGTAATTGCATTGCTTGATGATATTTCCAGCCTCCACCCATGTCTGTACATAAGAAAAACATGAATTAAACTTCAAATAACATAATCTCCTTCAATATTAGGAAAGAAAAACAAGTCTTCAAAAAATTATAATACCTTTTCTAAGGACTCTCATCATCTGAACTAAGGTCATCTATCCTCCTTTCAGCTATAGCTGGAAAAAGCCGCTGACGATAATCAGAAGGTGATGGGCGTGTATCAGGCGGAGACGATCCTCGTGAAGTTTCTTGTTTTCGAGGTTTGGCTGGTTTCTTCTGTGCATCTCTCACCTCCTTGCATACCTTATCAAGCATTATTAAGAAGTCTCTCACTACTACAAACAACCGCAAGCCATCATCCTTCGCAGCATTCCCGTGAAAGTAATCGCCGGTGCTCTTCACCAGAGCCGTGATTTTCTTCTCGGCTTCAAGCAGTTTCATAACATCAGCCTCTGCATCCTGGACAAAACTTTCAACTGTCTTGAGAAACCCTCTATCGTCCTCCATATTCTTCAGGTTTTTGTTCAGGAAGTCTTTGGCTTTCAAGAGACCGTGGCCGAGTTTGGCAGCAGTTGCTGTTAAGCTGTCCACGTCTAGAACAGATCCTCTTTTAACATTCTCAAGCTCACTGCTCAAATGTGAAACTACCTCAAGACCAAGTTCACGGTAATGGTCTTCTTCTGTTTCACGCGTATTATCCTCGAGATGTTCGTCTGTTTTAATACTGGATAAACCCTGGCTCTCTTTCGCTGCTCGGGCAGCTTTTATGCCCTCAGAGCGGATGATCTCTTGAACAACAAAGTGTAAGAGTGTAGTCTTGCCATCTGTTCCTTTTACATCAGATAATTTCAAAAGTGTATCAAGTTTAAATGCTTGTGCACCGCCACGATATGTTCCGTCGTTCATACGGTTTCCAGTTTTGAGAACAGCTTCAAGAAGTTTGAGGAACAGACGACTGTTTCTTAGTTCCTTACAAGCAACCTGACACACGATATGAAAGTCGCTCAAGGATCAGATTTTTTTCCCAGATGAGAATGTGATAAAAAGAACTATAGTGAGAGGATGCATGTTACAGTTCCAAAAATTTGTTGTAGTTGTGTTTGTGATAGAAAGAGCATGAACAATGCAACTGCAAGGGTGGTGCGATTTAAATCATACCTCTAAAACTGCAAAAGACTCCTTAGTAGTAGTGAGTTCCTCTTTAAATGTTCCCTTAAAAAGCAGTGTTTCCATTCGCTTAAAAGCAAAGGGAATGTCAACCAGAGCTTTAAGGAAACGGTCAGCAGGCCCAAGTTGAGACAGATCACCACTAAAAAGTCGAAGCTTAAGTTCTTCATCAGATGTCGGTGCCATCTTCAACAAGGTTTGAAGGAATTCCGACGGTAGCTCGTTTCCTGATAAGCCAAGGACTGGTTAAAAAAGATCTCATACAAGTGAAACAAGAGTCGCCTAAAGTCTAAACAATTTAGCTTTCTTAATTTCTACGTATATTTTCATCATTTTACTTTTATCAGAAAACGAAGCAAGGAATCAAACCCACTTGTTCAGGAAATATTCATTATAACAACATAGCCAGGTTAACCACAATTTAACCTTGATTAAACATTATGAAAATCAAAATAGTTTTAGCAGAACAGTATGCAAGACTAATAGATTACAACACTACCACATTCTATTCTATAGAAAAGGGACAAGAAATGGTGCTAGTTTTTGAGAGTCCACGTGACACCAACAGTTATGAGCAATTTCTTTGGAAAATTAAAGGAACAAGAAATCACCTTCATAGAGTGCATCACAAACTTCTTCCATTGTCACATTCAATGCTCGCAACAGAATTAATAAATTTTGTGCTCTCTTTTTGTCAACGATCTGGATATACTGGGGTGAAGGGTCTTGGGAGGAGGAAGACTCCTTCTGTCGTTGACCATTGTTTTTATTTACAGCATTATAACCAAAAAGTGACTCTATCATCTCTTCGTTAAACCTGTCAAATTTTGTCAATGAGGAATATTAGCAGCTATTTATAGTTTATCATCCATGGTCAACGAAATAATTTTGGGATATTATTACTTACTGGAATGATCCTGATCGAATCTCATTCCAAACCATTGATTGATCTGAATTTGCTGGAACCTTGTCCCAGAAAAATGGCTTTAGTTTGGCTTTAGAACTATCAGCTCCAGCTGCTTCGGAATTCAATGAAGCTTTTGGTCCACTAGCCTTCGGGGCAATTGGTGGTCGGGGAGGAGCTACACCGCTCTTAGGAGGAGGAGGAGGAGGTGGCCGAGAACCAGGTTTAGCACCAAGTGGTGCTGGTGGTGGTGGAGGAGGAGGACCAGGTTTAGCACCAGGTGGTGCTGGGGATGGCGGAGGACGGGTGGCACCAGGCGGACCAGGGGGTAGTGGAGGATGGGGAGGAGCAGGTGCGACACCAGCTAGTGTTGATTGTGGTGGTGAAGGAGCAAGAGGAGGTCGTGCATTACCAACACCAGACTGTTTTTGAGGAGGAGGAGGTGCAGCAGCCGCAGTGACATTAGTATTACTAGAAGGCCTAAATGAAGGTGGCTCCGGCGGAAGAGGATTCATCCTGCCTGGAGGAGGCCTTAAAGGTGGCCTTCCAGAATGGACAGTTCCCACTCTCCCGGGAGGAGGTTTCAATTCAAATGGTGATCCGGAAGTTGGAAGAGCTCCTATTGATTGATTTTCTTGCAGTGAGGTCTTCTTGTTGTCTACGAAATTATTACTTGATGACTGAAACCCGTGTTTTTCCGCTTTTGTCGAATTTCCAAAAGCGTGATTGGAAGGACCTGTAGGATAAGTCAATTTTGTCACAACTAGTACAACACATTAACAAAGTACGAATGAAATGTAACATATGATATATACCAAAAGAATAGTCATTCATGCTCAAGCTGAGAAGAGGCCTCTCATCATTTCGTCTAAGCCGGCCATTCTTACGAATGCAAACAAAGAACAATGCTGCAGCTATAAATATCACTGATAAGGTTATTACTACAGAAAGAACAACTGTTTTCTTTTTACTTGACTTATCTTCCTCCCCATTTGTGTCAGGAGATAGAGGAGCAGAAATATTAGAAGTGTCTGGCGGTGTCAGTCTTGGAAAAAATGGGGGTGCTGACGAAGGAGGAGAGGGAGGTTGAGGAAGTGGAGGCACTGGAGCAGGCGATGGAGATAAACTGGGTCCAGGCGATGGAGACAGACTGGGCTCAGGTGATGGAGTGAGACTAGGTTCAGGTGATCCAGCAGCAGGGCCTGAACTAGGTGGTTCTGATATGTGCTGGAGCAAAACGCGGCCCGAATTTCTTCTAAGAATAGCAAACAGATATCCCGTATTAGAGACATGCCGTATCTTGGAATCATCTTCTCTTAAGACACGTAATTGGAGATTATTTTTTCTCAAACAATGAAGAAAGTTTTCCTTGGTGTGAGGATGGAAAGCCCCGTGCAATTTTTGGATTTTTGTTTGTGCAAAAGGTTGAATCGTGGAACTACGTTTATTGGTACTAGCATAAAACTCCAGTGGGAGGCATAAATCACGATATCCAACGTCTTCCTTTAAATGAATAAAATCTTCACAGCATCTGGTCCGTAATACCTTTGCCTGCAGTCATAAAACTTGCAACTTTTAGAGTTTATGAATCCATTAATTGAAACTAAAGACACAGAAGTACAACAAATGATCATAGAAAATTCAAGGCCCTGTAAGTTAGTGTCAGGTGAACTTAATAATCACATAAAGTTATAAGTTTATCTTTTTATATAAAAGTGATTGTTTGCGCTAATCATGCGAAAGGTGAGAGAATTTCAAAGTGCAATCTGGTTGAATGAGATACATTCATAGATTATAGTATCATATTTCTTCATCAAGTTCATGTGTTTCCCATGCAAATATATAGCACAAGTAAAAAATCAATTACTTGCATTTAGTCTAATGAAATGCATATACTCAAGCAATCCAATAGCAAAGTAAAACAAAAACTTTGCAAATACAAGATCTTTGCCTATCCTTAAACTTCAATAAAGCTACCAAAATCCCAGCAACTAATGAAAGGAGCCTTACCGCATGCTCGTCGACCAATCCAGATGCCGAATCAAATAGTTCTCTAACAAAACCATCTGGTGTTTCCTTCTTTACTACAAAGCTAACTGCTGCTACAAGATGAAAAACTAAAAAAACTAAAAAACTAAACTTAACAACAACCATATATCTCTGAATTCCCATTCCAAGTGCTTGGTATTTTTCTCATTTCATCAAAGAACTACAACTCTACAATCCCTTCCTTCATCACTAAGAAATACATTAAAAACAAAAAAACAAATTTTCAATATCTACCACCAACCCACTTCAAATTATGCAAAACCCACAAAGGGTTTCTGATGAAAATCAAAATTTCAAAATCAAAATTCAAAATCAAACCCAATTACCAAAACCCCAGAAAATTTCCCCCTCCAAAGCTTCCAACTTTCACCGAATCAGATCAAGTGAAGACAAAACCCACCTCAAACAAAACAACAAAAACTAACAAAAGGGTGTTGAAGCATCAAAATCAAACAGTACCCCCAAGAAACAAAACAACCCTAGAATTACAAAATACAAAGTTGAGCTCAAAAGAAAGATTCAAAAAAGGGGTCTTTGCGTCAAAGAGGATCCAAACTCAGCAGCCACAAAAAAAAAGATTATTTTTCGCCTAGTTGACCATGAAATGTTGAACGAATTAATGTTGTTTTGTGTGAAGTGCTTCTTATGTATAAATTGTAAGAAGGAACCAAAAAGAAAGACTTTTGATGAATGAGACTAAAAGGGTGTTTCGGAGGAAAAGAGGGAAAATGCTAAAGCACTACGCGTAAAGAACCGTCTTAGGAACAAGGGTTCTAGATTCGGACATTGACAAGCTGACACTATCTCTTACACTACTACTCAGTCTTCGTTGTTGTGCTAACATTGATTAATGGTTAAGTTAATAATCATTCGAATATTTATTAAATTAAATAGAAAGAAAAACATATTGGATTGAAATCTTAAAGTACTATTTTGGTTTTAAATAAAGTATTTCAAATTTTAAAAGTCGAATCTATTGACTTTTAGATTTTTTTTTTCTTTTAAAAAAATTACAATCAAGATATTGTAATTTGGATTTTTAAAGATTCTTAATTCAATTTAATTATTTTAGAGTTAATAGCATTTTACGATTCTTAAAAAAATTGAGATAAAAGTTTTAAGGGTTAATAGTTGTTATGTTCACGGTCATATAAATGAGTTTTAAAAAATTCTCTTGTACAAAAAATTATATTCATTTTTTAATTTAATCACTAAAGTCTTTGATGTGATTAATTTTTTTTTTTTTTAATGATGTAGATAGCTTATTTGACATTTATTATTATTTATTTTAGTGGAGGGATATTTGTAGATTCGTCGAAGTTGGAGGTTGTGTTGTATGGGAAGACTCTGAAGTTAAGATTCAAAGTTTTTTTGGGCTGGCTGGTTATTATCACAGGTTTAACGAATGTTTTTCTTAGTTGGCTTTGTCGTTTACTCAACTAACTAGGAAGGGTCAAGGTTCTATTTGGGATGTTAAGTGCGAAGAGAGTTTTCGAGAGCTTAAGAAGAAGTAGACGTTGACTTTAAAGTTGATTTTGATGAGCCCGACAGTATCTTTTATGTGTATTGAGATGCTTCTAAGACGGTTTTGGGAGGTGTGTTGATGTTGAATGGCCAGTTTATGGCATATACTTCGAGGTAACTTAAAGTCCATGAGAGAAATTATTTTATGCATGACTTAGAGTTGGTTGCGATTGTGTTTGTGCTTAAGATTTGGAGGCAATATTTTTTGGCTCTAAATTTGAAGTGTTCAGTGATCATAAGAGTTTGAAGTACATGTCAAACCAGAATGAGTTGAATATGAGGCAGGGGAGATGGCTTGAGTTACTGGAGGATAATGATTTGTGTTTGAAATACCATCATGGTACGACCAACATGTAACGGATACACTGAGTCAAAAGACATTGCATATGTCGACATTGAAGGCAAGAAAGTTGAATCTAATTAGCAAAGGCAATATGTTTCCATAAGTCTCTCTGAAGTTCTTCTCAATTGGTCCTTCCACAAGAGCACCCCTCACTCTCACTTCAGAAATGTCGAACTGGCAGAAGGAATAAACCGCAGATTTCTTGAGAACCTCATAGTTGGTCTGAATGTCCCTATCCATCTTGATGCTGATAATGATCCAGTGAAGTCGCCAGCTGAAGGAACTGGACAAACTCATCTGATAGAATATCAAAGAATTTGCCATCGAACGTTTTTTTATCTCACCTAAGGAGAAAGGTAAACATAGAGAAAACCTGAAAGGGATAAATCACGGTCTTACGACCGAGAGATCGGGTAAGGGAGTCAGTTACGCGAGGGGAAGGTATTAGCATACAGAATTGCCCTAAATGGGTCTTTAAGTAAACCAGATGGGTTCCTGAACATGCTTCAACTACGAAAGCCTCATCATGCATCTTTATTCCTACTTCTCACGGCAAAAGAAAACGGTAAAACCCTATATCTCATTATCTCTAGAAAAACGATAAAAGAATGCGATAAAAAGGTATAGAAAATACCAAACGGATATCAATCCATATAAGCAAAAGCAAGCTAAAAATACTCCAGAAAACTTCAAGTACTGCCGACAAACAATAAAGGAAAACCGGTGAGCAATGCGCGGAGGCACCAAAGCATAATCGAAATGTGTGTCATACGCATCCGAAGCAAATACACCTGCAAGAGATTGCAATCCAGACAATACAGACAATGGAACGCCTATCATAGGCAATATCAGAACATGTGTCAATACACATCTGAAATAATCCAATAAACCTGCAAGAAATCACAATCCAGACAATGCAGACAAAGAATGTGTGTCGTACGCAAATATCAGAATGTGTGACACATCTGATATGAATAGCATAACCTGCAAGAAAGGTAAAAACCAAACAAGCAGACAAAGAGTGCACACACATGTGTGCGAGATCAAGATGTGTGTAGTACACATCCAAATCAAAAGTATAATGCTCAAAGTACCTCGCACAAACAACAAAGTGTTAGAAATAACAAGGTGGAGTGCTTGTCAGAAGCACAAAGCTCAAAAGCGATTATTCACATGATGATATACTAGTATAAGCATACAAGAAGTGAAATAAAAACTCAAAAATCAGCTTGGGAAAACACTTATTCGAAATCAGAGCAAAAAGTCAACTTGTCAGAATTGATTAAAAATCGCATTGTTACTTACAAGTGAGCCAACTGATTCAAAAATATGATCGGTTTTAATTAATTCCGAGTGGAAGCGGAGTTTTTCGGACCTTAAAGGATTGGGGAAGCAAGTGTGTTTTAGGCATGCTGCACTTGGAATTCGGTTCCGAAACCATCAAAATCGATTTTAAAACATGCCAAAACGTTGGGGACAAGTATTGCTACCTTGAACCTTTAAGAATAAATGAGATTCAGTTTAATTTTCATGTGTCGATTTAATTTTCAATTCTCATTTGTTTTGCATTTTGAAATGAGAAAGAATTGGATATTAAATCCATACATGATGTACACAATTCTAATTTATTAAATATGCAAATAATATGCAAAAAGTCAAAAAAAATTAGTATTGAAATGAATGCAAAAATATGCATGAAAATGCACTTTTATTCATGAATTAGTGGTATTTTTATGAATGAAATGCAAATGAATGACATACAAATGCATGCAATAGGATGATCAACCTATACCACATCTAATCATGATGCAACATGTGAATTAAAGTCAATTTGAATCAAGAATTCAACATGTTTTAATGCTTCAATTTAATCATTCAAGAATGCATCAATCAACACATGAAAATGTGCATAAAACTAAGCTTCGACACATTTTAACGTTCATAAAATCAAGCCTAAACACATGAATTCGATTCAATTATTCAATGCAATTGAAAACTAATGCATGAACATATGATTTACAATCAAAACAATCAATACAAATGCATTATATACAAATAAAATGCTTCATACAAGTGTATGTATGCTCTATGTACAAAAATCCCTACACCTCGACACAATAACGTTCATAAATCAAGCCTTAATCGGACAAATTCCAAGCAATTAATAAAGAATCGGAATCACATGTGTATTTGCAAGTAATTCCATAAATCAAAATTAAAAAAAAAATGCAATTTTGGAAAAATCACTTAAAATAAGTGCTTATGGAAATAATCACTTACTTGTTGAAGCTTGAAATCGAAGAATCAAAGTCGAATTGATGAAGAATCAAGAAATTGAAGCTTGAATTGATGAGATAGGCCTTGAATTGGAGTTTGGAAGCCTTGGCCGATCTTGCACAAAGAAGTGGAAGGAAGGTCGAGTGAGAGAGTAAGGAAGAGATTCGGTTTCTGGCGAGCAAAGCAAGGAGGAGCACTGGTCTGAGCAGCTGGCCGGTTATGAAAGGGATATAGGGATGCGAGGTTGAAAAAGGAAGAGAAGAAGATGACCGATCGGGAAGAGTGGAAGGAGACTGGAATGGTGTGCACTTGCAATCGGAAGGGAAGAGGAGAGCTCGGAAAGGGACCGGGTGGTGGAAGGAGTCCGGAATAGTGGGGGGGAGGTCACCGGTGAGGTGTGGTGGTCGGTCGGCTAGGTGAAGGGAGGGAGAGGAAGAGAGGTGGTTGGCTTGAAGAATAAGCTACTTGTTCTTGAAAATTTGAGAGAAAAATTGACTTTTTTGGGTGAAATTTAACAAATGATTCTCCTCCTTTTATTTGTGAGAGGAAAATTTTATTTATAGGTGCTAATTTTGGGCTTTGGAGTTCCTTGGATCAAAGATTAGGCCCAAATCGCGATTATTCGAATAATTTTAGTCAACAGCCCAAAACGTTGATATCCGTGCAGAATTTGAACTCAGACTCTTCACGAGAAATGTCTGGAACGAAAAATTTCTGTTAAAAGTTGAAATTTCAACTCAATCATATGAATGTTTGATGAGATATGAATTTTTGAAGTTTCAGCACACTTTTCAAGCATCTGACACCTGTAGGATTTTTATTGTGCCACTCGGGGAAATTTCCTTGAACAAGGATCTTCTGATCAAAATTCGAACTCGGGATGTTCATAACAATTGAAGCCACCAGAATTTGTGAACTTTTGACACCAATCCCACCTTGTTTCGATAAAAATTGAGTGAGATATGATTTTTTGAACGTTGCGCGTCATATGAAAAATGCTCGGTTCGTCTCAAAATCAACTCCAAATAATAAAATTCTGGTATTGATCGATAAGGAATCAGCTCTCGGCTTGACCATGGAAGTTGAAGAGGACTTCGAGACGGAATTTTAGACACCGGCCCCACTCAGTTTCGATATTCCATCCAGGAGTTATGAATTTTTAGTGTACCGTGAACACGGTCCAACCATAAAACTCAGTTTATCCCACCTAAAAAATCAATTTCTTTGAAGACTTTTTTTACGGAATTGGCTTCCGACCAATGAATGAAAGTTGGAGATAATATCAAGAGGTACTTTCCAGTCAAAATCATCAGAAAATACCCAACGAGCTGAGAGATACGGACTCTGGAGCGCCCAAAACGCATAATAAACCATAATTCTCTTTATTAAGAAATGAACTGTCAAAGTTCTTCTCTGAAGAAAATGCTCTCGATCTGAAGAGATGAATTAGAGAACCCAATAAAAAGATCCCAATTCTTGTGGAACCATCTCGAGATGACCTTCTGACCAGAAAATCATGCGTCAAGCATACGAACAGAAAAATATCAATTTCTGACTCAAAATAGTCTAAAATGCCAGAAACACACAGTTTCTTCCACAAGTTGAAATGCTCTGAATCTCCTCACCGCATGATTAATGAATGATATGTATGTAATGAACCTATAGATTAAGTGTAAGCCAATTATTTTATTGAAAAATGAAGAGGGCGAATTTTAGGGTACAACAAGCTCATCAAGAGATTAAGGTTTCATTATTTCAAGTGGATCATAAGTTTTCTAGATGAGTCCCAATTAGGGTTTTGGTCAAAGATAACATGAGGTGGACTTTTGACCAAATATTTATTCTATTTTTCAAAACATGGTTCAAGACACCCATGAGTACATCATTAATCATCTCAAAGGGGCTCAAGTGATTTTAATTGATGGTTGAAGAAGATTTGATTTAATAAAGAAAAAGTCAATAGATGGTCAAAGTCAAAAGTCAACTTTTAAGATGTTTTGGTCAACCATTAACATTTTAACTAAAACATACATAAAAATATGAGGTTTGATCAAGTTGCACCAAAAGAAATTAGAAAACCCCAAAAGTTACTAAATTAGGGTTTTTTAAGAAAAAATTATGTGTAAAATTGCATGTTCACAGAAACATCTTTCCAAGATTATATCTCTCTCATAAACGATTAAAAAAATTCAACCAAGGGTTATAATTGAAGATATCACTTCATACTACATCATTACAAAATATTTGAGTTTGAAAGCTCCCCTTAATCAAAAGATATGAGATGATGAAGTCAAAAGTTCAGGTTTGTGAAAGAGCAAAGGAAGATTGTGATCAGTTCAATCCATCATTTTGAAAATTTGGGGTTTGATTTTGTAGAAGTTACTTAGTACTACATCATAGCATGAAGTTTGAGTCAAAAAGATATTCCTAAGAGGGAGAAATGTGGAGTTAAAGTGAGGTGTTCAATTTGTTAAAATTGACAAATGCTTCAAAATTTCACTAAGTGTTGGAGTCAGGTTGAGGGCATGACTTTGAGTTTATTTTACATTATGTTCCAAGTTCCTTTTCAAATCGATTCCAGCATCAAACTTGCTCATCTTCCTACCAGTTTTCTTTTACTACCCAAATTATATCAATTGAGTCAACATGCATCAAGTTACAATCATTTGAAGTCAATTGCGTAAACTTGTTTCATCAACACCACGATCTTGCCAATTTTGTGTCAATTACATTTGAAGTCATTTTTTATTGATTGTTATCATCACATTAGCTCTTCCCACACACATCAATATCTCACCACTCAAATTTACCTCAAATGACCAAACACCCTTCATACCATGCATGCATACATCTTCCCAAATTGACAAAAAGTAGTAAAAGGAATTTTGTACAAAAACTTGATCCCTAAGCTTATGCAGTTTCCATCTCACTATTGTGTTGCTTCTTACACCTCATTTTCATACTTAATTTAAAACACAAAAAACAATTAAAAATACTTCCACACAAAGGCTAACTTGAGCTCCACCCTTCCTTTCATTTTGAAGTTTTTTACAAGTTGTTAACCCACCATAACAAACTTTCAACTATAATTAAGCCTCAGCTCCATTCTAACCATGCTCAAGCTTCAATATAAAAGCATTTTTAATTCCCTAACCAAAAATAGTTACAGCCATCACCATCCTCAGATCTAAAGTTCACTCTCATTCTCTCAACTTCCGAGCTTTGGTTCTGTCAGTTCCTAGAAGTTTTCTCCTATTTCTCTTCACATTTTTCATCAGGGCATATAAGAGAAGTTTTTGTACGCAATTATCTTCATCTGAACACATTAAATAGCTTCAATGAGCTACATCATTTGCACCATTTTTTCAATATTGGTGAGGAATTTTTAGCAAGATTCAAAGGAAAATGAGCTTTGATCTACATTCTGCAGGTGTTCTTAAAGTTGTTTGTGGAGTTTTCTAAGCATTTGTGCAATATCTAAAGGCAACAGATCTATCTTCGTTAGGTAACCATCGATTCTCCTTTTTATTTCTCATTTTCGCATTATTTTAGTTTGCTCTTGATTTTAGGAGATTGTTAGAGATGCCACGAGATGAAGTTTTACAACTGTAAGCTCTGTATTTGTGTAGCTAGGATGAATTTATGATTTTCACATCGTTAGGGTTTTTCTTGCTTGGTTATGTGTTGAGTGAGTAACAATTGATAAAAATGGAGGCCATATTCTTGTTTAGAAGTTGATTAATGAAACTAACATGGAAAAGCACCTCTGGGATGAGGTTGTAATCACAACATGCTACATTTAGAACATAGTCTCCATAAGACCTATTCTGGAGAAGACTCTCTATGAATTATGGAAGAACAAGAAACCCAATATTTCTTACTTTCATCAATTTGGATGCTCTTGTTTTATCTTCTTCTTTTGTGTAAGCAAGTTTCATTTATGAAAAGGAGAACTAAGGGTTCTCCAACCTATACACAAAAGAAACGGGAATTACACCCGAACAAAAAAGAGGAAATTACACACCAATTTCACTACTCTAAAAATAACAAAGGATCTTTGTTATAGTTGTAGAAGTTGTAATTGGGATATGTAATATCTTCTATGATAGACCACATTCATATCAACACTTAATACTCCAAGCCATGTCACTAATATTCCAAGTATCACTTCTAAAGCATATGTCATTTCTTGTCAACCAAATAATCCAACAAGTAGCAAGCCACAGAACTCCTAACTTTCTCTCTTTAACTTTCTTTTTTTTACTAATCCAAAAAATCAGTTAAACAATCCTCTACCTTGTTTTATCTTGAATAATAAAGAAAATCTTAACAAGGTTGATTATAAGACTCAAAGTTGTATCACGTTAGGATATTTTGAATGCTCAAAAAGCTATAGAGTATACAACAATGAAACACTTATTGTTAAAGAATCAATCAATTTTAGATTTGATGATAAGGTTGACCTTGAAAAGTCAAAGCTAGTCAAAATTTGCAGATTTAGAGATTACTTATTCAGGCGCTGAAGGTAATGAAGCTGCTACAAAAGGACAAGAAGTCAAAGACTCGAAAGATGCTCAACCAGAAGATGTTGAAGCACAATCAGAGATCATACTTTTGAGGAATTTATTCTGGGAGACAAGACTTAACATGTCATAACCATACCATCTTTCAACCCTTCTAAAGCGACGCTTTTGGGATGTGATGCTTTAGACTAATGAATTTCTTATATTTTGGGTAAGTACCGAGAACTTAAACAAAAATTCAAGAACTTGATAAAATCTCATGAATATACTGTTGAATATGGTAGGTTTGAAAATAAGTTTCTAAACATAAACAAAACAATTCCGTTTTAGAAAAAGAAAACAATTTTATGGATTTAAGAAAGATGGCTTTCATGATCTATGGCATTAGTCATATAGAATAAGAGAAGTAAGTGATGATTTTGATAATGATCATAAAGATAAAAAATCTATTACTTCGTTTTCTGTCACTATACACTAGCACAGACACAAAAATTTATTGATGAACGAAAACCAAAATTCATCAAGAATTTTGGTAAAACTAACTTAAAAGGATCCAAAAGAATGTGGGTACCAAAAGTTAAAATAATATATGTTGCAGATTTGTTAAATAGAAATGTAAAGACACCAGTCATGGTACCCGGACTTTGGATGTTAACAACTCACAATGGTAAGAAAGCTTATGTCCCAAAGTCTTGAACTTGAAGAAATCAAACATATGGGTTTCAGGGATATTAGAAGGAATTAATGAAAATATCTTACAACCGAGTCTAGAAAAATGAGGCACAAGGTTCTAAAGAGATTAAGATAGTTGAAAACACTGTTACAGAAACTGATAATTATCATAATAGGATTCATTGAAGAAGTTCTCCTAAGAAAACTCAAAATGGTAAATTTATCAGAAATCTCTTATCAGCATAAAAGGTTCGTGCCTCCTTCTCTTAACTATTTTTGTTTCATTTATTTGTTTTGATACTTACACCAGTTAGAAGCTATCTATATCAGTAATAATTTAAAGACAAATCTTTAAGTATTATTGATTTGAGTATCATTAATTGCTGTCACATTGAAAGGTATGACTATGTCTCGTTGCAATACACTTGTCACATCATAACGATCGAGTGTTTTATTAAGCAGCGGAACAGTTGAGAATAAGTTGTTAAAGTAACCATTGCTATCCCCTAATACTTATTAATTTTAATTTTTGTTAAAATAACCACTTCCTTCACCCTCACACGCTTTACCACTCACCTCTCACAGTATTTAAGTCTCTAGACTAAAAACCCTAAAAAGAAATATTCACTCTCTCGAAAAGAAGGAAGAAGCACCAGAGAAAAAGCCTAAAGTTTTAAAGATAATTACAATATCATCAAAAGATACTACATCAACTTCTAAATCCAATGCATCTAGTAAGTCTTTTGTCTCTACTATGTCAACTCAAACAATGAATACATTAACACCAACAACCCTATCACTGCAACGACTATTCCACCTTTCACTTATTCAGTCTCTTTTCCAAAATCCAACATATCTGAAGCACATCAAGCATCCACACCTCTTATAACTACTTCATAATCAAAAACCATTGTTCAAATCACTACAATTGTTCCCACATTATCATTATTTGATTTTGTATTTTGTTTAGCAGCAAATTTAACCCATCCAGCTGAAACCACTCTAGCCCAATCAAAAATTCACATTGCTTCTGAGGTTCCCGCTCCAGAACCATGAATATCTGTTCTAGCCTCCCTTTTCATACAACTACTTCAGAATCTCAAATTCACCATCACCAAACTTGATATTTGATCTAAACCAGCCAAACATCAGTTCAGACTCCGAGCACATTCAAACGGATGAACCTAACTCTGATAAAGAAACCACTCATGAACATCATAAATCTATTCCATCATCTATGATTCTTGAGAAATTTGTTGAAAACTTCAAGGAAAATGCACTCAAGAGATTAACAAAGATTTGTGAAGTATCCACCATAAGCACTAATCCCCCATCTATCGACAACCAGTAATAGGTTTAAAAGATGGATATCTGTTAAATTAGTTATAATTCAAAACCTCTCGGGTAAAACTAAAGAAATATATGTCAAAGAAGCTGGAGAGAGATTTTTGGCTATAGAAGCTCAGAAAGCTGCTGAGCGAGAAGTTGCTAAGAAAGTAGAAGAATGTGCTAAAGAAGCTGCTATAAAGGAACATGCAGATCTAGAATAACTCTCTCAAAACAATTATGGTGTGTTCCCTCGACTATTTAAAAATCTTTAAGAAATACAAAATGAATAATTGTTGATCAAGGAAACACTGTACAATTAAAAATATATCAATAAATCTATCAAGGAAGTGCTTCACTAACTACTTCAGAAGAATCAGAACTCCTCTACCTCTTAGGCACTCTAGGACATATTTTTAAATGTTTCTTGAATATACATATATATATATATATATATATATATATATATATATATATATATATATATATATACCTCATTGCTTACATTTCTAACGAATATATTTATGCAAGAGTTAATAGAATGTATTTCATGTACATTAGAAGAAAAGTAAATAAATTAAGAACTTCTAAAGTTCTAAAGGTTCACATTAAATCAAGTTGTGATAAAGAACTTCTAATGTTTGGTAGGGTCTGTTGATTAAACTCTAATAAAATTAGAGAATATAATGTTCTAAAAGATCGAGTGTTGATAATGAACTTCAAACATACAGAAGGTCATGATATATCAGGCTATGATATGAACATATCTAGTTATTAGAAGGTTTGAATGGAAAAGAAGTTCTGAAAAAGCAAACTCTGATAAAACACTTCCATATGGGGAGATTGTTTAACTCAGGGGGAGTTTTCTAAACAATGCTCAGATATCCCTTCCTTCTAAAAACTGTAAGTCTTAAACTCAGAGGGAGCTCGCGCTAATCAGGGGAATTTTTTCTTTATAACTCTATTACATCTTAAATTCGATTATGATATTATCTTGTAAAATTGTTACATCAAAATACATGGTTTTATCAACATAGAAAAGGGGGAGATTGTTAGAACAAGATTTGGATATGTGTTTAAATCTCTATGTTTTAATGATAACAATGCATATATTATATGAAGAATAATTTTAATTATAATGGTTTCATTGATTGTATAGATATTAGAATTCTGGATAGTGTTAGTCAAGATATCATCAAAATCACTTTATCACTCATAAGAAGAACCATTGAGTTCATTTATAATGAAACATCAATAGTCCTGTTGAATATTCAATGTTCGACAAGAAAAAAATATCGATGAGTTTCTAAGAAGAGCTCAAGCTTCATAGATCAGAAATCAAGGAGCCAATAAATCAAGATTCAAATATCAGCTTAGTATAAAAATCAAGAGCAGAATCAGAAGAAATATTGCAATCGTTTCTAAAGAAACATCAATAGTTCTAAGGAATGTTGAATGTTTGTCAGAAAGGGAAGCAAATGTGTTCTCAAGAAAAGCGCAACTCTCAGATAAGAAATCACATACACTTTCACATAAATAATTCAAGATCAGAAACCAAGATGCAGTTGACATAAGTTGTTACTTTCAGCTCAGTCTAAAGATCAAAATTTTCTCAAGAATTTAGAAAGAAGGATTTCAACGTCAAAATTAGATGTATGGATTTAAGTTGTTGCTTCAGAAATTAAACATCAGATATGCAGCTCAGAAAAGCTATCATAAGAAAATAATATCAGATCAAAACATGGTGGATTAGAAAAGCTTTCACTCTCAAATAAGTTGTTCCTCAGGTAAGTTGTTGCTTACATAGTTGAAGACAATGTTCAACTATCTGAAAGACTCTGTTTCTACAACAACAAAGTATATTCTAAGTCACTCTTATTCATCATATTAGAACTAATCCAAAAAAGAAGAAAGGAACAAAGATCAGGAAGAGATATCTTCCAAGCTTACTACTTCAAGCCAGAAGTAAATCATTAGAAGATAAGATCTAAGAAACTTAGCCATGGAGTTTAATAGTACAATCAATAAGATTCAAAAATAAAGGCGAGGTAAAATATCCGCCGTAAAATCTATACAAAATAAAGGCACTTTTTTTTTTTGCAAAAATAAAAATAAAAAGTAAGGGAGTTTTTATCTCGAATTTACTGAAAACCGAGGTAACCTATCTAACGTAAAATCTTTAAAAAATAAATGCGCTTTTTTTTGTTCCATATAAAACATTAAATAACAGGAGTTGAGAATCAAACCTCAAACCTTGAGCATATATTTATGTCAGTTTTTTTTAAAATACATGAGGTAAAAAATTTATCATTATTATTTTTAAATAAAACAATGTGCTCCGTTCACATGTACCCACAAATTTGTTTTGTACGTTGCGAAAGCTTCGTTATGAAAAGCGTTATTTGTTGTACTGCATTCTCATATTTGTAGTTTGAAACAAGTTTTGTACCCGAACTCATATTCGTGTAGACACTAGGGTTTGTACTCATTTCTATAGATACTTAAATACCATATCTATACTCGTTTATCTATTTTTCATATAAACAAATTGATCAATTATAATTTATCATGTCATTTTGAGTTTTCAACAACATTATTAAAATATAAGAATGTTATTGTTGAATTAAAAAACAAACAAACACTTATATTAAAAGGTAAGTGATGTTTGCGATGCGGTTTGAATCGCTTTTAAGCCAAAAATTCATCTGACCCAAATATAAATTTACCAAAATTAATGTCAATCAAAATAGAGAATTAACAATCTCCCCCTTTGGAAAATTTTGATTAAAACAACTAAATAACCCTCTGGCACACAAATAACCCAACTTGGGTTTCAACAGAATAACATAGGTTTGAAAATGAATCAAACACACACAACATCACAAGCACACATCAGAATTATCAGACTACCAGAGATATTAGCAGTAGGGAAAAAAAGAGTATCAGTAAGTGGAAGCTTCAAAACACAACAACATAGAGAAAAATAAATTCTCAAGCAGATTGATGTCGGGACATCATGTCTGAAATCTCTTCACAATAGTTCAATCGAGAACAAGGAAAACTACTAAGAAATACTTCAGACAATCAGAAAATTCTCCCCTCAATAGAAGCATCAATTAACTAATCAACTAGTGGTTAGTTGTTAGAGCACATTAGAAACTACTCCCCTTTTAGCCTGAATGTGCACACAAGGTGTTAAAATTGGTTTAGGCATTTAAGCCTTACAAAAACACAAACAACAAGTGTACAAAACACTACAATCAAGCATCATTCGCCGTGGCATACTCTTCTCATTCTTCTCCTTCATCTTCACCTTGTTCATCTACACCATCATAGTGATCACCAGCAGAATCATCACCACCAGATTTAATAATGTCAACATCAACAACAAGTCTAACTTGGTTTTCCTCTTCTTCCATTAAGGCTTTAAACAACCTCTCAAGCTTGATTTTTTTAGCAGTGTTAATCTTGATGGAGTTATCTAACTCCCTGCATGTCTCATTCAGTTGTGAAATTATAGCTTTCTTAGAAGTTACAGAACTGGGTACATGGGGAGATGTCATGACAATATCTGAAACATGTGCTCCACCAAACAGTTTATAATGTAAAGTCAAAAGAGATTCCCTTTTCTTCACACTATCAACAACCAATAAAATACCAGGGTGTTGTTACAAAACTATTCCACAAATGAGAGATGGAATACAGGCAGACATATTTACAACAATTGAAAATGCTTGCCTCAAGATTTGATGAAATATGTATTCTCCAAAATCAAATGCCCTTATTTTACCAACACCATAAATAATCTTACCAAGAAGAGAAGAGATATTGGAGGTATTGTTTATGGAAACCAAGTTAATAATATCAATCCTACGAAGAATTTCATATTTAACACTAAGCCTTCTAGCTGACATCTTTCCTCTATTTGGCCAGTGCTCCAATTTCTCACTAGTTATCTCCATGCAGACTTGATCATCTATAATATCTAACTTTTCTTGAGGTTCTTCATATTTGCACAAACAATTGTTAATCACAGCAAGAGAGAATGTCACAACATTTCCCCTAACATATACTTCTCTAAAGTCTTCACTTTCCATATCATAACCTCCATCAGGGGTATTGACAACAAACTCCTTGACTAATCTTTCATAGAAAGGACCAAATTTTGTGACAATCTTCATCAAACTAGAAGCCTCTATAAGCTTCACAACCTCCTTAGGTTTTAGAACATCCTTACCTAATACCCTCTCCAAAGTTATCCTCCTTTGGTAACATACTTCCACCTTTCAGTATTCTGCTCTATATGAAAGGACACCTTGTCCAGTGGAGCCTCAGGAACAACAACACAAGTCTCCTTTGAAGTAAACTTTCTGATTGGAATGATGTCTTAGACATCCTCTTCAGCTTCATACCAAAAAGGTAAATTTTGGAGTAATGAGCTTAGGCAAGCAAGCAGGTGGGAGTGATAAAATTTGGAAATTTGACTAACCCACGTAAATAGCAATAATTGCTACAAATCCCCACAAACACAAATACCAAGTTTCCCTTGCAATTTTTCAACCCGTACTACATCCAAGGCTTTAGTAAAAATATCAGCAAGCTGATTTCCAATGCTAACATGCTCAAGTGTTATGGCTTTGTCTTCAACAATATCTCTAATAAAGTGATGCTTGATGCCAATGTGTTTGGTCATATTGTGCTGAATAGGATTTTTGGAGATATTAATAGCACTCAAGTTGTCAAAGAATAATGTAATGACATCTTGTGTGACATTATATTCAGTCAACATATGTTTCATCCATATTAATTGAGAATAGCCGCTACCTGCTGCTATGTACCTAACTTCAACAGTAGATAGTGATACACAATTCTGTTTCTTGCTCAACCATGAAATCAGATTGTTTGCTAAGAAGAAATATCCTCTAGAAGTACTCTTCCCGTCATCAGCACTACCAACCCAGTTTGCACCACAGTTCCCCACTAACATGGCATTTTAATCATGAGAATACAACATTCCATAATTACATGTACCATTCACATATTTCATAATCCTTTTTACTTGATTGATGAGACTCACTTTGGGTTCTGCTTGATATCTAGCACACACTCCAACAATAAAAGCTATATTTGGTCTGCTTGCTGTAAGATATAGAAGACTACCAATCATGCTTCTATCTAAACTATGGTTAATAGTAATGCCCTTTTCATCTTTAGATAACTTCAAGTGTGTATGAGAAGAGGTTCTTTTGTGACTAGCATTCTCCAATCCAAATTTCTTCACATGATTCTTTGCATATTTTCTTTTACACAGAACGATGGAGTCTTCCATGTGCTTGACTTGGAGTCCAAGAAAGTAAGTTAGTTCACCTACCAAACTCATCTCAATTCAGATTGCATTTGATTGACAAAATGTTGGACCAATAACATCCCTCCAAAAACAATGTCATCCCCATAGATATGAACTATAAAAAAATTTCCACCCATCTCTTTAACAAAAAGGGTCTTATCAATTCCACCCTTTCTATATACACGGTTGATGATAAAATCAGTCAACCTCTCATACGAAGCTCTTGGAGCTTGTTTTAACCCATACAATGCCTTCTTTAATTTGAACACGTGATTTGGGAAATTAGGATCAACAAATCCTTTTGGTTGTTCAACATACACTTCTTCATTTAAATAGTCATTTAAGAAGGAACTTTTAACATTCATTTGGAATAAATTGAACTTTAAAAGACATGTCACTCTAATTAACAATCTAATATATTCCAAGTGAGCCGCTAGAGCAAATGTTTCATCGAATTCCACTCCTTCAATTTGAGTGTATCCCTGAGCAACAAGTCTGGTTTTGTTTTTGGTAACAACACCTTATTCATCTGACTTGTTCTTATACACCTATTTAATACCAATAACATTTGTCCCTTCAGGTCTTGGTACCAAGTCCTAAACCTCATTCCTCCTGAATTGACCAAGTTCATCTTGCATAACATTAATCCAAAACTCATCAGTCAAAGCTTTCTTGATATTCTTGGGTTCAATCTTTGAAACAAAACAGGCATTCAACATGATTTCCCTTGATCTGGTAATTATCCCTTCATTTAGATGTCCTATTTAAGCTCATTAGGATGGTCTTTTTGAATCCTGATTGAGGGTCCTTTGTCAGCTGTCTTAGATTCTTCAAGTTAAGTATTAGTACTTGAGTCTGTAACATCTTTAGGAACATCATCATTCATGGGAAGAGATGTTTCAACATCATCTGTAACATCAACTTCTTTGGTTGAGACATCACCAACCACATTTATGGATTCCATCATCACCTTAGTTCTGGAGTTGAATACTCTATATTATATATTGTTTGTAGAGTATCCCATAAACATCCCCTCATCACTTTTAGGATCCATCTTTCTCTTGTGGTCACAATTTGCTAAAATATAACATTTACTTCTAAAAACATAGAAATATTTCACAGTTGGTTTTCTTCTTTTCCACAGTTTATAAAGTGTGGCAGATGTACCAGATATGATAGTCATTCTATTATGGATATAACAGGCAGTGTTTATGGCTTCGGCCTAAAAATGATATGGTAATTTCTTAGCATGAAGCATGACCCTGGAAAATTCTTAAATATTCATATTCTTGCGCTCCACCACACCATTCTATTGAGGGGTGATGAGTGAGGATAACTCATGACTAATCCCTTCGAAGTGAAGAATTCATCAAACTTGTTATTTTTAAATTCCTTTCCATGGTCACTTCTAATTCTGACAATACCACAATATTTCTCTTTTTGAATCCTTTGATAGAGTTCTTCAAAAACTTCAAACACATCAGACTTCTCTTTGATGAAATCCACCCAGGCGAACCTTGAGAAGTCACCAACAACAACATAGGCATACCTCTTTCCTCCAAGACTTTAAATCTGCATGGGTCCCATCAAATCCATATGAAGTAGCTCTAGAACTTTTGAGGTGGTTAGATGTTGGATCTTCTTATGTGACATCTTTGTTTGCTTCCCTATTTGACATTCACCATATAATATTCCTTTATCAATCTTCAGACTAGGAATACCTCTAACTGATTCCTTTGCCAAAACTTTCTTTATACCTTTCAGGTTTAAGTGGCCAAGCTTTTGATGCCATAGCTTAACTTCATCTTCTCTTGACATTAAACATGTGGAGAGACAATTTGTATCTTGAGAATGGACATATAACAGTTATCTTTAGATTTGGTTCCCTTCATGATTACTTCATTACTTTCATTTGTTACCAGGCATTCAGACTTGGTAAAGTTAACTTTGAGACCTTGGTCATATAGCTGACTTATGCTTATCAAATTAGCAGTTAGCCCTTTGACAAGCAACACATTATCAAGACTACGAAATCTTATACATTCCAGCTTACCATCACCCTTTATTTTACCTTTTGATACATCTGTAAAAGTGACATAACTAGTGGAATATGATTTATTATCCAACAAGAAATTATTGACACCAGTTATGTGTCAAGAATAACCACTACCAAAATACCAATCCGTGTGTCAAAAACTATGAGAGGGGTGTGAGCTATGAATCCAGAAGTGCTATTTTTGGGAATCCACTTTTTATTTGTTTTCACAACAAGATGTTCTCTTCTGGGTTGTGAAACAAGTTTGAGATAGCCATATAATCTATAACAGTAGAGTTTTATATGACCAAACCTTCCACAATAATGACATCTCTATCGTTGAGTTTTGCTTCTTGGGTGATTATTCTGATGGCTTTGCTGATGTTAGGACATTTGATTTGACATCTTTTGTTCTAGTTTTTTCTTTGGATGAATAAACTTCACTTCATGCTCTTTTCCTTTGCTTTTCACAAATTGATTATTATAACCAAGACCTTTAACATTTCCGGCATTCTTTCCAGACTGAAGAATCTCATCCATCACATCAGAACTACTATTAAGAAATCTTATAGACTTAGTCATATTGTTAATTTTTGAATTGAGCAATACAACTTCATCCTTCAGATTAGAGATGATAGAGATATGCTCCACTTTTTCAGCCTATAGGTGAGCAATGATTTTCTTTTGATCTTCTCCCAGATGACATACTTCTTCATTTTTTAGCCATAACTCCTTGTATGAAGCATCAAGTTTCTCAAAGGTAACTTCTTCATAATCTGATTCTTCATCAAAATCACAAATTTTAGTCAATACATTAACCTATTTGGAAAATTCCTCTTCAGGATCAGTTTTAGAATCACCATCTAACCAAGAAGTAGATAGAATTTTCTTCTTCTTCTTCTTGAGATAAATGGGACACTTAGCTCTTATGTGTCTAAATCCTTTACACCCATGACATTGTATTTTTTTCCTTGGTTAAAATTTTCTTCAATTATGGGCATTCTCCCAAAATCTTGACTTTTGTTGATGTCGAGTGACTTGTTCTTGACATTTTTCACCACTTTGTTGAATTTCCTTTCAAGTAACTCAATAACATTAAATATTCCTTCATTTGTATCCAGGTCACAGTCATCTTCTAAGTCTTCAGCATTAGAGATAAAGGTAATGATTTTTTTCTTTTCAGACTTTTCACTGATCCCTAATTAAAAGGTCTGTAGAGATCCCATAAGTTCATCAACTTTCATGTTGTATATATATTGGGTTTCTTCAATGATAGTTACCTTCATGTAAAACCTATTTGGAAGAGATCTGAGAACTTTTCTGATCAACTTAGGTTCTGACATCTTCTCTCCCAGGGCATTTGAGGCATTGGATATATTAATAATATCCAAGTGAAAGTTATGAATACTACCACACTCTTTCATATTTAAGTTCTCAAACTTGGTGTTAAAAAGTCGAAGTCTTGACATCTTCACCTTAGAGGTTCCTTCATGAGAAGTCTTCAAGATCTCTCAAGCTTCTTTAGCAACAGTAAACTCACTTATCAATTAGAAGATGTTCTTGTCTACTCCATTGAATATGGCATTCAATGTTTTGGAGTTTCCATGGGATAAATTATCATCTTTATCATCCCAGTCTTCCTTAGCCTTTAGCATATCAGTAATCTTTCTATTCTTATCTCTAGCCATTGATGGATCTCATCCCTTGACCATAAATTTCCAAGCTTTATTGTCCATGAATTTAATAAAAACCACCATGCATGTTTTTCAATAGTCATAGTTGGATCCATCAAGAATGGGTGGTCTGTTCACAATTCCTCATTCCTTTTCCATTGTACTAGAAAATATCTTCCCTAAATCTCACCCAGATATAGAGCAAGATGCCTTCTCTAATAACATTTGAAATTATGATATGCAGATATCAAACTTCCTAAGAGATGTCGAGACACTGGTATCTGATCAAAACAAAATGGCAATATAAATACAGATAAGATTACTTGAAAGTAAAGGAACACATAAAGTTATTAACCCATTTTGGTGTACAACAACACCAACATCTATGGGCTACCAAGTCAGGAAAGAAATCCACTAAATAGTATCAGTTTGTGACCTTCTGCAAATTATCTCCACTTTACAATTTACCCACATAATCACTACCCGTGCTTAATTTCTATCTAAGACTCACCTAGGTATGAGACCCTTCTCAGTTCCCTTTCAATCACAAGAGTGATGAAAACTCAAATACTTAGAATATTTCAGAAGTTGCACTTCGAAGAGACATAATCACTCAATGCTTAAAAGCTTGAGAGTCATTAACAAAACTTACAACTCAATAGAGACATTCCTACTCTATTATCAAGATGATATTATAGAGACTCACAATTAACAAGAAGACACAAAACCCTAAAGTCTTACCTTAAGACACAATGTGTTCCACACCTCGACTTAGGTTTATAGCTTTTTATAAGCAATGTTAGGTTTGTAGATTTTTATAAGCAATGTATGGCTTGTATTTGGGCTTCAAAAACGCATCAGGATTGCTACTAAATATATGCACATTCTTCTCCATAAAAATAGACCTTAAATTAAATGTTTCCTAAAATGTCTCAACATTTAGGGAAACAAAATATCTTCAAACTTAAAACAGAATATCTGATTCCTCAAACTTGGATGCCACATAAGATTACTTAATATTCACAGAATATTCAGTAATCTATAATTGAACCAAATAAATCCAAACTGCAAAGAATTAAAATGTAACAGACACGATGCCAAATCTTTCAAATATGACATCTTGTTTAACATGTTTCACTACATGTTAAAACATCTTGATCAACATGTTGTTGTTAAGATAGTTTTACCAAAATTAATGACAATCATAAAAATAGAGAATTAACATTCTTCTTCTTTCGTTGATGGCTCAACCGTAGCTCTTGATATAAGATGTTAGAAATCCACCAAAACCTAAGGAGAATTTCTATCAATCTTGATGAACAATATTTTTATCACTACACAATGACAATTAAAATAAAATAAAATCAAAGAAGAAAAGAGATTAGGGTTTCTGCAGAGTTTCTCTCTGCACACAAATTGTGAAAATCTTTATTCACTTTGTATTTGCAAAATTCTGTGAATACAAGTTGTTATCAATAATAGAGGTTACCCTCTCTATTTATAGTTTTAGGTTAGCTTTTTCCCTGAGCAAAAAATAGCCCAAAATTATAAAAGCCCAAAATACCTATTTTGGATCTAAATCGAAATCTATGTGTAGCAACTTGCTTACAACACTTCGATAACTACTTACAACTCGATAGACTAAGCTTTTCGACACACATTATGTTCGAACAACAACCTGCTTCGAAACACCTTGTGTCGAGCAACAACCTGCTTCGACACAAGGAATTACACTTTCAACAAAATTAAACACTGAATCTGGGGGATAAATAAAAAAATTATTACAGGGGGTAATTTGTGCCCTTAGGGAGCAAAATACATAGAATTTTAACATTTCAACGGGGTGATCCAAAATATTTATAGGGGGTAAAGCGAATTTAGCCTATATTGTAGGGGGTATTGTATATTTAACCCTAAAATCTTTAAATATTTTAAGATATGTTAGAATTTTCGTGTTGGAAAAATATCTAAGATTTAAGAATTGAAATAAAAAACTTGATCTAATCCTTATATTAAAAGATAAAAGTGATTAGAAGAAGTCCTTGAAAAGCTCAACAAATTAATTCAAATGTTAAAGGGTGAAGAGAAGACTTTAAGAATCCTAAAATAATCATCATTAAGTTCTTTTTTATTGAAGAAATTATGAAATCAACTTCATGATTTCGTTTGAAAGAACAATTTTGATAGATGAATGATCTTTTAAAGAATCATTGTCTTCTAATGAAGAAGCTTCATCAAAGAGAATATATGTTTCAAACAATGAAGATAATGAAGAAGCTTCTTTGAAAAAAAGAAATGATGGGGGATTTTATAAATAATGTCAAATGGAATTAAATTCATGCGATTAGATAATGCAAGTTTTACCATGAGCAACCAAGCTAATCAAATTCTTTGTTTGTATGCTCTTTTATATTTATGTATAATTATTTTTTAATCATTAAAAATAGAATTAAAAAAAAATCAGAATTCAAGATTAGTTGTTCAATTTTTTATTAGGAGTCCATTTTTATTATTTGTCTCGGACCTCTAAAAAGTCGAGATCGGCCCTCCTAAAATTAGTATATGTTTACAATTCAACCTGCTTGTTGAATTTTCTAAGTATCCAATAATCAAATGTTAAGTATGTGAGGTTTAATTGTTGTTTTTAGAGAAAATAGAAGATGCATTGTCAGTGTGAGAAAAAAATTTACACGGTCGTCCAATAAAAATCATGAATCTGCCAAATCATTTAATTTTTTTAAATTATCATAATAACATGGTGAAATACGCGTCATTTATTGGATGACGGTGTAAAATTTCTTAAAGTATTCTGCCTTATTTATATATCATATTAAACTCAAATAAAAATTTAATATTGATATATGTATTAATTATCTGGTCAAAATATCACTGATTTTAAAAATTGATCTCTAAAAAATGAAAATTTAAAATTAAAAAGAGTCATATTTTATTAATTACATATCATTTATCATTTTACATATAAAATAAAGTAAATTCATGGAGGTTTTATAAAATAAATAAAAAAAGTATTAATTTGAGAAATCATTATTAATTTAAGTCATTATAAATATAAATAAAAGTAATGCTTTAAGGAAAAATATAAAATGACATTAATGTTTTAACATTTTATTATAAAATCAAAATATTAAAGCCTTGAATTTTTTTATAAAATATAAAATAAAATAATTGTTTTAAGATTTTGATATAAAATCAAAATTTGAAAGCTTTAAAGTTTTGTTATAAAATTAAAATGTGAATGCTTTAAGGTTTTCTATAAAATTAAAATGTAAAAGTTTTAAGATTTTGTGTTTTCAAAAAAAAAGTTTTAAGATTTTGTCATAAAATCAATATGGGTGTTATAAAATAAAGAGAAAAAGATAAAAGAGAAGAGAGAAAGATGAGAATAATTATGTATTATTTCATTGGTGTGTATTTTTATAATGAGTTTGGTCATATTTATAGGACAACTTACACACAATGTAATAAATATAAATTGTTATAATTAAGGAATAAAATCATTGGGAGACAACCATCCAATTATTCATAACACTCCCCTTGAATATTTATTTTAGATATGTCTCGATAAAACCTTACTACAAAAAATATAGTGGAAAAAAATCTAGTGAAGAAAAAAGAGTACAATCATTTCTCTCCCTCAGCTGAAGACCAATCTTTTTTACTAGTTGATTAAAAGTTCTACTTGAGAGTGACTTTGTGAAAAGGTCTGCAAGATTATCACATGAACGAATTTGTTGGATGTTTATATCACAATTCTTATGAAGATCGTAAGTGAAAAATAACTTTGGAGATATGTGTTTTATTCGGTCTCCTTTATTGTAATCATTTTTCCATTTAGTGATGCATACAATATTATCTTCATATAAGGTCTTTGTATTTGTTTTTCAGAAGACAAGCCACAAGTATTCTATATATGTTGGATGAAGGATCTCAACCAAACGTATTCTCGACTTGCCTCATGTAGAGCTAAAAGTTATGCATTATTAGTTGAAGTTGATGTTATTGTTTGTTTCACCGGCGCCTATGGTATAGTGTTACCACCACATGTAAACAAATGACTTGTTTGTGATCTACCATTTTGAGGATATGGCATGTAACTTGCACGTGCATAACCTGTTAATTCGAATTTTGGATACTTTGATATTAAACAAATCCATGTCTATTTAACCTTTAAGGTAATGAATAAAATGTTTGACTCTATTCCAATGTCTCCGCGTAAGTGAATAATTGTATCTTGCAAATAGTTTAATATAAATTGATATATTATGGTATGTATAATTACTAAATAGACCAGTGCTTGAATGACACTGAGATATAGTACTTCATGACCAATTAGTTTTTATCCTCTTCTTGAGGTCTAACAGAATCTTCTACACATTAAATGATATAACATCATCGTAGTATACAACAAATGAGATTTGTCCGTATACAAACATTTGAATACCTTTGTATTTTCCATTGTCCAAATGCCCAGTTTATAAATCTAGACATAACTTTGTCTTTTCTATGTCCTTTATCTCAAACTATTTCTTTAAAAGATTTATAGCTTTTGAAATCTCTTCTGGAGTTTCAATAATTTTATGTCATCCACATAGACAACTATTATAGAAAATTATTTTCTACATCTTTTTCATTAACATACAAGGACATTTGGACTTGTTTGTATATCTCTCCTTTAACAAATATTCATTGAGACGATTATACCACTTGTGTCTATGTTGTTTTAACCCATAAATGTACTTGTTTAATTTGATGGACTAATTTTGTGGAGATCCAAAATTATGTATCTCTGATATATTAAACCCTCTAAGGAGTTTTTAAATGTCACAATCAAGTAAGTCATGCTAATAAGTTGTTACCATATTCACCATGTTCAAATTAAGTCTTTCATGTGCTACAAGGATAATTAAATATAAAAAATTGAATTGCGTCCACTACATATGAATATGTTTCATCAAAATAAATCTTAGGTCTTTGTAAAAAATATTGAGCAGAAAATGAAACTTTATACCATTCTTATTTTTCTTTTTTCACAAAAATGCATTTGTATCTAATTGGTTTCACACCTTGAGGTGTTTAGATAATAGGTCTAATATCGAGTCACTTATAAAGCGGGTTTAATTATTCTTCAATTAGATATATTCATTTTGGAAAATTCTCACTTTGTCTACAATCTTTAATATATTGAGAATCAAGTGTGAGAAATAAGTCTCATATTGAAGTCACACATTGCTTAGAAAATGTAAGATTTAACACTTTATAATTGAGTGAACCCACACACCTATCACCTTAAGGTTTTAAGTGGATATATGGCGTGTCTCTCATAAAAAAGGTGTGTCCCAAAGTGTAAAATGCTCCCTCCTTGAAATTGCCCCTAAAAATGGTATCAGAGCCTTTGGTTTCGAGATAGGGACGACTTACTTGTATCAAAACACTTCCCGCAGGTGGTGGGTAGAAGGTATTCTATTGAAAAGTGTCAACGGTGGTACAAGCGTATATGGAAGAGAGAGTTTCCACATGAGGGGGAGCATTGTGACTCACACTTGAGGGGAAGTGTTGAGAATTAAGTGTGAGGAAGAAGTCCCACATTGATGTCCTACATAGATTAGAAAAGGGAAGATTTAATACTTTATAAGTAGGAGAACCCACACACCTATTATCTTAAGGTTTTAGGTGGATATGTGGTGTGTCTCTCACAAAAAAGATGTGTCCTAAAGTGTAAAATGCCCCCTCCTCAAAATTTCCCCTAACATAATAAACTTTGACTCATGATCCTCGTTATCATTGATCATTTTTAGCACTATATCATTTACAAAGAAATTATCAATATTGACTTTATGACATAAGGAGAAATGTATCGTAATGCGTTGGCTTGATGCGAATAAATATCTTAATATGTATGTTTTGCGTGTTTCAAATATCTAATTTAGAAATTTATAATCTCACAAGTATCAACCATACAAATTAATTTTAGACGTCAATTTAAAGAATGAATCTTTAAGTCATTTTTTTTATGAACATGTGCTACAAGATGTTCAATGTCAATTTAAATAATATATGTGATACTTATCAAGAAAATTCTGAAAAATCCAGAAATTGAGATCTTAATATGAGAAAAAGATTTCACAAACTTCTATGTACATAGCTTAATGTAAACAGGGTGTGGGATCATACTGAATTGAAATGGGTTAGGCCCATAAAATCGTATTAAAATTTTAATTTAATTAATTTATAAAATTATTAATAAAAATAATTCACTATTAATTTATTCTATAAAAATACTAGGCTTAAATGCACTTTTGGTCCTCGTATTTTCATCTTTTTATTAGTTTTAATCTCTCCATTTTAAAAGTCAATTTTTTGGTCCCTAAACTTTACCTCAATCAGATTTTGTTGCCCCCCCTAAAGTTTTGCATATCTAGCGCCCTTATTAATGATATTACATTGCTACACTCCTAACAATGTGTGTTCATCTAACGTGAAGTTACTGTAGCAGTGTCATGTCATTAGTAAGGACGCCACATATGCAAAACTAGAGGGGGACAATGAAATCCCGAGTGCGGTAAAGTTTAGGGACCAAAAAGTTGACTTTAAAATGGAGGGACTAAAACTTAAAAAACATGAAAATATGATGACCAAAAGATTTAAGCCAAAATACTAACTAACAAAATATCCTAGTCATCATTTTCAGCTCATTAAAAATTATTATTTCATCCTAATAATCCATGACAGGTATAAAAAGTGGAGGGGGACTTTAAAAATTCAAAGGCCATCAAAATTAAGGGTCCAGAATTGATGATTTTGTAATAAGGGGCCAATTATTTAAAATGCTCAAATTAGGGAGACAAAAGTACATTTAAGTCTATTTTATTTATCACACTAGAAAACATTGAAATCCACTTAAAGTTATTGTAATTTATGAGTCGTTTTTTCTAGAAAGGGGACTTTCATTTGGCATGTAAAGACCCCAACTTTAATTATGTCTTTTTAATTAAATTTACATTATTTTATTTTTGAATGATATATGTGATTCATTAGATTACTTAGAGATGGTAGAGATCTAATTATAATTATTTTTAGTTATTTAATTTAATTTATATTAGAAAATTAGAGATATTTTAAAGTTGGGAGAAAGAATAAAATTTTTACTAAAATTAGTGAGTACGGGATGAATTAAGTAAGAACATAGGGTGTGGTGAGATTTAAAAAAATAATTGAATAATATTTTGATTTAAACTAAAATATAGAGTTTTAGAAAAATAGAAAGAATATGGGTGTAGGAAGATTGTATAGTGAGAGAAAAATTTGAATAATTAGGATAAATAAATAGATAGAGTTTTATTTAAAGACAACTATAATATATAGCAGAAGGCACTAAAGGTCAATAGTACAAATAAGATACGAAAAGATCGGCACAAGGGATGCCACACAAAAGAGAAAAAAAACTAAACACCAAAGCCAACAGAAGGCCGAAAAGAAAGAAACTAGGCACAATCCCAAACACCCATCAAACTAGGGGAAAGTCACGCTAGAGAGAGGGCAATCAATCCATAATCTAGACAAAGCTAGATCTTTCCACTCAAGGATCCAACAAAAGACAAAATCTACTGAAACCAACAAGAACACACATAGAGGAAGGCCAAATCCACTCGCACCACTATTAGGTCAAGCACATAAAATGATTCTCCCACCAGGATGAGAAGGTACAACAGTTTCCGAAAACCTACTGAGGAACCATTTTCAAGCTAAGTCAATACTTAAATTTTCTATATCTCTTACAGTCACCTCAAAATAAGAGAAAATGATATTATTTCTCGATTTCCAAATAGACCAAACCACAACATGCCAAATCATTAACAATCCCCCTATAATTATATGCCTACCTCTAAGGAGAAGGAACAAGTGGAAAAGAGTCAAGATATCCTGAAGAAGAGCAGATCTCCAACCTAACCATCTAAAGATCATATACCAAATAGAAGACACCATCTCACAAATCACGAAGATACGTGAGGAAGACTCAACAAATAAGGAACAAAAGGAGTAGGTAATAGTCCATGGGGTCAAGTAGATTCCCCTCTTAAGTAAGTTATCTCTGGTAAGGATACGATCCTTAAGTAGTTGCCAAGAGAAGACTATAACATTATAGGGGGACCAACTATCCCAAATAGTTGTGAGGACTAAGTCAACACGAGGTACCTGCAGAATAGGGAGGAGCTGATGGGAATGTAGGCTAGAGTGAGGTAAGATTTTGTACTATACGGGAAAACTGAGGAAATAGGCAGATCTAAGAGAAACCTTAAGGAGCGGGGAAAAGTCCCAAAAGACCAAAAGTTTTCATCAATCAACAAATTCGAGGTAGGGGAGTTATCCATATATAGGTGGCTAAATAGAGAGATAGTGAAGGTTCCTTACCCTTTTGTCTTCTCATTTTCTTTTATTTGGGATTGATGTTTGTGGCCAAAAAAGGGTTTGAGAAAAATCCTTTAAAGGCATCAATTGATAAGGTTTCTCTTTGTTCAAATGTATATGATATAATTTTTTTTTATTTATAATCTATTTTGCCTTGTTTATGCCTTGGTGTTGTGACAAAAGTGTAAAATTGGATAGTGTAGACGAAATCATGCAAGTAACACCATAAACATGACACGACGACATAAAACCTAAGCAAATAAGGCGTGTTCGCGAGGGAGAAAGGGTCACAACTCAGCAGCAATGCTAGGATAAGTAGCAGCACTAGCAGGCAGAGGCTGTAGTGGTGCATTGCACTGGCACGTGTGGATGGTCAGTTGTTCGACAGTGGGTGGCGTTTTGGCAGCGGTTGACGATTCAGCGGTTCGTGGTACAATTCAGCATTTTGAGCAATTGTGACTCTGGTGACCTTTCATTGCCTTTTGATGAGTTTAGAGTCATATTCTTTATTTGTTTAAAGTTCTTTAACAGTTTTGGGGGTTGGAGTTGAAGGTATTTGACATTTTAGGGTTGTTTTGAGTTATGTTATTACTTGTTTAAGGTTGTCAAACCAAAAAGTTAATTTTAAGTTTTTAAAGTAAAAATCTGAGTAATTTGGCATGTTATTAGTTATGTTTAGGAGTGGTGCGATTAGTCTAGAATATGCATGTGAGTAATTATTTTCTTACCATATTTATGTACTTACATGAATAATAATGTTTTACCCTGTTGATGAGTAATTATAAATATTTATATAATATTTAAAATTTAGTTGTAATTATATAATATTTTGAGTAAAGTAGTTCAGAGAGGAATTACGGTGTTGGCCTTATATTGACAAAGTTATGGGTTCAAAAATAAATATTGTTGAGTATGTGTTTGAATGTTATTTGTTGAGATTCATGCATTCATTATATTAGAGATATGTAGGACTCCAGTCCTTTGAGGTCATGGTTCAAAGAGGAACTAATGTTGGTCTCAGGTTCAGAGATGAATTAGGTTCAGAGAAAAAACAGTTTCAGAGAGGAATCAAAGGCATGGATAACTCAATAACATAACTCATACATCCAAAACTTGGTGCCACATATATTTTGGAGGAGAAATAAATTTCATTATATTTGCTTGATTGATTATCTTATTATCGTGAATTATTTTATATGATTCTGAATGTTGTTAAACTATCCTAACTGTTTGCATACACCATTAATATTATGAACATATTTCTCATTCCCTTTTATTTTGTTGCGTTACTCGTTGGGATGATGATGCAAATACCTAGGTAGAGGAGCATTAGATGTTGATGTTCGAAGGTTTGACATATATCTCTATTTTTTTATATTTATCGTTGAGTTTTAGTTTCCGTGGAGCCACTCTAATAGTGTATCATCGAGACGAGTTTTAATTTATTTGATGTTTTCTAAGAATTGTTGATTTATTTGCTTATATTAAAATTAAATAATTTGTTTTGATGAAATATAAGATATTTCAGTTGAGATAATATGGTTTAAGTTTCTATTGCATTATTATAAATTTTTTGAGAAGCATGACTTTTAAAAGACAAATATGACACCCTATTATTGAAATATTCTTTCACTGTATGATTTTATTTTAAGAATGTGCGCCAAAATTTTATAAGATTAAAGATTAGATAAATGTTATTTATTAAGATTTAAATGTGAGATTAATAATTATGTAATTTCACTTATATATTTTCATACTTTAATTATATTTATTTATTCTTTTTGGCAGTCTAATCAACAAAATAATCTCATTAAATACTTTTTTATGATTATATTTTTATGATTGACATGTTATAATATGGTGTCACATTTTGATATTATAAACAGTCAAATATTATAGATAATTCTTTACTCCGTAATAATTTATAAATAAATTTTAATATATTTAATTTATATATAAATCAGATATATTAATTATTCAATAAATTTAGAAGTAAAATTTATTTATAAATCGATACGGTAAGATTTTAGTATAATGCATAGTCTCTTACCAGATGAAAAATAAGATTCCAATAGAATTACAATGCCTTCAATCTAGAGAATCTACATGATCAATAATTTCTTATTAATCAGTAAAAACTTTATTACGCTTACACAAAATACCCAGTTCTCAATTTACAATATTAGGTGATTTACTTTGACCAATGTGGACACAAAACATTACACTGGTACTCTGGCGGACATAAACACAAGGATCCCACACATGTGTCACAACAAAGTTTAGATGGACCAACTTGTTCATTTTTACACACACAGTAGCTGCCCCAACATCCACTGTAATAGCATGTTTTTGTACAACCAATACTCACAACACCTGATTCTATACACAAATAATATCATAACATTTGCAAATTAGTATAATGTAAATGGTTGAAAGTAAATTAGTTGACTTTAAAAATCAAAATGTGATGTATAGAAAATTAAATTATTAATATCTAACCTGATGCAATGACCACTAAAACTAACAAAAACGTCAACTTCAAAATAATACCCATTGCAGTGTCTTTTATTGTTCATCTACAATGTGCTTCAGATATTTATATATAGTCCATACCTTATTAAATAGTAGTATCCATTAAATTTAAATAAAAGTTTAAAAGTGACATATGTATTAATTATCTGGTCAAAATATCCCCTATTAAGATTTCGCCATGCTTTCTTTTTCCATTAAACTTTTTTCTTTAAAATATTGTTTTTTATCATTGTTTTTTTACTCATTGTTAGTTGTATATAACGTTTTGCTTGACCAAATACAATTTTATTATAAACAGGACACTTTAATTTATTTTTTTGAAATATATATATATATATATATATATATATATATATATATATATATATATATATATATATATATATATATATATATATGGAACATATCCAATAAGAACTAATATTTATGTGAAAAACGAAATCGTTAGATTTAATTAATGGTTAGAATTTAAAAATTTCTTATAATGAATAACTTTACTGAATATTTTTTTCATTACATTTAATATTAAAATATTCTATTAAAAAATATTCTTACCATTCACTGTTAACTATTTGTCTTAAATATACTTCCTATTAAGTTAGTAATAGGATATGAATATAAAATATAATTTTAATTTATTTAATATTTTTATTTAAAATTAAGATTATCTAAATTATAAATACTTTGTAATAGTTATAAAAAAATTGCAAAATAAAACTTCTGAAAAATAATATTAGTTTTAAAATAATTTGAAGCATAAATTATTTACTCATCTTCCAAATATATAATTTTAAATAAAATTATGTCATATAATTTTTTTTAAAACATATTAACTCTTACATTTTTTATTTAATTTAGAAAAAGAATGTAACGTTGTATCTTATATTTTATAGAACTATATCTTTTCATAATTTGTTTAGGTAAAAAATTGTTCTAGAGTTACTTTTAAAATAAAAAAATTTAAATATTTTAATCATAATTTAAGTATCACATTAAAGATTAATAAGTAAAATTTAACACTAACTACATAGCTTATTAATTGAGTTATTAATAGTTTTAAAAAAAATTGTTTTATTAAACAAAATCAATTATTGTTTAAAATGAACCAGGGGTTAATGTAACTCATCATGATACAGAAATATTTGAATGATAATTTAACCTGATAGTAATTGTTTAGAAAATACATTTATTATTTTTTTAAAATTATTGTGAATTTAAGAATGACTAGTTATTGTTAAATTTTTTATTAATCTTCATTACAATGATTAAAGTATTATTAAAATATTCGGTGTCTTGTTTGGTTTTAAAAATAACCCAAGAACAATTTTTACCTAAATAAATTGTAAAAGAAAATTATTTTATAAAATATAACGTACAACGTTAAAATAACTTTTTTTAATTAGACTAATTTGGTATGAGTTAAAATTTTAAAGAAAATTTATTTGATATAAGTTTAGTTAAAATTATTTTAATGCAACGAAGAGTAAATAATTTATTCTTTTAGATTGTCTTAAAACTAATATTGTTTTTAAGAAGATTTATTTTACAATTTTTTATAACTATTAAAAGTATTTATAGTTTAGATAATTTTAGTTTTAAATAAAAATATTGTAACACTCCATACATACATTGCCCAGGATATACGCATTTGGCATTAAATAGTACATAAAACATACATATAATAGCAGCGGAATAGGATAAGTATTAGTACATATTACAAATACAAAGTCGAAACTGTTATGGCCACAAAATACAAATCCTAAATGATACTAATACATGATCCCGAAAGAGTACATAAGCGAAAAGATAAAGAAGATAAAGAATATCGCCGAGAAACACCGTCACAAGCTAAGCCATCTTACCCTTGCCACGATCCTGCCTCGAAGAACCTGAAAAATAATAATTGGAATGGGGTGAGATTACTAAATCTCAGTGAGCCTCCACATCTTAGGACTTCGCTCGGTTCTACATGGTACATGCATCAAGAACGGATTCACCTAGAATCCGGGGTTAAATCTCATGGTCGGGTACAAGTACAAACATGGGTAACACCACACTTGGAAGTTTGATGACTATCCAAGAGGGTGACAACACAAAATAACAAAACACTATATGCAGACCCGCACCCGTGTGCGAGGAATCCAGGAGTTATACCTATCTATCCAGGCTACCATAACTACACCCTCGGTGAGTCCTCGTGTACCTCATCGTCAAGAAACTTGCATAGGCAAACTGCTAGACAGCAGATCTGTCCTAAATGGAGTACATCCTCGACGGGTTCCAACCATGAACTTGCCTATGTGGTGGCACGAGCCCGCCTCCATCCAACGCAAGTGAGACGGGCCTTAACAACACAAGTGCAACACGCCATCTCGAACGTACACACCCACCGGACGAAAGCCTAGTGACATTGCCTAATTGGCGTCACTAGATGGTAAGTAATCCTGGTGAGGTAGCCTACGTGACATCACACACTTACCAATACCAAGCACATAGAAGTGTTCATAGTGGGAAACGCCTGAAGGACCCGCACTAGCACTTCGCCTTTGGTAGCTCAGGTGAGTTCATGAGAAAATGAGAAAATCAAGGCATATCAGCCACATAACGATGAGAAAAGGATTTACCACCTGATAGTCTGGTTCTACTCTAATTCAAGCATATATATCAAACCACAAGGTGTATCAAGCCACAAGGCACACATCAAAGCCACACAAGTTATCACAATCAACCATCCGAACGTTCGGCCGGAACGACAGGAAAACAAATTCTCATAACACATATTACGTACTTTTAGATTTAAGCTAACTCAACCAAATCTTAAATCATCGCATTTCCAAACAAGAGCATCTCCAAACAAAAAGGCGAATTCAAACCCTAAAAGGACTGAGAACAATGTGGCTGAAGAAATTGTATATCTAGATGATCTATCTAACAATGAGTTAATTATCAATGTAAACCCTGGGATTGCAAAAAGGTTAAAAACAAGAAAGGGCAAGGCATCTATTTCAAGCACTCCATCTAAGAGTGTCTGGAAGAAGGTTATGTATGGACCACCCAAGGCATGAAGCAAAGTTGTTCCATCTTCAAGCAAGAGGAAAATCAGGTCTAACTCTGACTCTGACTATGATGTTGAGGATGATGTCCCAGACATCACACCTGTGAAGAAGTCCACAATTCAGAGGTCTACTGATGATGTACCTGATGCTCCAACATATAACATATCTTTTCCCTCCATCAAATTTGCTTTAATATGGAAGTACATCTATAAGAGGAGAATAGCCTTGGAAAGGGAACTAGGAAAAGATACTTAGCATACAAGGAAATCATTAAATTACTCATTGATGCTGGGTTGATAAGGACTGTGACCAATCTACCAAAATGTTATGAGATTCTGATCAAGGAATTCGTTGTTAACATCCCTGAGGACTGTGATGACAAAAGAAGCAAGGAATTTCATAAAGTCTATGTTAGAGGAAAGTGTGTTGAGTTCTCACCTACAGTTATCAACAAATACCTAGGCAAAAGTGAGAAAGAGGAGTGTGATCTTGAAGTAACTAACAACCAAGTATGCAAGACTATCACTGCTAACCAAGCAAGTGATTAGCCTATCAAAGGAAAATTGTCAATTGGAAAGTTGAGTGTGAAGTATGAAATCTTGCATAGAATTGGAGTTGTAAATTGGATGCCCATAAATCACACCTCAACAATTTCAGTGGGGCTGGGAAGATTTATTTATGTTGTAGGCATGAAGATATCATTTGATTATGGTACCTACATATTTGATCAGACAATCAAACATGCTGATACCCGTGCTACAAAGCTTCCCATTATCTTTCCCACTCTGATCTGTGGCATAATCCTCCAACAACATCCTGGAGTCTTGTCCTCACTTGATACAGGTAGCAAAAGAGGAACTCCATTGTCAATTCACCCAAAACTGCTTGCAGGGTAACATGTCCTAGATATTGTTTCAACATCTGCAACTGCTGCAACCAAGACCACAAGCAAGGGTGATTTGATTGCTGAACTGACAGACGCTTGCAAAGAACTGGATGAAGTTATATGCATAAGCTCAGTAAGAAAGATGAAATTCGAAGAAACCATCCAAGCTCTAAAGAGGAATGTTTCTGCAAGTGCTACACAGGAGGTGCAAAAAGAGGAAAGTAGCTCTGCAACTCAAGGCTCTTCTGAATATGGATCGGGAAGTGAAGGAAGTAGAGAGTCTATAAATTCTGCAGAAAACTGATTGTGCTGAAAAACTACCAATTGTGTTTCCAATGGCTCAATGTTGAATGTTTTTGTGTAATTTTGGCACTTAATTGCATAAAACTTACCTTGGTTTGTAATTAACTCTAGATAATAGTGAATTAGTATTTGAATCTAGAATTTATTTTTATCATCCTCTATGAGTTAAATATGTGTGTGGCATATTATAGCTAAAAAGGGGGAGAATGAGTGTGAATGTGAATGTGAGCCTGAACGTGAATGTGTGTGAGAAGATGTGATGATGATGTGTAGGGGGAGAAGCTATATTTCTGATTCCAAATGTGACTAATGTTGTGTGCATGGGGAGAAAATGACATTATGTGTGCATCTATGAATACTGATGTTGTGTGCAGGGGGAGAAAAATGTTGCATCTATGAATATTCTAACTGATGTTTGAACATCTATTTTTCTATTGATGTATCTCTGATACTCTGTTATGTTGATTTTACTGTGCTGCTCTGCTATATGTGCTTACCTACTATATGTGCTTAACTGCTAATGTTGTTTGTAATGCTGCTTTATTTTGTATGGCTTGTACCCCGAGAAATGTTATAGCCAAAATTTGCCAAAGGGGGAGTTTGTTGGTTCTGTTGATTGACAATAATTTTGGTAAAACATTTTGCTCAGAAAAATGCCATGAAGTATACTGGAACTGCAGTTTATGAAGATGTCACTGCAGATGTCTTGACATGTGAAACTGAACTGAACTGGTTTTTAAGTTCAAATATTTTAGGAGTCAGTTTTTCTTAATTGTATGCTTCGATTAAGCAAACATTGGAACGATTTTCAGCAATATAATTGGAGATTTTTTATCCTACTTTCATGGAGAAAGGTCAAGGATTGCTGAAGACTCAAGAGTGCAACAACCCTAGTTATTGTTACTCTATAAATAGGTTGCTAAACCTATTTTCAAAGTTGACCATTCCAGAAGAACTTAATCTTATTATTTTCATTGTTGGTTGTTAGTTTTGTTGGTTGTTTATTGTGAGCCTCTCTAGTATTATTTGATACTTGAGTAAGACGTTAGTAGAGTTGTAATTTGTTAATCATCATAAGCTTTGAAGCAAGGATGATTATGTGTATTTGAAGAGTGTATTCAATATTTGTTTTTGTTAACTGTCACCGCGTGAGACTGTGGGGAATGAGAAGAGGTTCTCATTTCTAGGATAGGTTTCTTAGGTATAAGGGTCATTGGGTAGTGATTAAGTGAGGAGTGTAAACAGGGAAGTTTAACTCTGAATTAATACTGCTAATAGTGGACTTCATCCCTGGCTTGGTAGCCCCTAAATGTAGGTTGGTTTCAACTGAACTGGGTAAACAACTCTCTGTGTTATTTAGTTTTTTGTCTTTAAAATTTTGCATTGGTAGTTATTCATACAACAGATATTAGTGTCATGGCATCACCTTCAACATCTCATATCTAATACCAGAATTTCAATAAAGAACCTAAAAACTATAGGGAAGTTATGAGGAGTCAAAATAAGACTGAATGGATGAAGTCCATGGGTGATGAGATGAAATCTCTTCACGATAACTACACTTAGGAACTAGTCAAGAAACCAAATGGAGCAAGGTTAGTCAAGTGTAAGTGGATTTTCAAAGTTAAGAAAGGAATCGAAGGATTTATGCTGAAGAGATACAAGGCAAGATTGGTTACAAGGGGTTTCATAAGAAAGAAGGCATTGACTTCAATGATGTGCTTTCTTCTAATTTTAAGCATAGGTCCGTTCTAATGTTACTTTCCAAGTGGCACAGTTTGACCTAGAACTGGAACAAATAGATGTGAAGACTACTTTCTTGTATGGTGATCTAGATGAAATAATCATGATGAGGAAACCTTAAGGTATGCAAAAAAAAGGAAAGGAAGATTATGTGTGCAAGCAAAATAAATATTTATATGGATAGAAACATCTCCTCGGCAATGGAATAGGAGATTCAGCAAGTTCATGGCACACATAGGTTTCATTAGAAGTTAGTTTGACATGTGCTTACTTCAAATTTCGACTTGGAAATTCATTTATTATTTTGTTGATTTATGTGGATGATATTCTCATAGCAAGCAACAATATTGAAGATGTAAAGAAGGTGAAGGTTGGACTCAATAAGGAGTTCGACATGAAGGATATGGGAGTTGCATCTAAGATTCTTGGTATTGACATTCGAAGAGATAGAAAGAAATAGAAATATGCTTATCTTAAGAGACATACCTACAAAATATTCTCGACAAGTTTGGTGTGTCGAATTTAAAGTTTGGTGTGACTCTGACAAAACCTCAATTTAAGTTGAGTATAGATCAATGTCCCAGTACTGAGATTGAAAGAGCTTGTATGAATAGCATCACATATGCTAACATAGTAGGTTCTTTGGTGTATGTTATGGTCTATAATATAATCGACATAGTATATGCAATAAGTCTTGTAAGCAAGTACATGGCGAATCCTAGAAAGGCCCACTAACAAGCATTGAAGTGGATTCTAAGGTACATAAATGGGTCTCTAAATAGAGTCCTAATTTTTGGTGGAGTATATGGTGAAGATAGTAAAGCAGTAATCGAAGGGTATGTTGACTCTGATTATGCATGTTGTATGGATTCCAGAAAATATATTTCTGGATATGTGTTCACTATGTTTGGCATATCAATCAGTTGAAAAGTGACACTTCAGAAGGTTGTTGCCTTATGAACCATTGAAGCACCCTTACTGAATCTATGAAAGAAGGATTGTGGCTTGAAGGTTTTTCTAAGGAGCTGAAACTTCAAGGTCGAGTTATCACTATTATATGTGATAATCAAAAGGGCAATATACTTTTTGAAGAATTTAGCCTATCATGATCTAATCAAGCACATCGACGTGAGGCTTTATTTTGTCATAGGGGTAATCGAGTATAGAGAAGTCCAAGTGCTGAATGTTTTGACAGATCACAATGTTGCTAATATGATCACCAAAATTTTACCCAGTTGCAAGTTGATAAAGTTGCATGAAGAAAGTTAGTTTATTCCCTTGATGATATAATGTTTTTTACTAGGTGAAGATTTATGAGATATTGGATTTGACTCTAGTATGGTCGAAGGATAGCTTCTTGGTTCGACAATTCGATAGGATCTAAGCATGATGTCAAAGTCAGTTCGCATGTTGGTGTTGAAGACCTGCATTGGTGTAGTCGCAGTATGTTCAAGTATGCAGTAGTCGAAATGTTAGGATTATTAGCATGTCGAATGGGCTTGTTTGTTATGCCCAATTGTCTAAGTTATCTTGTTCCCTAAGTTATTTTGTAATGGGTTTGTGTTTAAAATCTCATTAGCTTAGTATGTTAGTTTTCTTATAAGTAGCATACTAGTCTCTCAACAATGCAAATACTAAAAAGGGTGAGAGAGGTTATTTGTTATTATGTAACACTTGTAATCATGTTTCAAAGAGAAAGTAAAGAATAACAGTTTATAACCAATTTCATTGTGTTTATCTTGCTCTCCTGATTTCTACCTTGTGGGGTTTTTGCCTTAAAGAAACATGTTATACTATGTTCTTGAAATCATTTTCACAACAAGGTCAGATATTATGTTTAGCATGTGCATGTGCGCTCGATTTCGAGTGTCACATAGGAAATTGCACTTTAAAATCGTAAGAAGAATTTTTATGTATCTTAACAGAAACTCGCGTTGTGATTTTTGGTTTCCCAAGGGAAGCGAGTGTAGCTTAGTAGGATTCTCTTATTATGATTTTGTTGGTTTTAAATTGGATTAGAATAGTTCTGGTCGAACTTGTCATTTGTTTGGAAATTGTTTAGTTTCTTGTCACAATAAGAAGTAGGATACCGTTGATATTTCTACCAATAAGGTTGAATACGTAGGCTCCGATAATTTTTTGCATAAGTCTAATGGCTTAAGAAATAATTATTGGATTAAAATTCAAAACTCAGCTACATTCCAATTAAATGTGATAAGACTTACACTATAAGTCTTATTGAGAATCATGCGCTACATTCACGTTATTATGTTGTAATGGAGTCTAGATTTGATGTATGTGTTTTATGTTGTTCGTGCTATTATGAAATGTTGTAGGGAAAACACATGAAAATGAAGTAAGATATTGATCTCACTTTGCTTATGCTTAAAGTTGGCTTAATTCAATATACAAAGTTTGCAAGCATGTCAAGATTCAAAAAGGGGGAAACTAAGTTTCCTCTGCCACCTAAAGGTTTATGCCTTGTTTCTTGTCATTTAGCTTTATATTTTGTTTCTATCATTACTTAATCTTCTCACATGATTTTGCATCTCAAGGTTAAGTTCTTAATACATTTTTACGCATGCATAAATCAAACTATTTGATTATAGTTTGAGAAATATGCTTATAGTCAATTTGTAGAAATTTTGAATCAATAACCACATTTGAGAATGATTTAATTCATGTAAACTTTGGATTCTGGAAAACACTTATTGATTTTCAAAAATTAAATTTCTGAAGTTTGATTAAAATCACAAGCATACATGATGCAAATCAAAGTTACAATGTTGTCATAATTCAATTCACAAACATCCTGACTCGAATCAACCACATATCTTAAAATTGGGATTTGCTTTTGTTTGTGTGATTTGAATCACAACAGTTCATGCCACTAACTGGAGAGGTTTGATTCTAATCACATAGTGCTTGACTCTAATCGAACACAAATAGCAGTTTTTAAATTTTGGTTATGTGAATGTTATTCGAATTAGAGGTTTTCTTAACTCAAATCATATGTGTAATACGGTGAACTGACTTTGTAGGATTTTTGTATCCAAATGTGCGGATAGCAAGAGTCGCCACCGACTTTTATTTTTATCCAATTAAGGGAAGGTAAAAGTACAGAAAAAGACCTTCGTTAGATTCTGAGTTCGGGAGAATGGTTATGAAGAGGGAAGGTATTAGCACCCCTTTTCATCCGTAGTTATCTACGGGCTCTTAGTTGCTCTCTAGATTACTTTTAAAATTGCTTTCTGTGTGTTTGAAAAGTGTTTTGAAAAGGCATTTCGCTTTGACTTTGTAATGATTCATGTAGGAATGTATACAAAGTGTTCGGAAATGTTTCGTTTTGAAAAGTGTTTGAACTTTGAAAAAAGTGTGAGGTGAGAAAAGTATTTTGATAGAGCGAGCAACTAAAAGACTTATTTACCCACTCAGAATTGGTCGTTTTGTTGTACTTCTACATTCCTTTAGAATAGCGCTAGCCATACCATTAGTTAGTATGTAGCTCCATTCGTTGGATGTAAGCGGGACAATCGAAGGGACATCGGATGGTCATAGAAGGCAACTTGTAGAAAGTATCCTAGCACATTCGAAGGGACTATCATCATTTTTCGTAGGCGACAATCGAGGGTCAAGATCATGTATTCGGAGGCGACATCGTGGGTCTTGTGATCTTTGTATCGAAGGGACTATGATGATTTGTTTTTGAAGGCAACGGTGCTAGGACACCTCTACGTTCGAGGGACATGACCATTGTTTGAAATCGAAAGGCATCGAGAGAGAATTACCCTAAGGGGTGCATGTGTGAAAGAAGTGTGTTGAATTCGAGTATTTTATCTTGCAAATTAGTGGGCTACGTTCAATTATTATCTTGCCATACACGCCTAATTACTAGCAATTGATAGAGGTGCGGAAAGTAAAATGCGGAATGTAAAGTGCGGAAAGATAAACCTACGCTATTACATGGCTTTGGGGCAGATACATAATTAGGAGTGCGGAAAGTAAAAGTCCTAAATTAAGCTATTACAACCCATATGCAGTTACATTATTGGAAAAAAGAAAATGATAAAAAGAAAACGTCCGAATCGGAGCAACCTGTGAAAGAATAAGAAATTCGGGAAATATGATGAAATTGAAATAAGAGAAAATGTTAGAAAAAATGCAATTTTTAATATGAGAAAATTAATGCATGCTGGAAATAAGATAAATAAATTAAAATAATTTTTGGGATTTTTTAGAAAAGATTTAATAATTAAAATGCAATTTATGATGATTTAAATGCTAAAATAAAAAATAAGATAAATATGCATGCAAAAATTATATTTTTTAATTTATTAAATTAAATAAAGGTTTTTATGAAAATAATGTAAAAAGAAAAAATGTTTTTGGTAATTTTTTAATGCAGAAATAAAACATGAAAAGAATTAAAATAATGCAAATATTAAATAAATGAGAAAATATGAAAATATTGAGAAAATTGAAGTTTGGAAAAAAGAAAACAAGAACCGGTGCTGGCAAGGATCGAACTCATGACATTGGAAGGCATCTGGAAACAGTAAGCGCTCTAACCACTGGACCATTTGACATCTGGTGTTGGAAAAGTGGAAAACAAACGCATATGAATGTCAACGTGTCCTGGTTGTATCTCAAACTGAGTCAGCCTCGCGTGGGACCCAGGTGGAAAGAGAGAGCCAATCGAAGCGCACGATCGTGCCACCCATGCATCGCCGGAGTCAAAGTTAGTCAGCGACGCCGGAGCCCTAGCTCCGGTCGTCTTCTCCGACCATACCAAATCCGAAACCTGCAAAACACGTAGATTCAAAGCAAAAGCAAGACCTAGTCTACCTAATTCGACCCTTCTGAGTTCATTGGTGATATTCGTTTGCCCTAAAAATGCTTGTACAAGCCGGCTCGATCGAAACAGCTTGAAATGCCCTAACAATGGCAATCAATGATTCCTACGTGTATGCTTGCATGAGATGCATCATTCATGGTCTAATTATCATCCTGAACACACACAAACAGCCAAAAGCAATTAATAGTGCATGAAATCAGAAAATCGAATTCAAAGAAATTACCAAACCGGTGCAAGCTGTAGACCAAGTTCCAAGCAGTTCTGGGCTTGAGTGAGGATTGGGATCGATCCCTGGAGACCTCAGGAAGAGGATTGGATGATTAAATCAGCCTGAAACTTGCTGAAAACAAAAATTCGAATTTTTGGATTCTTGAAAAATTTTGCCAAAGTTTTGGATAGTTTTAGGGTTAGGGTTTTCGTCCTTTGTGCTGGCTATGATGCTTGGTATTTATAGAGAGGATTGGAAGGGAAAAAAGGAATGGAAAAGATTTGATTTGGAGCATTCAATATTTTTCAAATAAAAATCAATTTTCTTGAAAAAATTTGATTTCTTCTTCAATGCAAGATCAAGCACGAATTTGGCAAGTGTATTGGGCTATCTTGGTCATCAAGGAAGGTATAAAATCAGCCCATTTGCAAAAATATATTATCTTCATATTTTACATAATTTAAATTTGAATTAAATGTTCTAAAATTCAAAAATAAATTAGTAAAATAGAAAAATACCAATGCCAAGCATTTATGGGTCAAGAATATTGTCATGAACAAGTTTGGATCAAAAGATTATAGGCCCATTTGGGAAATTTTGCAATTTGACCAAAATGTCCTTTTGTGCAATTGTCCAAAATTGCCCAACTTCTGAAGGGTGTATCTTGCTCAATTTTCCACATTTTTGAGTGTTCTTGGATTTTTTGGAAATCTCTAAGAGTCCTCTAACCAATGCTTTTGGTCTCATCTCAATTGGAGTTACCATGCTCAATATATCTTCAAAACAAAAAGTTGACTTTTTGTTGACTTTGAAAATGACCTGTAATGTTTTGAGCCATACCCCTCAAATGAAGCATTTTTTGGACATTCTTGTGAGACATGAAGTTGTAGAGAATTGAATTTCCTTCAAAATGAGCTTTGGTGGGAAAATTTCTGAGAAAGTATGAGAAAGTTATGATCAGTCAAAGTTCAGTTGACTTTTTCACCTAGAAACCCTAATTTAGAAAGTTTGACTTTTGAGCAAATCTTGAGTTTTCTTGATGAATCATGATCAACCCTTGATCAAATGATGAATGTAACTTCAAAATGAGGATGTTGACCAAAAATCAGAAGTTTTGACTGTATGTTGACCACAGTTGACTTTTTGTCCAATACACCCGATTTTCAACCATCTAAGCAATTGTCTGAGCAATCTTGTCTTGTGAGGCTTGAAACTTGACATGGAGAATCTTTGAAGCATATGAGGAGGCATGATGAACATTGGAGATGTTAGACACCCATCTTGACTTGAGAAATACCAAACCCTAGCTTGGGTTGATGGTCTAGGAGAGAGTTTGCCTGATCAACCTTGAGGAATCCTTGAGCATGGAGGTATGGAATGCCTTGGGAAGATGGAGGGCAAATTTTGGGGTATGACAATATGACTCAAATCGCATAAAGCTTGACTCGAATCATAGAGTCAGTCTTTCTTAATTCTTGGGTCTTTATTCAAATCATTTAATCTCTTGACTCGTCTCATAATCGTTGCTTATGACTAGAATCAAATAGCTTTTTTATCTCATTTTTTTGTTAAATCTCCAAAAGTATAAATTTTGCACGCACGTTTTTCCACTGCACAAATACTTTTTAAACTCTATTTTTTTAAATAAACAATTTTTAATCAGTCAACATTAATAAATATGTCTATTCAACTCTTTTCTAGGCAGTTGTATTCTCATACTCTTACGCGACACTTAACTATTTAGTTGGTCTTTTTGATCTGGTCTAATCGACTACAACAATTGAGAATATAGGTAACATTTTTTATAAAATGATAACATTTTTCCAAGTAAATTGATAAGCAGAGAGGACATGTAAGATAAGAGCATTCTCTTACTTAAAAATTGTATCTTGGTAAGTTACTGACTTTGGGATCTCTATCCTCGACTTGAGTCAATAGCAATTTGAGAACTTTGACATGTTTTCTTGGTATTGTGATTTAAAATTTCCTTTGGAGAACATTGTTTTGTTGAAGGTTGTTCTTTGTTTTCAGACCATAGTTTTATTCTTATCGATGTTGGTGGTGGTAGTTAGAGGTTTTTCCTCATGTATATTTTTTGTTCTTATTTTTTTCGAACTTTTGGGCACATCTTATGCCTGTTGTTAACCTATTTGTTATTCATGAATATTCTTACACTATTCTTATATATATATATATATATATTGTGAATCAGATGCCTTGGGTACAAAGTATAAACTTGTTGCTTAATGATCAAGAAACAAACAAGGGTAGAATATATATGAGGAACATGATGAACATTAGGAATTGTTTATTAACTGCTATTATTTCCTTTATCTTCAAAACAAGATTACAAGTATACAAGATTAAGAAATAACCCTCTCACCCTAAATTAGGATTTGCAGTATACAATGATGAGAGACTAGTATGCTATTTATAATAAACCTAACAAACTAAACTAATGGATTTTATCATAAATACCCATTACAAGTTAACTTAGGGTACAAGCTAACTTAAACAATTGGACATAACAAACAGGCCCAATTCGAAATACTAACAACCCTAGCATTTCGACACCCACATACTAGAACACACTTCGACACAGTATGTAGGTCTTCGACACCAGCATGTGAACATACTTCGACAACATGCTCAATCCTATCAAACTAGAAGCTATCTTTCGACCCAATAGAGTTTGATCCAGTATCTCACAAATATCCACCTTGGAACAAATTCTATTATCAAAGAACAAACTAGTTTTCTTCATGCAGCTTTATCAACTGCATACAATGGAAAAACTTGCAACTTGGCAATATCTTGGTGATCACATCAGTAGCATTGTACTCTGCCGAAACATTCACTACTTGGACTTATCCATGCCCGATTACTCATCTGGCAAAATGAAACCTCACATCAATGTGCTTGGTTCGCTCATGATAAGCTGAATTCTTTGACAGGTGTATTGCACTTTGACTATCACATTTAACAGTGATAACTTCACCTTGAATTTTCAGCTCCTTAGCAAAACCTTCAACCCATAATGCTTCTTTCACAACTTCAGTTAAAGTAGTATATTCCGCTTCAGTGGTTGATAATGCAACAACCTTCTCAAGTGTTTCTTTCCAACTAATTGTTGTACCAAAAATAGTGAAAACATATCCAGAAATAGAATTTTTGGAATCCATACAACCTGCATAATCAGAGTCGACATATCCTTCGGTTATTGCTTTACTATTGTTGATTCTCTATTTTTAGGATTGGCTTTATGTTTGGTAAAACTAATTTAGCAGTAATAGGTTAAATATGATTTATAACTTGTAAGGAGAAAGCAGGCTGAAGTTCAATTTAATGGAGAAATATGTTGTGTTGAAATGTTTCAACATCTAGAACAACATGTCGAAGAAGATGTCACGACATCGTGTTTGAGTTGCCATATTAGATTCTATTATGAAGCAGAATATTCCTAAGGAGAATCTTTTGCAGAATTGTAACAACTTAACTGTTGTTACTTGGACCCCAAAATTATGGAGATATATTAGGGAGACTTTATAGGAGAATCTGTTGCAGATTTGTTGATTCTCTAATTGTTGTTATAACAATATGGAGATATTTGTGGAGAATATCTTGGAGCAGTTTTAGCAGCAGTTTGTTATGTCAGTTTGTTATGTTTTGAAGGCTCAAATCCAGTTGAGTAATATGTTATAAATAGAAGCTTTATAACCTAGGTTGAGTACCAGCCGAATTTAGTAATGTTGTAGTTTTTAGGGCTGAGTAAGTAACAACTTTCTAGGAGAGTTGGTTTGTAAGTGAACCACCCTGATTTTGGGATGGTCACTGATTTGTACCTCGAAGCCTGTAGGCAACATGATTATTTTACTCACTCAGAATCTGTGAAGCAATTAGTGTAGTTGTGTCCTTGGAAGAAGCTGTGGAGCAATTCTGAGTTATGTTTGTGTCACATGTGTGACTATTTTATATTGTGTTTGAAGTGTGGTATCTTCAAACTGTTTTAGTTGTGTTTGGAGTGAGGTATCTCCAAGCTGATTGTGTTAGGATCCAAGCAGTTGATACAGTTACTTGTGTGATAGTGACTGATACTTTAGGTGATTGGAAGTGAGTGGAGGTTCTCATATCTATGTACGGTATCTTAGGTAGAAGGGTCATTGGGTAGTCTGATTAAGTGAGGAGTGTAAACATGGAGGTTTCCCTCTAAATTAATATTGTTGACAGTGAACTTCATTCCTGGCTTGGTATGGCCCCAGATGTAGGTTGGTTAGAAACAAACTGGGTTAACAACTCCTTGTGTTCTTTTGTTTTATGCATTGTTAATTGTATGTTCTACCTTGTTTGTTTTATAATGTCAGATCAGATGTCACGATATCCTGAGTCTGCATGTAACTAAAATTTCAAATGGTATCAGAGCAGACATCTGTTTCTAGATGAGATCCACGGGGGATATTTTCTGGTTGTGTACAAGGTAGAAAATAGTTTGAACAAGGAGTGTTCATATTGTATGGTCCCTAGAAGTGGAGGATGGACCTATTTGTGGAGAACTAGACCAACCTGACCAAAACTGTTGTACCTTCTTGAATAAAGGAGATAAAGATGCTGGAACAATAAAGTTAAACTCAAAGACTACATGCGGGAGTGAAGTTTTGGAATTGAATTATTCAGACTATAATCAGAATAGAGAAAATATTGTCAAAACCTTCATGTGGGAGTGAAGTTGTTGATAAGGTAACTTTTGTGCTTATGTGTTTCCATATTGGTCAGGATATTGGTTGGGTCTAGTTTGTTGCTTAGTGGAGAGGCAAGCTTATTGTAGGGTTGATTTATTTTCAATGTTTATGTGTTATGCTTACAAGTGAATTATGGAGTAAGCATTGTGTACATTCTGTTGAAGTATGGCTATATTCCGTTGCATAGCCTCTGATGCAACCCCTAAAGTGAAAGAAGGATCCTAGGGTTATTTTTATTCAACAGAATATTGAGCAGATCTTACAACCTATTAAAAGTGTCAAAGGTACTTGAGATTTCCTCAAGTCCACCCATAAAGGCATGTATTAATAGAGTTGATGAGTATCAATTGATCAATGATTCTCATATACATCTGTAAGTTGTTTGAAGACCTTGAAGATTATAAAGGATGATGAGTTCCAAGGAGATGGAACTGATGTTCTATAGGATGTTAGAACATTACTACTGGTATGAAGCTACCAGTTGAAGAACAGATGTTCTGGGTGCTAAATAAATGTAGTGTGGGTACATATGTTTAGAGCCTACTCCTGATTTGGAAGAGGACACATTTGTATTAGTTGATCAAGACACGATCAACAAGCTCTTATACTCCAGATGTCAGTACAAGTAAAAGACTCATAAAGGAATATCCCTCTATCCCTTTATGTGAGATCAAGATGAGCATATATCTGGTACATTCTTCTAATCAAAGAAACCAGATGTGTGGAGATTTATTCATGACCATGGAACATATTGGAGCTGAATATTGTGTATCAACCACAGTGAGATATGGTCATGAATGTTGACTGCCATAAATATTATTTTGGAAGAGTATTGTCAAGAAGAAACAAGGAGGTCAGATTGCTATGAAGAATCTGAATAATTATGTGTCATGCCATAATTAAGTCTATTCCAAAAATCTAGTTGAGGGAATCTCCTCTACAAGTATATATCTATGGTATCCATCATCTCAAAATCAGAAGTGACAGTCTGAAGAAAAGCTTATTGAGATGTGGATCATATTATTCCTTGATCACGTTAATTGTTTGGATGTAAAGTTGGTGTATATTATGCTTCCTGTGTTCCCCTCCAAGTGTTATGAATAAGATGTTGGGGATGTTACCCCCAGAATCACTTTATTATAGATGATATCGTATCAGATGTCAAAACATCATCTTAAAGTCTTCAGTTATTGAAAGTTGTATTGTTGCTAGGAAGTAAATATAAGTGTGAAGATGTAATCAGTCGGGATGATCTAGTGTGAGTAGTTAATTCTAACTTACTAACTGATAGGTACTTTGATGGGAGACTAAGTACTTATTAGATGTGCAGCCTGAATGCAAGATTCATATACTCTGTCAGGAGCTGAGTATCTGTATGAAGAATTCATGGCCTAGTGTGGACTAAATATCAATATTAAAGTTCACTATTATCTTCATAAGTTAAGGATGTGTGGCAATGTTATCTGGTGATTATTTGAAAAGCTGATTCAACTAAGGAGATGCATACAGGTGTTGTCAAATATCTTGATGGGAGCTGGATATTTATGATATCTTTGTAGAAATATGAATCAAGAAAGAGATGAAGTATGTGATGTGTCATACCCCAAAATTTACCCCACCTTCTGTTATTTTCATTTGGTCATATCCTACATCATTGTTGATCTTAGTCCAATTACATACAAACATGCATTTTCATTACTTTAAGTCAAGATTGAAGTGTGGTTTTAAATGTCATATTGAAAGTTCCTTAATGTGAAAGTTTAACTACATGGCAAGAAGTTTTGTTTGTTATTAAGCCCCTATTATAAACTTTGTGTGAGTTGGTCCTCAATGCTGGTACTTATTGTTTACGTTCATCCATTAAGAATTGGACATTTTTCTTTGTGTGTGGTACAAGTTTAGTAATTTTGACTTTGAATTCAAAGTCTGATGGTTAGAGGTTGGGTTAGTCGGGATTTAGATTTCAGATAAGAACAAATGATTTGAAATGTTAAGCTTTGATTTCAAGAGAGAAAGATTCATTCTTAAGATCAAATTATCATGAAAAAAATTCAAGAGTGATGGCTGCATTTGATATGTAGAATTTTTCTTCAAGAGGTTCAGATATGGAAGTGTTTAAATTTGACTTGGTTAGCAAAGAGGCATTGAAGATTAACCTACTTGGCACTTCATTTTACACTAGTTTGAAATCATATGTCTCGGTTTGTTAGCTCACACATCACCACGCCCATGTCATAATAGAAGTCTTTTCTTCTTCCTATTTTCAAACTTAACTTCATGAATATGTGACCACCTAACCAGAGATTGAAGAATCACGACTTGGAGTAATTGAATTCTAGTTACCTCTTGGTCTACCATGTAGATTTTTCAAGATACAAGTTGTAAAAATCAAAGCAAGTTCAAAACGGGAAAGCAATACAGCACACCAATATATGAGTAACTATTCCATTTCCATTAAGATTTTTGTTACAAAAGGTCTCAAGCTACTATATTAAAATTTCTTACAAAGTGAAAGCTTTTGGACTTAAATCCCATAAATTTCTCAATGAAAGAGATTTAATTAGTCCTAAGGCCTATCTTCATGCTACTATGCAAGCCTCTTCATCACGACCTTCATGCTCCATTTTGACTTTACTAATCTTGAGTTTTCGTCGTGACCAAGTAATGGGACATGTACTGCTTGAATACTTTGCCCAAACGTGTTGCAATTTCCTCAACTTTCAACCTGCAGCAGAGCATCACACCATAAGTATAGAATTATGAATTCAACTAAGACTTGTGAATTATCAAGCAATACTCCAAAACCAACCTGCTACAATCATGTTAAACATGTCAAACAACACCATGCCAAGATCTCCATGTTCAAACCAATTTTCATCAGACCTGTACATATTGATACATTAACTAGCCATCTATTTGCAGATTGTGGTTGTCATATCAGTGCAGAGAAATCGACCATCCTCATCAATTGTCATCTTCCAATTTTGCAAAGATACCAGACCTGCCATGCCACTTGTTATTTCCTGCAATAACAGCCATAAACCATTTCAGGGAAATTTCACGTTATCAAAAATTGATGTCAAAATGGAAGGGCAAGGTTTGTACAAAATTATTGAAGCATTTGTGGCTATAGCAGGCAGAGTATAGGAAGGTTTCAAGTTCAATTGATATTGCATCGTATGATGTCAGTTAGTATTCGAGACATGCATGATGTAAATAGAATGCATAGGCAATATTAACAGTTTCATGTATTATGACAAATGCTCAAAACTAACGCATGCAAGGCTCGAACCGAAATGGCAGCTCAAGAATCACACAGTTCAATATATTTGAAAGCAATAATGTCATGCCCAAATTCAATCCATAAAATACCTAACAGCGACATCATTAAAAAATTCACGCAAAGTATCAATTACAAGGTGATATACCTCTATGTCCAAGCCTCCAAAGGTCCAAAGTCATTATTTTCCAACTGTTCCAAAAGTGTTATCAAGACCTATCAATACAACACTAAATATCAGTAGATGAGAAATTCGTCATTAAAGGATTACCATCGAGCATCCAATTACAAATAAGTTTGCAATAAATCGAAGGTTGACTCATTAGACAACAATTTCATTTGAGTTTCATTTGATTACAAAATTGAAACACCTGCACCAGTCCATGACAGTGGCAGCTAATGCCAATACAACACAATTTGGTTCACGTTCAGTGCATCATTTTCAAAGCAAGTTCAAAGGATAGGGCAGTGGTCCATAAAAAAGGGAAAAAACATAAAAAATAATCATGAGAAATACATCAAACATGCCAGTATATCTTAGAAGCATTTGAGCATCAAAGTAATTTTGGATTTTGCAAATTTTGTTACTATAATGTGGAATGTTAAAGCTCAGAATCTGTGCAAATAATAAAGACAAGTGTGAAAATCAAAAATTAAGAAACAATCAATAGTTCTTAAAGAGATACAAGAAGAAGCTCTTAGTGTGTAATATGGTGAGAATTTAATTGTGTGTGATGCCATGAATCATTGATCGGGACCATCCCAATTTCTAGAAGTTTACTACCAACCAAACTCGGGATTTTGTGTCCCTATTCTACCTTTTGACAGCTTTCATCGGTCCCACAAAATATAAAAAAAATCCTTTCTTAACTAATTCATTTTGATCCAATTTTACAGATCAATATTCCTCACATGTGTGAAGGAATATCCCTTCCAATTCACACGTATCTCTGTTAGATTTACAATATTTATTCTTTAATATTTATTTGTTTTATGTTTGACAGTCTGTTAAGTAATGTCCTATTCTTTAGGGAAGTGGAAGCACTTGAATAGGAATTAGAATCTTTCTCTCAGTGACTCATTCCACGTTCTAGGCAGTGAAACGTGGACTGTTGCAACTGTGTTTCAAATTTTCAATTTGTAAGGCTATATAGCCAACAGTTTGCTTTCAATTCAAGAAGTGATTTCTCTCTAAATTTTATATTAGTGTTCAGTTTTAACAATTGGTATCAGAGCTCCATTATTGGGGCCTGATCCTTAGTGTGTGAGTGTGAGAGAAACACAGTGAGTGTGAGAGAAACATAGTGAGTGTGAGAAGAGAAGCTACACAGTGAGTGTGAGAAGAGAAGCTCCCATTTTCTTTCAAGTAGAAGAATGACAGAAAATGGTAGCAGTAGCTTCATGCAGCCGGCGATTCCCAAGTTTGATGGTCACTATGATCATTGGGCGATGTTGATGGAAAATTTTCTCTGATCTAAAGAATATTGGGGTACCATAGAGAATGGAATATTGGCCGTGGCAGGTGGAGTACAACCGACAGAGACACAACGTAAATTGATTGAAGAGCAGAAACTGAAGGACTTGAAGGCAAAAAATTACCTCTTTCAAGCAATCCCACGTGATGTGCTTGAAACAATCCTTAACAAAGACACGTCTAAGGGTATATGGGATTCAATGAAGCAAAAATTCCAGGGCTCAACTCGGGTTAAAAGGGCCCAATTACAAGCTTTAGGAAGGGATTTTGAGATTCTTCACATGAAAGAAGGGGAAATAGTGAATGCTTATTTCTCTCGTACTCTAACCATTGCTAACAAAATGAAAGCTCTTGGTGAAAGTATGACTGAAACAATCATTACTGGGAAAATTTTGAGATCAATGACCTCAAAATTTGATTATGTGGTATGCTCAATTGAAGAATCCAACAACTTAGACACGATGACAATTGACGAGTTGCAGAGCAGTCTTCTCGTTCACGAGCAAAGGATGAGAAGCCATGGAGAAGAAGAGCAAGTTCTAAAAATATCACATGAAGATAGAGCAAGAAGAGGAGGAGGTAGAGGTGTATTTAGAGGTGGTCGAGGTAGAGGAAGGGGAAGACAACCCATCAACAAAGCTGTCATCGAGTGTTTTAGATGTCACAGGTTAGGACACTATCAATATGAGTGTCCAGACTGGGAGAGAAGGGCCAACTATGCTGAATTGGAAGGGGAAGAAGAAGAGGAGCTTTTATTAATGTCCTATGTTGAACTCAAACATACCAAAAAGGAAGAGGTGTGGTTTCTCGACTCCGGATGTAGCAATCATATGAGTGGAATCAAGGAGTGGTTCACAAACTTGGATGAAAGCTTCAGACAATCTGTAAGACTCGGCAATGACACTAGAATGGCGGTTATGGGAAAAGGAAGTGTTTCACATGCAAGTTAATGGAGTTACTCAGGTAATTTCTGATGTTTACTATATTCCTGAGTTGAAAAATAACTTATTGAGCATAGGGCAGCTTCAAGAAAAAGGCTTAGCTATTCTGATTCAAAATGGGAAGTGTAGGGTATATCATCCTACAAAAGGGTTAATTATGCAGACAAATATGAGTGGAAATAGAATGTTTTTCTTGCTAGCTGGTATGATACCAAAGGAGTCTATGTGTTTCAAAATTGAGTCAGAAAATGAATCTTACCTTTGGCATTGTCGGTATGGTCACTTGAGCTACAAGGGACTTAGGACACTTTTTTATAAGAAAATGGTTAATGGGTTGCCTTCACTAAAGATTCCAAAAAGGCTGTGCACCGAGTGTTTAACCGGCAAGCAACATAGAGACTCTATGTCGAAAAAGAGCTTATGGAGAGCATTAAACAAGCTGCAACTCGTGCATGCAGACATATGTGGACCCATTAAACCAAATTCAAATGGAAACAAGAGGTACATTCTAAGTTTTATAGATGATTTCACTCGTAAAACTTGGATTTACTTCTTACATGAAAAATCTAAGGCTTTTGCTATGTTTAGGAATTTTAAAGCTTGTGTTGAAAAGGAGTCTGGTGAATATATCACCTCTCTAAGGACAGATAGAGGCAGTGAATTTACCTCAAATGAGTTTGAAGAATTTTGCAAAGCTCAAGGAATATCCCGACAACTGACAGCAGCCTATACTCCACAACAAAACGGAGTCACGAGAGAAAAACAGACAATCATGAACATGGTGCGCTATGTTAGCCGAGAAACAGTTCCTAAAATGTTTTGGCCGGAAGCTGTTGCAAAATGGAGTGTGCATATCCTCAATAGATGTCCTACTGTGGCAGTGCAAAACAAAACTCCAGAAGAGGCATGGAGTGGTGTGAAGCCAACAATTGGCTACTTTCGAGTGTTTGGGTGTGTAGCTCATGCACACGTTCCAGACCAAAAAAGAAGTAAACTAGATGACAAGAGTAAGAAATGTGTTTTGTTGGGAGTAAGTGATGAATCAAAGGCCTACAAATTATATGATCCAGCTTCAAAGAAGATCATCATTAGCAAGGATGTGGTTTTTGAGGAAAATGAATGCTGGAATTGGGACAAAAGCAAAGATGAATGCAAGCTGGATGCCTTAGAGTGCAAAGATGATTTTGAGAATGACATTGAACGGGTAGAGAGCAATGAAGACGAAGATGGTGGCGCTGTTACTAATACAAGAAACTCAAGTGAATCTAGTTCAACATCTAGTGAATCACATGAGGAGGAACCACTAATTACTAATGAAGGGAGGGTAAGAAAGCCACCGTTTTGGATGGAAGATTATGAAACTGGTGAAGGTTTGTCAGATGAAGATGGTTTGAATGCAATGATAATGCTCACTGAAAATGACCCACTTTCATTTGAAGAGGCTGTCAAGAGCAAGAAGTGGAGGGACGCAATGACGGCTGAGATTGAGTCAATAGAAAAGAACAAGACATGGGAACTAACAGTTCTGCCCCAAGGAGTAAATCCCATTGGAGTTAAATGGGTTTTCAAGACTAAACTTAACGAGAACGGTAAAATAGATAAATACAAAGCAAGGCTAGTGGCAAAGGGATATGCACAGCAATACGGAGTTGATTATACTGAAGTTTTTGCTCCGGTGGCCAGACTTGACACTATTCGGTTGATACTTGCTTTAGCAGCTCAAAATAGTTGGAATGTTCTTCAGCTTGACGTAAAGAGTGCGTTCCTTCACGGTGAACTAAATGAAGAAGTGTTTGTGCAACAACCGCTGATATGAGAAGAAAGGTGAAGAAGGCAAAGTCTACAAGTTAAGAAAGGCGTTGTATGGCTTGAAGCAAGCACCAAGAGCATGGTATAGCAAGATAGAGGCTTTCTTTGTTCGAGAAGGCTTTGAAAGGTGTTTTTGTGAACACACTTTGTTCACAAAGTCAAAAGACAGAGGTAAAATTTTAATAGTAAGCCTTTATGTTGATGATTTAATATATACCGGAAATGATAAAAGTATGTGTGAAGAATTTAAGAATTCGATGATGTTGGAATTTGACATGTCGGATTTGGGGAAGATGAGATACTTTCTTGGTATTGAAGTGCTGCAGAGTTCTCATGGAATTTTTATTTGTCAAAGAAAGTATGCTCGTGAAATTTTATCAAGGTTTGGAATGGAAGAGAGTAATTCAGTAAAGAATCCTATAGCTCCAGGCACAAAGTTGTCAAAAGATGAAGCTGGAACCAAATTTGATGAAACTTTGTTCAAACAAGTTGTTGGCAGTCTAATGTACTTGACTGCTACACGACCTGATTTGACGTATGGGGTGAGTCTTATTAGTAGATTCATGTCTTGTCCAACTGAATCTCATTGGCTTGCAGCAAAAAGAATACTAAGGTATTTAAAAGGTACCACTGAGCTTGGAATTTTCTACAAGAAGGAAGGTTGCACAAATTTGTTGACTTATGCTGATAGTGATTTTGCTGGTGATTTAGATGATCGGAGAAGTACTTCGGGCTCTATTTTTTTACTTGGTTCGAGAGCAGTTTCGTGGTCTTCTAAAAAACAGCCTGTTGTGACACTGTCGACTACAGAGGCTGAGTACATAGCCGCTGCATCTTGTGCTTGTCAGTGTGTTTGGATGAGAAGGGTGTTAGAGAAACTTGGTCACAAAGAGGAGAAGAGTACTATAATTCAGTGTGACAATAACTCTACTATAAAGCTGTCAAAGAATCCAGTTTTTCATGGTAGAAGCAAACACATTGACATAAGGTTTCATTTCCTTAGAGATTTGACAAGGGATAATGTTGTGGAGTTGAGCTACTGTAAATCTCAAGAACAAGTTGCAGATATCATGACAAAACCTCTCAAATTAGCACAATTTCTGAAACTTCGAAATATGCTGGGAATGGTTGAAGCTTCAGCGGTAAACTAAATGCTTGTTGCATATAGTTTAAGGGAGGGAATGTTAGATTTACAATATTTATTCTTTAATATTTATTTGTTTTATGTTTGACAGTCTGTTAAGTAATGTCCTATTCTTTAGGGAAGTGGCAGCACTTGAATAGGAATTAGAATCTTTCTCTCAGTGACTCATTCCACGTTCTAGGCAGTAAAACGTGGACTGTTGCAACTGTGTTTCAATTTTTCAATTTGTAAGGCTATATAGCCAACAGTTTGCTTTCAATTCAAGAAGTGATTTCTCTCTAAATTTTATATTAGTGTTCAGTTTCAACAATCTCAAACTCCAATTTCTCGTATAAATATCCATTTAATCATTGGGCCAGAGAGGGAGGAGGAGGCATAGAAAAATCAGAGAATGCGCAGAAAATGAAGGCAGCCTTTCACAATATGCAAAAACCCTAAATCTCAAAATTGACATTCATCATCCACCCTAACTTTATCCTTCAGAAATACAAACAAAAGAAACCCTAGATCTAAAACGAAAAAAGCTTACCTCTAGAGAGACCGCCGTTGAAATTTACTAATCACCGTCGGACATACAAATTTGATGCCGCTGGAGCCCTAATCATTTCCGAAAGTTGCCTTTACTCTCTGACTTTTGCGTTTCACCGTCGTGATGCTCTTGAGTGCCATCGTGTGAACTCGTCACTGCCACCGTGAGTTCATATTATCCACCGCAACTATTCTTGAAGGCTTCCGCGTTTGATATTTTGTTTGGTTGGTTTTCAATCATTTTGTTGTTTCTTCAGTGAGAGATGTGAAAGCGTAGAGATAAGAGAGGGAGAGAGAGAGAGAGAGAGAGAGACAGAGAGAGAGAGAGAGAGTCAGATGTTGTGTGCTAGCGAATTTTCTTTTTTTCTTTTTTTACAATTTCTATTATAATTTTTGAATGACCATTAGCTGTTAGCTAGAGCCGGTACAGTGGTGACAAGTGTCACCACCATTGGGACACTTGTCACCGTTCATGTGGATACCAGTGAATGCTATACATGCGCTCCCATAGTCTTACCATACGCTGTCAATTAACAACCTTGTGTTGTTTATCAAATGCCTCAGATTTGCACACCCACGGTGTACCTTTAGACTCTGCTCACGCTGGATCATACAGGAGTTTATTGGACTCGATCTTCACCCTTTATTTGGGCCTGGACTCCTCTATGGTTTTCTTTTCTGCACCCTCAGAATTATTTCCAGCAGGCTATTCTTAAACTCTTTCCTTTTAAATTGTTTTTTATTTTATTTTATTATTATTTTATGCAATTAAATTCTTATGAATGTATTAAATAATTATTAGTGTTATGATAGTTTTTATTTGGTAATTATCAATTATACTATTAATTGACTTTTATCGAATAAAAAAGATCCTTTCTAACAATTATTTAAAGGTTTAGACGTGTATTCTGTGCTAATTATTTATTTGTCTCTCGCATGTTTGCATGAGTTATTCACCATTGTACACTTCACACACAATTTTACGCCTCCTTTTGGCTTGTATGTCAAAAAAGGGTCTCATAGTTGGGAACGGGCATGGCCATTTTCACAAGGTTAATCGAAGCCCTTGTTGTTTCGATTAACCATAACCCGAATAATTTGGTCCATATACCAATTGCCCATGCACAAGGGTTTCATGGTTGGGGATAGGAGCACCTATCCTCATGAGTTCAAACCTCGATCCAACGTCGAGTTTCTTTTCAAAATAATTTTCACAAATAAATACTTCGCTTCTCTTTTCCCAAACGTATGGTAGTCAGTCCTGTTTTGACCCTTGATTGTACGTTTGGTTTCTTGAAATGAATCTAATTAAGTGAATTTTGTTTCGCATCACCTCTTCTTAATAAAACTTTTGGGTAGAAAAAGATGATTAGGATGGTTATGTCCACTCATCCGAGTACTTGGAGCGTTAGCCGTTGAACGCTTATGGTCCAATACTCGTCTCCAACATAAAAATAACTCAACTCAGTCAACTCTTTTTCGCTCATATGCGACCATCAAACTCTTTTCTTACAAAGAGTGCGCGATAGCCATTTCAAATACGAACGAAAACTTAACTTTTCAAACAAACTAAACAAGTCAAAGTTCGAACATTTGAAATGCCTAATGCACGGTTTTTATTATAAAATCAACACAACCAACTTAAACATTTTCAAGAGGAACTACGGAACTCTGACTTTCCCGTTGCATGAGGGAGTACGTAGGCACAAGATATGATGTCTTTGGCGAGTTCAAAAACCCAAAAATAAATACTTTTCTTTTTCCTCCTTTCTTAATTTTTTAGAAGTTAATGAATTCAATAAACACACTTAAACACACACGTAGAACTAGACGGGTCTCATCGAGTACGATGGATGTGAGGGGTGCTAATACCTTCCTCTTGCATAACCGACTCCCGAATTCATATCTTTTGGTCACGTAGGCCGCCTTATCCACCATTCATGGGTTTTATCTATATTTCCCCGTTCTTTTTAGAACAAATAAAATTAGGTGGCAACTTAATTGTTTTAAAATAACTGATGAAAAAACCAGTCATCACAGCTGGCAACTTCATTGGGGACGATTTGACTAAGTGTGTCAACCTTAGTTTAGCTCTTCGTATGTGTGTTTATTTTTGCTTTCTTCTTATTTCTCTATTTTATGTTTATAATTAGTCGTTTTATTTACTATTACTTAATTATTACCCTGTTGATATATTATCTTGTGTGGGAATGATGGATGGGATTATAGGAAAAGCCCACTACCAAGGCTATAGAACACATAAAATAGAGTGGTTGCATAGTATTGATTTGCTAGACTAAAATGTCTTGTAAGTTGGTGCAAAGACCAAACCCAGGGGAGGTTCTTTCGAAGACATTATTGCCGATTGCAAGTTGTTTTTGCATTGACAATAATGTTGTTAGGAGGGATTTTTCCCCTAGTTTGACCTTTAAGGAAACCTAACCTTGGGACTTTAAGAATGCTCAAATGAGATGAAGTATGTGATATATATAAGAGAATGTTGTACAAGAAGATGTAACATCACAACTATTGAAGACACCAGATATTGAAGAAGACAGATAAGGTTCAGACTTATCTCTTGAAGACTTATAAATGGTTATATACATGGTTAACTATGAGGTTTATTCTATTACAATTTATAGAATGTGGCAATCTGAATCTTGTGTAGCAAGCAAACTAAGGATTCCTAATTTGGAAACTGTGGCAAATTCCAAATAAAAAAGACTTCAAGTATTATGAGGACCAACATCCAAGATGTCCTTATAACTCAGGGGGAGTAACAATTTATGGTAAGCTTCATTGTGGAAGCTAAGAGGGAGAAATATTGATGTTAGGGGCATATACTAATTATGTGTACATCAGTGAATGTCCTATCTGTTGTTTAGACATCTATTCTTCCAAAAGCTAATATGTATGCCAAGATGCTAGTGAGGGGGAGATTGTTCATTAGCTGATGTGAAGGGGAGTGTATACTGCTATATGCTGAAGTGACATAAAGTCTTGAAGAAGCAATTGTATTATAATCTCAGAACTAAAGCTGATAGGTTTTGTAGTAAAGTTGATGGTGTCCCAAATGATGTTTTAACATCATTGTTGATGATAGTCTATGGAAGATACTTGGGACTATCGATCTTGATATTCTATCACCTCATTTAGAAGTGGCTGTTCTATCTTTGGTTTAGAATAAGAAGATTCTAAGTTTGTTTAGAGTAGTATATTTTTGCAATGCATAACTACTATTCTAATTTGAATACTTTACTAGTATCAGTAACTACTAGTAAATGTAATATCCAGAAGGAGGAATTGATCAACATAGTTTCTCAGGTATTTAGAATGTCTTTTGTTTATTTTTCTTTCCTTCACTATTTGTTGTGTCTTCGTTTATTTTACTCCCACGTCCTTTGTTCAGATATGGATAAGTTTAGAGTCTGTGAAGGTTATGTTTGTCAACTTGTGGCAAACATAGGGAAAAAGGGTAATGTTCAGATGTTGTTAATGAAGGCTTAGAAAACAGTTTGAAGGGGGGGGGTTGAATAAGTTTTTCAGATTAAATCTTACTTTTTGACAAACAACAAAACTAAATACTCAAGGATTTTAATCTTGGTTCGTTTGAAACTCAAACTACTCTAGTCCATCCGTCAAGGTGATTTCGCCTCTCTCAACGAGGAATTAATCCACTATAATCAAAAGATTACACTGCACAACCAACTGTTGTGACTAACAATAATTCACAAGCCAACTGCAAGTGACTAACACCTCTAAGACTCAACTAGTCCTAGCCCTCTTGAGAAATCTGACCCAACTGCTTTTGTAATCCTGGTTAGAACATCTTCTTATCATAACATTCTGTTGGTGCTTTCTATCAGAGGTTTGCGCTTGCATGCTTCCATCAGAAGTTTCTTCTAGCTTGTGTGACCAGAAGTTCTGCTTTCAATAGAACTGCTAATACTTCTTTTACTCAGCATAATTTTGATGTCTCTATTTTATTCAATGCTTGAGTCATAACATCTTCTGAAATGAAAACAATATTCATCAGAGTATCATATCTATTATACAAAATTTAGTCCACTTGTTATCATCAAAACTCTAAGATTATGTCTAGAACCAAACTATGTCCTAACAATCTCCCCCTTTTTGATGATGACAAAAATATTAGATTTTGAACAAAAATTTTGTAAAGATGAAAAACATATCTCCCCCTGAGATAGACAATCTCCCCCTGAGATTAATAATTAAAGAAAATAAATTAAGTGGAACTTCCCTGAGATGTTCTTTCAGAACTTTCAGAGATTCTTTTCTTCAGAGTTTCCTTTTCATTTCAGCGCTTGAATCATCAGAGCTTGAAGCTTTACTTGAGTTTGTCTTTGCTACATATCACTTAGAAAAAATGTACACTTGTATATTTTGTTAGAAATGTTTGGCATTTTTTGTTCTAGTAACATGTTATAATGAATCAGATCAAAATCTCAATTTTTCTCCCCCTTTTTGTCATAAATAGCGTTTGACATAAATAGCGTCTGACACTAGAGGAATTTCTTGAGATTTGAAAATATTTCAACAGTTACTTAGGAATTTATTGTCAATAGCTAGCACGCATGTAAGTGACCTATCAGAAGTGTTGAGCACTTGCTCTACTTCTAGGTTAATAGTGTAACAGTTGTTTGATATGTTGAACTTCTGAACCATACTTGTAATGAAATATAGAAACTATTCTAGAACTTCTATGTATGGCTTCTAAACGAACTTCTCTTCTAACTTCTGAAGAGATGTTTAATTAGAATGTTCAAATAGAACTTCTGACTATATTGAAAGTAAACAAACAATTTCATTCAGGACATGCTTACATACTTATATTTTTCAAAATGTATTTGAATCTATCTTCAGAAAGTGGTTTAGTGAAAATATCAGCCCATTGATGGTTTGTATCCCCAAAGTTTAAGCTTAAAATTCCTTTCTGAATATAATCCCTTATGAAATGATGTTTTATTTCAATATGCTTTGCCTTAGAATATAAAATTGGATTTTTATAAAGGCAAATAGCATAAGTATTATCACAGAAGATAGGGATCTTACACTCATACTGATGATAATCTTCTAATTGACTCTTCATCTAGAGAATTTGGGTACTACAGCCAACAGCAACAACATATTATGCTTCTATGGTTGAGAGTGCTATGGTGGCTTGCTTCTTGCTATACCAGGAGATGAGATTTTCACCAAGGAACTGACAGCTTCCAGAGGTACTTTTTTTCCTACTCTATCTCCAGCATAGTCAACATCACAATATCCTACTAATTTGAAATCTTTTGATTTTCTGTAAAACAGACCAACATTAGTAGTACCTTTCAGATACCTTAGAATTCTTTTAACAACAGTTAAGTGAGATTCTCTGGGATCTGATTGGAATCTAGCACATAAACATACACTGAACAGAATATTTGGCCTGGATGCAGTTAGATAAAGAAGAGATCCCATCATACCTCTGTAGAGTTTCTGTTCTACCTTCTTACTTACCGCATCCTTACCTAAATTACACGTGGGATGCATTGCAGTCTTTGCTTCCTTACTTTCTGATAGTTGGAATTTCTTCAGAAGTTCTTTGACGTACTTGGTTTGATGTATGTAAGTACCTTCTGAACATTGATTAATTTGAATTCCCAGAAAGAATTTTAATTCTTCATCATGCTCATCTCAAACTCTGCCTGCATAGACTCAGCAAATTCTCTTCCAAGAGAGACATTAGAAGTTCCAAAGATAATATTATCAACATAAATTTGGCATATCAAAATGTCATTTTTAAATGTTTTTCTAAAGAGAGTTATGTCCACTTTTCCTCTGGTGAATGATAACACGAATTTATATAACATATTCGACTTAATTTTCATGGACAATGTTACTATTTTTATTTAATTATATTATTTTATTTCTGTATTACGTTGGTATTTCTTTTGTTTCAGGTATTTGCATTAAATAAAGATCAATTGAGCAAAGAAATAAAATTGAGGAAAAATCTAATTAAAAAGCCAAAGAAATGAAGCAAGGGGTAATATAGCAAAAGGAGGAGTTATAGAAGAAGAAAATAATTATCCACGGAGCAAAGACTAAGCCCAGTAAAGCCAAGCCCAGCAAGGCCACGTCTCCTTAAGCCTTGAGGCGCACGCCTCCAACCACTTGCCACGTTGGTGAGACGAACGTCTCACCCTCCCTCACATCCTTGAGGCGACCGCCTCCCATTCATGGGCCCACCTTTTCCACGTTGAGACCCACGTCTCAGGATGGTTCTCTTAAGTGAGACCCACGTCTCACACTTCCTCTCTTCAAGTGGAGGGCGTCCGTCTCCCATGTTCTGGCAGTTATATTTTCTCCACGATCACATTTTCTTACAAACGGAAGTTACGAAAAAAGCTATAAATACAAGTTCAAGTTTCAGAGGAAGGGTCGGCATTTTTACCGAACACTGCTATAGTCTTTCAGCATTCTTCTTTTATTTTTAGTCTTAGATTTTCCTTTCTTTTTAGTTTTTTAGGCAGCTATATTTCTTTTATTTTTCTTGTCGTATTTTCCTTTCGATTCGAGAAGTCTTCGAGCAGATCCAGCCGACTTGTGGTGGAGTGTTCGTTTATTTCGAAGAACAAGATTATTTCCAGTATTCTTATTTTCAGGTTTTTAATCTAATTATTTTATTTTATTTAAAGTATTGTTGCTTGGCATTTATTTACTTGATTATGGAGATGTTTAAATATATTGAACCTTATTATTTATGCATGTCCGAATTAATAAATATGTCCAGCTAAACCGAGTAAGTATCGGTATGTAATAGTAGTAAGAGTTGGAATTAAATCGTTCTCAAGCTAAAATCTAAATTAACTTAATTTCTGGTTATGACTTTTTGTAATTAGAATCAATCTTTTCGTTATGAAAGTAAGAAAAGTAGAATAGGTTGGAATCGAGACCACGAAAGTGTGAGGTTTTAACCGGATAGCTAAAGTTAGGCATTTGATTTAAATACAGCGAGAGCACTTCAAAACGAATTAGATTTTATTAAGTTTTCAAAGAATATTTTCTAAACACTTATGGGCTAGCGAGAGCAGGCATAGGTATTTAGGAGTATAATCCGAGATAAGACCACGAAAGTGTGAGTTAAGGGTTTTTAAATTGATAGTTTCTACAAAACAATTAAGTTAACCATCTTTATACGCTTAGGTTCGATTAAATCCGCTTAGGTTCACTACATTACGTACTGATATCCGTTTTATTTATGTTTTTATTTAACCATTATCTAAAAGAATTATTCGCCTTAGCTATTTAAAGTAACTTAGGAAAATAATAGATTGATTTATAGTCTTTGTGGGTTCGATATCTTTTAAAACTACGCGATAGGACTGTGCACTTGCAGTCTCCCGATTAATAGACGATAAAGTCGCGATCAAGTTTTTGGCGCCGTTGTCGGGGACTATTTAAGTCGATATTGTAACTCTGGTGTTACACCGTATAGACTATTGCACCTTTACCTTATTTACTATGTATAACCCAAATTTTTCCTACGCCCATTATCAGTATTTTGAGGAATCACAAGCATCCCATAAATTCGACCTCGAAATACTTATGGAAGATTTCAATACTTCACAAACCTACTCTTACCCAAATTACCTCCAAAACTACCAATCCCCACATTTTAAGGAACCACAAGAAACTTATAATTTCAACCAAACTTATCCTAAACCCAATTCTCTCTACAATTGCCACACCCAATATTTTGAGGAATCACCAGAACCATATAAATCTGATCTCGAAATATTAATGTAAAGTTTTAATGAAACATCTAGGATGATAGAACGCTTCGGGGAAACACAAAAGGGGACTCTAACTCACTTTCAAGACTCCGATGAATCGCAAGATTTCAACTTCGAAACATCAATAGAGGATTTCGATGAGATGATAACTAACTCTAGGTTAGAATCTATGATTGAGCACTATGTAGAGACACAAACTGTCCAAAATGAAGAGGTAAGAAAACAAAGTCTTCAAAATAATGAAACCCTTAGCCAACTAACCATTGTGGTTGAGTCCCTCATGACTCACAACATGGCCTTAGAGACTCAAATCTCCCAACTTGAACAAAACCTTCTAGGACCATTTCCCAAAGAGGATGTGGATGTTGAAACAATCATTATAGAAAAACTATTTGAAAATCTAGAGAGTGATGATAAATTTGAGGAGAGTGATATTGTGGCCGAGGAAAGTTCTGACAAGAAAATAGTGGAGATTGAGAAGAATTCACCAACACCATTCGAAGAGGAGGTTGTAAAAGAGGTAGAGGAGGAAGCGCATATTGTTATCTCAAATCAGTACACCCCACTGATTCCTTTCCCAAAATTTTTTATGGAAGCTCAGGTAGACTCCCAATCTAAAACGTATGTCGAGGTATTAAAAAATATCCACACCAATGCACCCTTGTTTGAAGTCTTGCCTAAAAAGAGAAAATTAGAAGACAATAAAATTAAGGATATAATTACTGTTAAGAGGGTAAGGTTAACCCGTGAGGAGGTGGATGAAATCACTAAGCCCAAACTTGAAAAATTGATGCTTAGGATAGATCCAGAACCACCACCACGATTTCAAAAGAATGAACCACCCCACAAACGTAAGAAAAGGAAAGGTGAGGGATATGTGAGATGGCTTGATAAGTGGCCATGGAAAATCAACGAGTAGTCGTTCTAGTTTTTAATTTCATTCTTTTTTATATTTTTCTATTTTATGTTAAATTTCAAATTTTACTCGATTATCGGTTGCACCCTTTTCTTCTGATGCATTTGAACTACTTTACGTAATACCGATAATTATACTCAATTAAATAATTTGCGTTAATATTTATAGTTATAGTTGAGTATTTTTAATTATCGAATTTCTCCGTCTCCTATCAGTATACTGAATCAATAATTCCCAATATTTATCATACTAATTATAAGACATCATATATACTAGTATTATATATATATACACACACGTGTATGTAGCAAGTTTGCATGTGAACTGAAAAGCTACTCTCGTGCTACAAGTTACTGCAATAAAATGCATATTCACTGCCAATATTCTGCCTCAAGTCACATGCATATTGTTTTGCTGCCCAAGATGGTCGCCTCTGGCTTTGTAAGATTCCCTACGCATGCTGCCTTGAGACGGACGCCTCCAACTTTATGTCTCCTCCTTGAGACGGGCGCCTCTGTCCTTATGCTCCTCTTGGATACGCACGCCTCCATGCATGTCGTTCCCTTCACCTTTAATGAGGCGACCGTCCCCATGCTCTTCTCTTGTTGTCCTGTTCTCTGTCTCCTTGTCTCTTGATGTTTTGTCCGTTTTCATCCATTCAATATCCAAAATAACTCGCATTCAACCATTTCTTTATTATTCCATTAATCAAAATATTCTCTTCATTTCCCACCATAATTTCCATTCAAACTCTTCTCTTTTCATTTCCCAACATAAAATTTATTATAATTTATTCCTCTTAATTCTACAACCACTATAAATATTCACCTTCATTTCTTCTCATTCCACATCCCTTCCATCTACTTCTCATATATTTTCTCTCATCCACTCTATATTTCTACCATCTTAACCTTCATTTCTTCCCTTACCATGGCTCCACGAAACACTCATCGTCAAGTGAGGCCAGACCGACCACCACCAGATTTGTCCACAGCGGTGTTCTGAGAGAACGATGACGGCCAACAACGAGAGAAATACTTAAAGTTCTATACACATTCGGTAGTTCCCAGCAAATATGTGGAGGCCGACTGTTTAGACACTTTGGGTATGACGGATTGCATTTCTTTCATGCTTACCAATACGGGTTTGCTTAGTCTCTGCACAAATCTTTTTCCAACTTTCGAACCGCTCGTGTTAGAGTTTCTCAGTTCGTTCTCATACAACATTCACCCTGATGATCCATATACAACCGGCACCGTAAATTTCTGCATGTTCAACCAAGAGTATTCCATTGACCAAGAAAGGATCGCTGAACTTTTACAGTTCACAAGAGGTCAAAACGTTCACTACAAACCTTTCGATACCGAAGGCGACATCTCTTGGGATCAAGTTGGTTTTTCCTTTTGGCATGATCTGACCGGTCAACCCACTGAAAGTTGGCGAGATCTTTATGCTTCCCATATTCACAATCCCGCTTTGAGGTTTTTCCACCGAATCCTTGCGAACATGATTTTTGGTAGGACCAATAACCATAAGGTCAACCAAAATGAAATGTTCTTTCTTTTCTGTGCCCTCAACGGGAACGCCATCAACGCTGCTCCTTTCATGCTTAGCCATTTTCACACATGCGTAAATGCGACAGGTACCAACCCTTTTGTTTTCAGTGGGATAATAACATCTTTAGCTTATGCTTTAGGCTTATCCAACGAGCTTTTGTCCATTGGACAATTTTTGATGCCTGCAAATCTACTTGATGTTATTTACTATCGTGATTCCTATATTATCTCCCCACGACAAGATGGACGGTACACTTTAGTGATCAACAGACGTTTGGTGCCTGGTGTAGTGTTGCCTTGTCCAAATCAGATCGACGTGCGAAACCGCAACAATTAGCGTTTTGCTCTTAATGCACCTGCTGCGCAGCCACCTCAAGAAAATCCTCCGCAGGCTGCCAATTTTGATGCAATGCATGCTGCCATCTTACGGCAGGATCAGCGGTTCCTAGCAATGGAACAAAGCCAAGCCAAAACATTGTGTCTTATTCGAGAGATACAGCGCGAGCAACGCGAGTATGCTTTTTAAAACGATCGTAACTTCGAAGCGTTAACAGCTCGCATGGCGGATGCTTTTCACCTTAACGATTCTGATTCTGACAGGCGTCGACGACCTCGTACTAGAGGCAGAGGAGCAAGAGGACGCAATCATCCAAGCAACGAGTGATCACCCTCCTACCTTCTAATTCTCCCGATTTTATCGCATTGAGGACAATGCTCATTTTAAGTTTAGGGGAGTCAGAACATTTCTTACTTCGTTTTTATTTTCTTTGCTCTATCTAGTATTTCCCTTTTGTTTCTTTTTCTATGTATTGAAAATTTCTATTCAATAAAAAACATGCTTATGTAATTTTAATCTTTTATGTAAAATTCTCGTGCTTATTCGAATTCTTCCTTTTTCTTGAGCCATAACGACAAAATTCAAACGTATATCTTGACATACTCAACTAGTATTAATGTTGCTTATTTTTATAAATAAGAACTCGAGTGAAACTAAGGCAAAATCGTTATCGTGCTAACACTTCAAAACCCCAACACGTTAGATCGATTTAAGTACCTATTATACCAACACCTTAAAACTTAGTTTTAAAGTAACCCCAAGTAGTTTATAAAAGCAGTCGGCACCGCCTTAAACGACAAACTACATGGAGAATCGATGAATATAAGTGATTGATCAAGATTTTTAAGAAATTTTTTTATCAGAAGATGCACTTATTAAGTTAAATGGTCCTTACCAGACCATTTAATCCAACAGTTGCGGAAACTATAAAATCTTTATGCAAACAATCCATTATGAATTGGTTCAGTGGTTCCTGGTGCTGAACTTGGTAGGGCGGACGACGGTCCGATCCCCCTTAATTTGTAATGGGATAAAAAATGTACCAAATATAAGTACCAGAACTCCTAGCTGGATTATAAAGATCAAATTCACTAACTGGTTACTCCACTATGTGCGCGTAAGGCAAAGGGCTTAATGTGATTGCACCAGAATGAAAACAAGTGAATTGAAACGAAAGTATTAGGTCGAGCTATAATAGCATGACTTAAATTGGTCTACAAAAATAGGGTTATCTAGTGTTTTTTACGGTAATTTTGGTGTCAAAGTCTAAACTCGAAATATCCAACAAAGAATTGACTTGCAACCAAGTACGAATTGAAGTATGTTTTATATCTGCTTTTGAAAAATGCTTAAGTCATTTTCATTTTTACTTTTTGCTTGAGGACAAGAAAAGGTTTAAGTATAGGGGAGTTTGATAACACAAATTTATATAACATATTCGACTTAATTTTCATGGATAATGTTACTATTTTTATTTAATTATTTTATTTTATTTTTGTATTACGTTGGTATTTCTTTTGTTTCAGGTATTTGCATTAAATAAAGATCAATTGAGCAAAGAAATAAAATTGAGGAAAAATCTAATTAAAAAGCCAAAGAAATGAAGCAAGGGGTAATATAGCAAAAGGAGGAGTTATAGAAGAAGAAAATAATTATCCACGGAGCAAAGACTAAGCCCAGTAAAGCCAAGCCCAGCAAGGCCACGTCTCCTTAAGCCTTGAGGCGCACGCCTCCAACCACTTGCCACGTTGGTGAGACGAACGTCTCACCCTCCCTCACATCCTTGAGGCGACCGCCTCCCATTCAGGGGCCCACCTTTTCCACGTTGAGACCCACGTCTCAGGATGGTTCTCTTAAGTGAGACCCACGTCTCACACTTCCTCTCTTCAAGTGGAGGCGTCCGTCTCCCATGTTCTGGCAGTTATATTTTCTCCACGATCACATTTTCTTACAAACGGAAGTTACGAAAAAAGCTATAAATACAAGTTCAAGTTTCAGAGGAAGGGTCAACATTTTTACCGAACACTGCTATAGTCTTTCAGCATTCTTCTTTTATTTTTAGTCTTAGATTTTACTTTCTTTTTAGTTTTTTAGGCAGCTATATTTCTTTTATTTTTCTTGTCGTATTTTCCTTTCGATTCGAGAAGTCTTCGAGCAGATCCAGCCGACTTGTGGTGGAGTGTTCGTTTATTTCGAAGAACAAGATTATTTCAAGTATTCTTATTTTCAGGTTTTTAATCTAATTATTTTATTTTATTTAAAGTATTGTTGCTTGGCATTTATTTACTTGATTATGGAGATGTTTAAATATATTGAACCTTATTATTTATGCATGTCCGAATTAATAAATATGTCCAGCTAAACCGAGTAAGTATCGGTATGTAATAGTAGTAAGAGTTGGAATTAAATCGTTCTCAAGCTAAAATCTAAATTAACTTAATTTCTGGTTATGACTTTTTGTAATTAGAATCAATCTTTTCGTTACGAAAGTAAGAAAAGTAGAATAGGTTGGAATCGAGACCACGAAAGTGTGAGGTTTTAACCGGATAGCTAAAGTTAGGCATTCGATTTAAATACAGCGAGAGCGCTTTAAAACGAATTAGATTTTATTAAATTTTCAAAGAATATTTTCTAAACACTTATGGGCTAGCGAGAGTAGGCATAGGGTTTTAGGAGTATAATCCGAGATAAGACCATGAAAGTGTGAGTTAAGGGTTTTTAAACTGATAGTTTCTACAGAACAATTAAGTTAACCATCTTTATACGCTTAGGTTCGATTAAATCCGCTTAGGTTCACTACATTACGTACTGATATCCGTTTTATTTATGTTTTTATTTAACCATTATCTAAAAGAATTATTCGCCTTAGCTATTTAAAGTAACTTAGGAAAATAATAGATTGATTTATAGTCTTTGTGGGTTCGATATCTTTTAAAACTACGCGATAGGACTGTGCACTTGCAGTCTCCCGATTAATAGACGATAAAGTCGCGATCAAGTTTTTGGCGCCGTTGTCGGGGACTATTTAAGTCGATATTGTAACTCTGGTGTTACACCGTATAGACTATTGCACCTTTACCTTATTTACTATGTATAACCCAAATTTTTCCTACGCCCATTATCAGGATTTTGAGGAATCACAAGCATCCCATAAATTCGACCTCGAAATACTTATGGAAGATTTCAATACTTCACAAACCTACTCTTACCCAAATTACCTCCAAAACTACCAATCCCCACATTTTAAGGAACCACAAGAAACTTATAATTTCAACCAAACTTATCCTAAACCCAATTCTCTCTACAATTGCCACACCCAATATTTTGAGGAATCACCAGAACCATATAAATCTGATCTCGAAATATTAATGTAAAGTTTTAATGAAACATCTAGGATGATAGAACGCTTCGGGGAAACACAAAAGGGGACTCTAACTCACTTTCAAGACTCCGATGAATCGCAAGATTTCAACTTCCAAACATCAATAGAGGATTTCGATGAGATGATAACTAACTCTAGGTTAGAATCTATGATTGAGCACTATGTAGAGACACAAACTGTCCAAAATGAAGAGGTAAGAAAACAAAGTCTTCAAAATAATGAAACCCTTAGCCAACTAACCATTGTGGTTGAGTCCCTCATGACTCACAACATGGCCTTAGAGACTCAAATCTCCCAACTTGAACAAAACCTTCTAGGACCATTTCCCAAAGAGGATGTGGATGTTGAAACAATCATTATAGAAAAACTATTTGAAAATCTAGAGAGTGATGATAAATTTGAGGAGAGTGATATTGTGGCCGAGGAAAGTTCTGACAAGAAAATAGTGGAGATTGAGAAGAATTCACCAACACCATTCGAAGAGGAGGTTGTAAAAGAGGTAGAGGAGGAAGCGCATATTGTTATCTCAAATCAGTACACCCCACTGATTCCTTTCCCAAAATTTTTTATGGAAGCTCAGGTAGACTCCCAATCTAAAACGTATGTCGAGGTATTAAAAAATATCCACACCAATGCACCCTTGTTTGAAGTCTTGCCTAAAAAGAGAAAATTAGAAGACAATAAAATTAAGGATATAATTACTGTTAAGAGGGTAAGGTTAACCCGTGAGGAGGTGGATGAAATCACTAAGCCCAAACTTGAAAAATTGATGCTTAGGATAGATCCAGAACCACCACCACGATTTCAAAAGAATGAACCACCCCACAAACGTAAGAAAAGGAAAGGTGAGGGATATGTGAGATGGCTTGATAAGTGGCCATGGAAAATCAACGAGTAGTCGTTCTAGTTTTTAATTTCATTCTTTTTTATATTTTTCTATTTTATGTTAAATTTCAAATTTTACTCGATTATCGGTTGCACCCTTTTCTTCTGATGCATTTGAACTACTTTACGTAATACCGATAATTATACTCAATTAAATAATTTGCGTTAATATTTATAGTTATAGTTGAGTATTTTTAATTATCGAATTTCTCCGTCTCCTATCAGTATACTGAATCAATAATTCCCAATATTTATCATACTAATTATAAGACATCATATATACTAGTATTATATATATATACACACACGTGTATGTAGCAAGTTTGCATGTGAACTGAAAAGCTACTCTCGTGGTACAAGTTACTGCAATAAAATGCATATTCACTGCCAATATTCTGCCTCAAGTCACATGCATATTGTTTTGCTGCCCAAGATGGTCGCCTCTGGCTTTGTAAGATTCCCTACGCATGCTGCCTTGAGACGGACGCCTCCAACTTTATGTCTCCTCCTTGAGACGGGCGCCTCTGTCCTTATGCTCCTCTTGGATACGCACGCCTCCATGCATGTCGTTCCCTTCACCTTTAATGAGGCGACCGTCCCCATGCTCTTCTCTTGTTGTCCTGTTCTCTGTCTCCTTGTCTCTTGATGTTTTGTCCGTTTTCATCCATTCAATATCCAAAATAACTCGCATTCAACCATTTCTTTATTATTCCATTAATCAAAATATTCTCTTCATTTCCCACCATAATTTCCATTCAAACTCTTCTCTTTTCATTTCCCAACATAAAATTTATTATAATTTATTCCTCTTAATTCTACAACCACTATAAATATTCACCTTCATTTCTTCTCATTCCACATCCCTTCCATCTACTTCTCATATATTTTCTCTCATCCACTCTATATTTCTACCATCTTAACCTTCATTTCTTCCCTTACCATGGCTCCACGAAACACTCATCGTCAAGTGAGGCCAGACCGACCACCACCAGATTTGTCCACAGCGGTGTTCTGAGAGAACGATGACGGCCAACAACGAGAGAAATACTTAAAGTTCTATACACATTCGGTAGTTCCCAGAAAATATGTGGAGGCCGACTGTTTAGACACTTTGGGTATGACGGATTGCATTTCTTTCATGCTTACCAATACGGGTTTGCTTAGTCTCTGCACAAATCTTTTTCCAACTTTCGAACCGCTCGTGTTAGAGTTTCTCAGTTCGTTCTCATACAACATTCACCCTGATGATCCATATACAACCGGCACCGTAAATTTCTGCATGTTCAACCAAGAGTATTCCATTGACCAAGAAAGGATCGCTGAACTTTTACAGTTCACAAGAGGTCAAAACGTTCACTACAAACCTTTCGATACCGAAGGCGACATCTCTTGGGATCAAGTTGGTTTTTCCTTTTGGCATGATCTGACCGGTCAACCCACTGAAAGTTGGCGAGATCTTTATGCTTCCCATATTCACAATCCCGCTTTGAGGTTTTTCCACCGAATCCTTGCGAACATGATTTTTGGTAGGACCAATAACCATAAGGTCAACCAAAATGAAATGTTCTTTCTTTTCTGTGCCCTCAACGGGAACGCCATCAACGCTGCTCCTTTCATGCTTAGCCATTTTCACACATGCGTAAATGCGACAGGTACCAACCCTTTTGTTTTCAGTGGGATAATAACATCTTTAGCTTATGCTTTAGGCTTATCCAACGAGCTTTTGTCCATTGGACAATTTTTGATGCCTGCAAATCTACTTGATGTTATTTACTATCGTGATTCCTATATTATCTCCCCACGACAAGATGGACGGTACACTTTAGTGATCAACAGACGTTTGGTGCCTCGTGTAGTGTTGCCTTGTCCAAATCAGATCGACGTGCGAAACCGCAACAATTAGCGTTTTTTTAATGCACTACCCACCTCAAGAAAATCCTCCGCAAGCTGCCAATTTTGATGCAATGCATGCTGCCATCTTACGGCAGGATCAGCGGTTCCTAGCAATGGAACAAAGCCAAGCCAAAACATTGTGTCTTATTCGAGAGATACAGCGCGAGCAACGCGAGTATGCTTTTTAAACGATCGTAACTTCGAAGCGTTAACAGCTCGCATGGCGGATGCTTTTCACCTTAACGATTCTGATTCCGACAGGCGTCGACGACCTCGTACTAGAGGCAGAGGAGCAAGAGGACGCAATCATCCAAGCAACGAGTGATCACCCTCCTACCTTCTAATTCTCCCGATTTTATCGCATTGAGGACAATGCTCATTTTAAGTTTAGGGGAGTCAGAACATTTCTTACTTCGTTTTTATTTTCTTTGCTCTATCTAGTATTTCCCTTTTGTTTCTTTTTCTATGTATTGAAAATTTCTATTCAATAAAAAACATGCTTATGTAATTTTAATCTTTTATGTAAAATTCTCGTGCTTATTCGAATTCTTCCTTTTTCTTGAGCCATAACGACAAAATTCAAACGTATATCTTGACATACTCAACTAGTATTAATGTTGCTTATTTTTATAAATAAGAACTCGAGTGAAACTAAGGCAAAATCGTTATCGTGCTAACACTTCAAAACCCCAACACGTTAGATCGATTTAAGTACCTATTATACCAACACCTTAAAACTTAGTTTTAAAGTAACCCCAAGTAGTTTATAAAAGCAGTCGGCACCGCCTTAAACGACAAACTACATGGAGAATCGATGAATATAAGTGATTGATCAAGATTTTTAAGAAATTTTTTTATCAGAAGATGCACTTATTAAGTTAAATGGTCCTTACCAGACCATTTAATCCAACAGTTGCGGAAACTATAAAATCTTTATGCAAACAATCCATTATGAATTGGTTCAGTGGTTCCTGGTGCTGAACTTGGTAGGGCGGACGACGGTCCGATCCCCCTTAATTTGTAATGGGATAAAAAATGTACCAAATATAAGTACCAGAACTCCTAGCTGGATTATAAAGATCAAATTCACTAACTGGTTACTCCACTATGTGCGCGTAAGGCAAAGGGCTTAATGTGATTGCACCAGAATGAAAACAAGTGAATTGAAACGAAAGTATTAGGTCGAGCTATAATAGCATGACTTAAATTGGTCTACAAAAATAGGGTTATCTAGTGTTTTTTACGGTAATTTTGGTGTCAAAGTCTAAACTCGAAATATCCAACAAAGAATTGACTTGCAACCAAGTACGAATTGAAGTATGTTTTATATCTGCTTTTGAAAAATGCTTAAGTCATTTTCATTTTTACTTTTTGCTTGAGGACAAGAAAAGGTTTAAGTATAGGGGAGTTTGATAACACAAATTTATATAACATATTCGACTTAATTTTCATGGATAATGTTACTATTTTTATTTAATTATTTTATTTTATTTTTGTATTACGTTGGTATTTCTTTTGTTTCAGGTATTTGCATTAAATAAAGATCAATTGAGCAAAGAAATAAAATTGAGGAAAAATCTAATTAAAAAGCCAAAGAAATGAAGCAAGGGGTAATATAGCAAAAGGAGGAGTTATAGAAGAAGAAAATAATTATCCACGGAGCAAAGACTAAGCCCAGTAAAGCCAGGCCCAGCAAGGCCACGTCTCCTTAAGCCTTGAGGCCCACGCCTCTGTTGGCTGAAGATTTTGATACGTATGGCTCGAAGTAGAGATCTTAAGTTCGAAATGAAATGATGTTAGTATTCGTTGGAGCAAAGTGAATGTTACAGTTCGGAATGAAAGAATTGGTTCTTCGAATAGAGATATCAAAGCTCGGAGCTTCGAGTAATAGTTGTGGGGATATATTTGAAGGAAGCTTCGAAGTGGTAACAAGATTGTGTCTGAGAAGTGAGTTCGAAGCGAAGATGGCTAGAGCATTTGAAATTCAAACGCGAGCGGGATGATTGGAATTCAAATATATATGCGCTGGAACGGTTCGAAGACGCGTGGAAGCCAGAGAGAAGCAATGTTCTGCATGTTCTGAACGTGGCAGAATCTTATAAGTCAGATCGTTATGGTCGAAGTAGTATAAATAGAAGTCTTAGTGTTAGGATTTCGTGTGTCATATCTATTGTACAAAATTCAGTAAACATTCAAAATACCACATGGCTAGGGAAACGAATGCTCGAACAATGTATGTATGATAACACCAAACCCTTATAATTCAGTAAACATTTTTATTTTTCCAGTTTATCTTAATTTCATGTCAATGTCTTTTAAATACCTTTACATTCAAAGCCATTTAACTATTTCCTGCATTTAAACACTTTTCTTCTATTTCGAATCCTTTACGTTTTACATTAAACTCTTTTACATTCATGCCTTTACATTAAACTCTTTTACATTCATGCCTTTACATTAAACTCTCTTACATTCATGTCTTTTACATTCCATGCTTTTATATTCATGCCTTTACATTAAAGTCTTTATATTTAAAGTTATTTACGTATTTCTGCATTTACACATTTCTTTGCAAATCGAAGTTTTACTCATTCAAGTCAGTTTTTGTATTTCTTTACTTGATCATGTCATTAAGTTCTTTAATATTATAATCGGAATACATTGGACATATATAAAACACTCTAAAAACAAGTCTTAACAATGAATATTAGTTTTGTTATTAAATTTATCCAAACGACCAATACCCCATAGGATCAATCTAGTCGATCCTGCAAGTTACCAGAGAGATTGAATAACAGTTATTAAGTTTATTCGATAGTTTGGAGGACTAGCGGTTGTTTTACCAGAAATCACTGTAAACAAATTGGCACGCCGTGTGGGACAGTCATTGGTCGTTACAAAATTAAAATTAAAACAACTTAAGATTGTTAAGACATAATTATTATAAAAGTTCTTTTTGAGTAAACAAAGTTCGTTGGTATATGAACCTTAGAAGTGGTAGAATAACTAATAGCAATCAACCCTTACCCAGAAGAAAACGTAATAATAGGATGTCTAATCCAAACAATCAACAAGGGGAGCAAAATGCCCCACACGGAACAGGCACTAACGCGTCCGTTTCGACGGGTACGTCTAGCGCGATCCCTTCGAACGCACAATCTGTAGCCTCTTCTACCAGTAATGTAGCCACGAACAGAACAAGTGGCATGTCAACTAACAATTCGATCCTAGCGAATACAGGAACCACTGGGTATCTTGGGGGATTTTTCCCACCATCAGGGACACAAACCCATTTCGCCACCCCACCACCAACTAGACCACCCAGTTTCGATGGTAATAGACCCAGAAATCCCCCTTATGGGATGCCAACATCTTTTATGGCAGGTTTGCAAACTTCGACGTTGAATACATCACCACAATTAGGATCTGGTTCTGGGGCTAATCAATTTATGACAAATAACCAAGGGTCAGTAGGTTATAGTGCATTGCCTATCCTAACCACAGAAAACCAGATGGATTTTAGGCAATTGATGGATGATAGTAACCACAATATGATAGGAGTGTTAGCACAAACTATACAAGAAATCTTTGCCCCAATAGTACAAAATGTCACTGTGACAAACAGAGAAAACGCTGATAATATGAGTCGAATAACAGATTTCTTCGCTCCGCCAGAAAGGCGTAGGCAGAACCAGGCATTGGTTCGAGCGAACATACCTATCATAGAACAAGTTGCTGATGACCCACCCTATAGGCCAGTCAGGGAGGAGATTAATTTGGGGGCAAGGGCACAAAGGCTAGATGTACCAGTGATTCGAGAAGAACCACAAAGGGGATTTATAGAACCAGTGGCGAGGATCGAAAGATTAGATGCCCCAGTAATTCGAGAAGAACCACAAATGGGAGTTATGGAACCAGGGGCAAGGGTCGAAAGGCTCGAAGTCCCAGCGTTTCAAGAAGAACAACCTAGAGGAGTTGTCATGGTGGGTCGAAACCAAGATGCTGATGCAGTTGTTCATAGAATTCGAAATGACAACATCTTGGCAGGAAATAATTTAACTACCATGATAGAAAGGATTATGGCCCAAAACGGTCTTAATACGGGGATTAGAAGGCCAAATTACGCCTCCCCCATAGCGGATTATGTAATGCATACTGATTTACCAAGGGGATATAAGATCCCCAAGTTTACAAAGTTTGCTGGAGATACCAATGAATCAACAATCGAACACATAGCCAGGTATCTGACTGAAGCAGGAGACATAGCAAATAATGAGAACCTTAGGATTAAATATTTCCCAAGTTCCCTCACTAAAAATGCTTTCACATTGTTCACCACGTTGCCTCCTGGATCCATAGATACCTGGACCCTCTTAGAGAGATTGTTCCATGAACAATTCTATATGGGACAATCCAAGATAAGCCTAAAGGAACTAGCTAGTGTTGAGGAAGTTTACTGAACCCATAGATGACTACTTGAATAGGTTCAGACTCTTGAAATCTAGATGTTTCACAGTAGTTCCTGAGCACGAGTTAGTCGAAATGGCCGCTGGTGGCCTAGACTATTCTATTCGAAAGAAATTAGACACACAATACTTGAGGGACATGGCTCAGTTAGCAGACAGGGTTCGACAAGTCGAAAGACTAAAGGCCGAAAAGGCCAGAGCTTTTAAAAGTAATAAGAAAGAAAGAATTTCCTATGTCAAAACTGAGGAAGTTGAAGACTATCCTGAATTCGAAGAGGTCGAAATTGATCTCGCTGAATTAAAATAGGCTCCACCTTACTCTTGTAAACTATTAGTTCCCACAAAAGGGAAATAAATTGTTGAAAATGAGAAAAGTGACAAATTCCCAAAGAAGGTGTATACCTTCGACGTAACAAAATGTGACGAGATCTTCGATCTGCTTGTCAAAGATGGCCAACTAATTGTGCCATCGAATGTCAAAATACCTCCTTTAGATCAAAGAAAAAAGAGAGGATTTTGTAAGTATCATAGTTTCCTAGGCCACAAAACCTCACCGTGTTTTCTTTTCAGGGATTTGATCCAAAATGCAATTAAAGAAGGCAGATTGAGATTTGCTGACAAACCAAAAATGAAAGTAGATGAAGACCCTCTGGATGTTGCAGACACCAACTACTCCGATCCTTCGTGCATAGGAGAAATCAATATGGTGGAGGCAGATCAAGAGGCCACTCCATTAGAAGAGAAAATTACTGAGAGCAAAAACTGTGTGGGAGTCGAAGTCAACAAGGGGGTCACTGAGGACGTCCACAAGCAACTAGAGGCTTCGATCGAAGCAGTACCTTTGGCTGTTTCGAGAGGGATCCAGGCTACAGAAGGCCAGGAGAACCAAAAGCAGGAGTTGACACAGGCTACTGAAGGCCTGAGAATAAGATTGGAGAGAGTCCAGATCACAAAGCCACCCTCCCCTCAAAAAGAAATCTGGGATACCTTGGGAGAGCCCAGTGGGAAGTTCGATTACCTAGTGAAATATTCTGCCCCAGAAAGTTCAAAGATCCGAATCGAAGATGTCAAACCATCAGGATGGGGAGATGATGACGAAAAAGGGGAAGATGTTGATGTCAACATGGTGGATATGGAGAGACCTCGTTCTGAGATGGAGGAGATGGAAAGATACCTAGAAAAAGAAAGAAACAAAAGGAAGGATAGCTATGCTATGGATACCAGCCTCAAAGATTATCTCATGCTGTGCCACAAGGGAAATGCTGAAATGATACTATGCCCTAGATGCAGCATCATCTGCAACCAGAGAATTGCTGCAGACTACGAAAGAAAACAAAGGGCTCGAACTGGCATCAACTGGGGCCAAGATAACCAGTTATTCAGGTGTTACCCTAGAGCTGGAGAGAGTTTATTGGAGTTTTTAGTCTGCTGTCACAAAGGGGCAACCAAGTGCCTAATATGCCCAAGGTGCTCTGCAGCATATGACCAGAACACGGCTGAAGCGTTCGAAACTATTCCCTTCGTCCCATGCTGGAATCACAAGGAAGTTGGTCAGATGAGTCAACACTTCGAGAGTAATCATACTCAACGAAAGCCTGACAGCCCCTATCCTAAAGGTGCTCGAAGGGTGACGTTCAAAATCCTTGCCGAAATACCAACAGACAAATGGCTGCAAGTCAAGAGCTAATAAGGGGAAAGATAAATGGAGAGGCAATGAACGAAATACACGTCACGCCATGATATATATGAGGCAATTCAACATTGCAAAGAGAGAAGAATTGAGACTAGAAAACTACAAGGGTAAAAATCCTATGTCACGATCCCAATGGCGAAGGCAACAGAGAATTCGAAAGGTTGAAAGGGAAGCTGTGGTAGATAAAGGAGCAACTTCGATTAAAAACCAAGGAGAATCAAGCACCAACAAACCAAAACCAAATAATCAACCTGAAGACAAACCTCCAGTTAGTAGGAGACTCTTCTCTGAAACGCAACAAGATGAACCAAAGGAGTACACACCAAGTCCAGAAGAAGACGAGGATATGCTGACAGACAACTTCGAATCAGAGGGGGAGTCTTCACTTAACATTAATCGCAACATGGTATCTGTACTACCCTGTGAGTTTGGACAGGAAACTGAGATCGAAGAGCATGAGGAGCATGATACCATAGATGTGATGAAGCACAGACCAGTTTGCTACTACGTAATGGATAACAGCGCGGTCGAAGAGCAGAATGCGTTCTTCGAACACCCAGAGCCAGCCATGAAGAATCATCTGAAGCCATTGTTCATTCGAGCAAAGGCTGGAGCCCATGCCGTGAACAAGGTCTTAGTGGATGGAGGCGCTGCAGTTAATTTAATGCCTCACTTCCGAAAAAGGGAATACAAGAAGGTGATGTCAAACCACACAACATGGTCCTATCCAATTATGAAGGGAAAGTAGGTCAGACGTTGGGGGTAGTTCAAGTGGATTTAACCGTCGGATCGAGCTGTAGGCCCACCATGTTCATGGTGATCGAAGCTAAAGCCAACTATAACCTGCTGTTGGGAAGAGAGGATCCATGGCGGGCGCCTTCATCAATGCACCAGAGGTTGGTTCTGTGGAGAGAAGATGGTATTGTGGAGAATATCGAAGAGGACCAGAGTTACTTTATGATAGCGGTTAACTTAGTCAATAAAAGGAATTATGATAAGTATCTAGCCAGAATAGCCCCTTGTACCCCAAGTGATGAAGTAAACGAAACCAGGAATGCACACTATTATATGACCCTTCGAAATGATGGCATGTACTGGGATAGGAAGATAATTAAAGGAGACGAGGGAGTCGAAGGCACTTCGCAAAGACGGCCAGCAGGCTGGGATTTCGACAACCTTGCTCATGACTGAGTCCCCCTTCTTTGAAAGGATTTCGGCCTCTATGGCTGAGAACAAATGGAAAGCGGCCTTAGAGGCTGAAGTGAACGAAATAGATGGGGATGGTTCGAAAGACTCACCCTATGAAGAACAAGAAATAGATCAAAGGCTCGATGTCATCTATGACACGGAACCCCTGGGCTTCGAGAAGGACCCTACAAACTCAAAAGTTAAATGTTAGCACAGATCCGGCAAGAAGTAAATTTGGGAATGACAATACAAAAAAGAATACGCAAAACTCAAGCGCAAGAGGTCAAGTCCTCAAGCTTCTGGGCGAAAGAGATAGTTAGTGAAACCTCAAGGATGGCAAGAAGCCCATCAAACAAACTCCTAGAAGATTCGCTGGATCTCACAAAGATTAAAGAGGATTGTTACCCAATTCCCTGGTATGTTAATGGCAGCAAATAAGTATAATGGATGGCAAGAAGAAGACCAAACGAATATTCCATGATGTTAAAACCACATGAAGAAAATGATTCAATATATATTATGTTTGGTCACACTGAGCCTATTCAACTTACCAAATGATATCATGATTAATAAAACCTTTATATGATTTATGACATCAAATTATATTAAAATTAGATCATAAAGATCATTTAAAAGAATGTTCATTTCTCTCTCCCTCCTAATCGAGTGGGACGGCACATCGAGGCATTTGACAAGATCAAAAGATATCTCTCTCAATCTTGTTCCACCTTCATGGGAAAGCCCATGAGATTGCATATCCTCGGGTTACTATAGGTAGTATGTTAGCACAAGAAGATAGTAATGGCATCGAAAGAGCCATATATTATTTAAGTAGGGTGTTAAATGATGCAAAAACTAGATATAGCAATATAGAAAAGCTATGTCTTTGTTTATACTTTTCTTGTATGAAACTTAAGTATTATATAAAGCCTGTTGATGTTTATGTTTCGTCTCATTTCGATGTTATCAAACACATGCTTTCAAAACCAATAATGCATAGCAGAGTTGGTAAATGGGCTTTAGCCTTAACAGAATATTCTTTGACTTTCATGCCTTTAAGAGCTGTGAAAGGTCAAGTAATTTCTGATTTCATTGTGGACCATTCACTGGTCGAAGAGCCTGTCATAGGTTACGTTGAAACGCAAACTTGGAAAATATATTTCGATGGTTTGACCCATAAGGAGGATAGTGGTGTTGGAGTTCTCATAATTTCTCCTGAAGGAATTCCAACAAAATTCAAGTATAAGTTATATGGCCCTCGTTGCTCGAACAACGAAGCTGAGTACGAAGCACTCATAGTTGGACTTGAAGCTTTGTTGGAATTGGGGGCAACTAGAGTCGAAATTAAAGGTGATTCAGAATTAGTGGTCAAGCAAATAACAAAGGAATACAAATGCATAAAAGAAAATCTAATAACATACTTTATCATAGTTAACAGGCTACTCAAACAATTCGAATACATGGATATTCAACACATACCCAGAATAGAAAATCAAGAAGCAAATGACCTAGCACAGTTGGCTTCAGGATATAAAGTTTCTTCCAAAAACTTTGAGGATCTGGTCGAAATAAGAGGTAGGGTTATGGCTACTAGATTAATACCATCAGATTTAGAAAATATTAAACTAGGTTGTGGTGATAAAGATAGATTCGAAGTACTAGCCATAGATACCTTATCAGATGAAGATTGGTGAAGTCCACTAGTGAGTTATTTAAAAAATCCAACATTTAATGTTGACAGAAAAATAAAATATAGAGCATTATCATATGTCCTTATGGGAAATGAATTGTTCAAAAAGACCCAAGAAGGCGTAATACTCAAATGCCTAGGAGAATGTGAGGCATACTTAGCATTGTCAAAAGTCCACAATGGGGCATGTACATCAAGCGTGCCATAAAATGAAATGGTTGTTATTTCGATATGGCATGTATCGCCTAGCATGCTCAAAGATTGTATAGATTTCGCTAAAGGTTGTGAAGAATGCCGTAAACATGGGATTCAACATGCTCCCAAGTGAGTTGCATTCGATCATTAAACCATGGCCCTTGAGGATGTGCATTGATTTGATAGAGAAATTAATCCCGCTTCGCCTAAAGGATGTAAATACATCTTGGTAGGAATAGATTATTTTACCAAGTGGATCGAAGCAATACCATTAATAGCTGCTGATCAAGAAGCTATTATTGAGTTCATACAAAAACAGATTATCTATAGGTTCGGATTGCCAGAGAGCATAACCACAGACCAAGGTTCTGTGTTCACTGGTAGAAAGATGCAAGAATTTGCTCAAGAAATGGGGTTTAGATTACTAACATCAACGCCATATTATGCTCAAGCAAATGGTCAGGTCGAAGCAGCCAATAAAGTAATAATAGGGTTGATTAAGAAACATGTTGGTAAAAAGCCAAGGAATTGGCATAAGACTTTAGACCAAATACTATGGGCTTGTAGAACATCTCCTAAAGAAGCTACTAACACCACGCCTTTCCAACTAACATTTGGTCATGATGTAGTTCTACCAGTAGAAATTCATCTACAATCAGCTCGAATTCAAAGACAAAATGAAATCCCAACTGCCTTATATTGGGAAATGATGATGAATGAGTTAGTTGAGTTGGACGAAGTTAGATTGCACGCATTGGAAATCCTAATGAGGCAAAAGGAAAGAGTAGCTAGGGCGTATAACAAAAGGGTGAAAGGTAAAATATTCACTATTAATGACTTAGTCTGGAAAGTCATATTGCCCATGGATAAGAAAAATAAAGCTTTAGGTAAATGGTCACCTCATTGGGAAGGACCTTTTCGAATAATAAAAACATTTTCAAACAATGCATATGAAATTGAAGAGTTGAATGATGATAAACGAATCTTAAAGGTTAATGGGAAATATTTGAAGAAATATAAGCCACGCCTGCAGGAGATTCGAATAATAGCAACGTAATCGAAACATAATAAAGATATGCCAAAATGGTAATATGGATTGCCAAAATGGCATTGTTTGGGTATTACAGATCAAAAGTTAATTAATATTCCAAGCTAATTAAACAAACAAAATTTAGAAATGGGCATTGTTCCTTAATCGATCGAAAATACTCCGAAAGGACTCATGCCTTTGCTGAGTAAAGCGCCTTGCTCCTTCCAGAGTAGCAACTTCACCCTTAAGTTGCTCAGCTGCTTCCATTTCTGCAAGTCCTTTATTGAGGAGCTCTTCGAATCGATTGCCAGCAATGTTGGTTTCATATGCCATTTGTTGTTGTTGGGCCTCCTTAACCTTTTGTTGAAGTTCTTGAATTTACTTTTCCCAGAGAAGAATAGATTGAGCTCGAACCTCATAGTCAGTCTTAGCTTGCTTGATATGCATGGCTTGCTCCTCAGCTTCTTTAGAAAGCTTCGAAGCATGCTCATAAGCAGCGTCCATGGCAGTTCGCTTCTCTTGGACCTTGTTGGTAACAAATTCATCTTGAAGGAGACACCCAGTCACGTTATCCAGCAAAGTTTGAAGTTCAAACAAGATGGTGCTAACTTCTAGAGAACATGTGGCAAGGTTGACTTGAGCAAGAAGTTCTTTCATAATATAGCAGGCTGTACTATCTTTCTTGAGCACTTCGAATAGATCCACATCAAGAATTGTCTTCCTAATTTTGTGAAGGAGTACAACTCTGTCATCTGAGGGTAATGGATCATCAGTCGAACTAGGACCAGCCTTAAAAAGAGGAGTGTCCCTCTGGGCTAACTTAGCCTTCATATACCCAATTGGGTCATTTCGTTTCAAGAGGGCTAAATCCTCTTCAGTTGTTTGAGGTTGAGAAGACTCAGGAAGTTCCATGCGCAAGGGAGTCACATCCATCTCGAATTCCATTGGCTCATCAGTAGGGGCACCATCACCTTCATTCTTTTCTTGCTCATCATCTTCTTCATCACCAACTAGGTCCACCACTTCGATATCATTGTTTTCACTGCTATTGGCGTCAGACTCAGTCCCATCACTCGAACCGCCTTGGGCCTCTTCTTCTCCTTCTTCCTCAGATTCTTCCTCACTGGATTCTTCGCTCTCTTGAGAAGGGTCAGCCTTTTCCTCTTCAGCTTGGGTGACTTTTTCACTTTCTTGAGGGATCTCGAGAGGAGATTTTGGGTGAGAAGTTTCTGGAGGAATTTCTGCAGCATCATCAGGCGTTGTTTCGTTTGTTTCCTTGAGAGGGGGAGAAGTGCCCTGGTCATCTGGCTGCTCTGAAGCCCCAATCTGAACCGCCATATTGGAGGATCCCTTGTTCTGCACCAGATTACTCGAATCCCCATGAGGAGAAGAATGGGTGGGAGCAACAGTTTTTGATGGAGGAGTCGAAGTGGTAGGGATTGGATTCGAAACGTCCTACACAAACAAAGAAAGATTAAAAAGTTGCACTAAGGTACGAATAACTATGTTTGTTAAAAAATTCGAATTCAATTTACCTGTAGATTATCTGAAGAGAGATTGCTATCTATATGTTCCAACATTACGTTGGAGGTCGAACGTGGATTTTTGGATTTTGGTAAGGGAGCAACATCCTCGAATCGAATCCAAACATTAGTGTCCTTGAAATGTCTTTCTTCGCTTCTTTTGAAGTCATGAATCCTCCAACCTTGGGATTCTTCCTGGTACTAGGCTTTCGCTTTTGGAGTGGTTGGCGGAGTTTACTAGTCCGAAATGGTTTGAACATGAGTTAAACCTTAATCATAAATATTAAGTTATTCAAACATCGAATAAATTAATTACCTTGGGGTTGGAGCAATTGTTGAGTTGGAGCAATTGTTGTTGCAGAGTAATTGTTGGATTTGCTTGAGGCGCTGTCATCGCCGATAGTTTGTTGAGAATCGCTTCCTTCCTTAGTCTTCGACGCAGCAGTCTTTATCCCGATGGTGAAAATCAAACAATTAAGACGAAATGTTAAAATAAAGAAAAATAAGAAACATTTGGGATTTCCAAGCATTCGCACCGCGCTTGATTAGATATAATCGACATGGCGTAAAGGTCATAGCTAAGATGTCCTGGAAATTATAGAGCCGAGCCCATGTCACGCCTCGTATGGCTTTAGTTTCTTTTGAGATTGATACTTGAACATCTCTTTGCAAGTTAACCACCAAGGGTATGGAGGAAACCAAGCCAGAGCCAGTTCTGAGGTAGGTAATTTAGGAAACTTAGGTGGATGCATTTCGAGTGCCAACCTATACCTATCCTCAGGTGACAACCCTGAAGGAAGATTGAACTTAGAAATTTTTTCTTTAAATTTTTCCTTCAAGGTTTGGGACGCTCGATACACAGTGGTCTCCAAGCGTGTAGGATCATAGGTTGTTTCGAAGTAATTCGGAAAAGCCCTAATCTCTTTGGCATGAGTGAACATAACTTTCTTCGAATGTACCTGCACATCGAACGCATCAGTTAGTTTCTTTTGAATAGTGAGGGTATCGAACATACAATATTGGTAGAACTTAGTCCACCATTCCAGAAAACCCTTTGTTGTAAAATATGTTGGTTCGAAAGGAATTAGCTCGAACTGAGCGAAGCCTTGGTATTGTTCTTGTTGCAGCTTGGCTTCTCTTGCTTTGAAGGTTTGACCAGAGGTGATGGCACTCTGGGTTTGAAAAAGGGGTTCAGGGATTAACTGACATAAACCGAATTGCCTAGAAACAAAATTAGGTTGATAGGCAAAAAGGAAGATTTGGTTCTTGGACGAAGTGATTCTTGAGGAGATTAATCTTGGGAGTAAAAAGGCTTTCCAAATGTCTTGAATCTCTTTGCTTTTAGCAGCCTCTGAAAGGGACATGGTGAACCATGATGGTCCATGAGTCCTCGAAGAAAAAGGTGCCATAGTCTCTTCAAATTTATGTCTTTTAGAGAAGATCATGATGTACTGTGAGAAAAGGATTTGGAAGTCAGCTTTATCATCATTTGGAGTAAGTCTTCTCAGCCTTGTACCTTCAACGATTCGATCCGCTATCTCTGGATCTTGTTCAACAATGGTGTCAACAGTGGACAATGAGGATTCAAACATGGCATTAAGCCATAATTGGATTAACCAAAAGGGGCCAGCTAGCAGGATGTTCTTAGGAGTGTGAGATTTCAGACTCGAAACAGCTGATCTCAAGCTTTCATAGAGATCAACAAGTAATAGTTCACTCAAACAAACTCTCCTATTTTCATGTAAGTCTCTGGCTAGAGGAATAAACCTACTGGCTACTTGTAAAGACCTGCTACAAAACACATATCTCGACAACCACAGGGTAAGAAAGGCAATATGCTCCACATCTGACACACGATCTCCTTCAGTGTGGTAATGGCTAATAAACTTTGAGAAGTTGGCCAATTTGACATCGAAGTCAATGATACTTGAGTGTTCTTCAGTATCAGGAAATAGGTCTCTCCTACTGGTGACAAACCTGTGATGGCTGCTATGTCGAAGAATATGGGTGTTATCATTCCTCCAGGAAGGTGAAAGGTGTTGTAAGTAATGTCCTAGAAATATAAGGATACGAATAGTAATGGATGGCTATAGGTGAAGCCTGGTTTCGATAACTTAATCAAATTATAGATTCCTAGCTCCTCCCATTGGTGTGATTTATTAGCTTCTACCTTAGTAAGCCAGTTTTGGTAAGCTATGTCAGGGGTAGGGCAGGATCGGAATGGTTTAAAATTGCTTTTAACATAATCCAAGACAAAAGGATGTTTTGGGGGAACGTTTGGGGTTTCTATGGTTTTCGAAGCGGAAGATTCACTCATATTCTCAGCTCCTAACCTAGGGATATCCATCTTATTAAACAAAGGTTTAAAGTTATAACAAACAGGAAAGATTTTTCTAGTATCTTTCAGGATTTCAAAGACTGTAAGAGGGCCCATTACAGCAAACCTCTTTCCAGCAGCATTAGTTGGAATCAGTACCTGAGAGGAGTATAGAAGTTCTTGTTCCTTGGAGATTGCTTGGGGGATAAGTACAGATTGACCTTGATGAGTACCGACCTTGCTCTCCATAATCGTTCCTGCGTTCTAACTTTTCTTCTTGGAGATTTTCTTCATTTGGGATGATGTTGTTGAAGACATTGTTGAAAGATTGTTGAAAGTTTTAGGGTTTTAGCGAAAGTAGAAGAAGAAAAGAGTTTCAGAGTGTGGAAAAAGAGTAAAAGAAGTTAAAACACTCACCAAACTGAGACTAGATTACGTGGGGATCGTGGGTTGGATCTGGAAGGAGGTGGCGTAAAGTTAACCTTGGTAATAAGCGTGATTAAATAATAATCATTGTTTTTATAACCGCACCATGCTGTGATTACTGTTTTGAAGCGGTTAGGAGATCCAAGAGACATCGTGACTGACGTAATGGAAGTCATATGCAGTAATGTGATGATTACTCAAAGGTCACATCAAAATCTTGCAAATATATTTAAAATAAGTATTTCTCAAAGAGGTTCGAAATACATATTTTAAAGGGGCATTTTGTTGGCTGAAGATTTTGATACGTATGGCTCGAAGTAGAGATCTTAAGTTCGAAATGAAATGATGTTAGTATTCATTGGAGCAAAGTGAATGTTACAGTTCGGAATGAAAGAATTGGTTCTTCGAATAGAGATATCAAAGCTCGGAGCTTCGAGTAATAGTTGTGGGGATATATTTGAAGGAAGCTTCAAAGTGGTAACAAGATTGTGTCTGAGAAGTGAGTTCGAAGCGAAGATGGCTAGAGCATTTGAAATTCAAACGCGAGCGGGATGATTGGAATTCAAATATATATGCGCTGGAACGGTTCGAAGACGCGTGGAAGCCAGAGAGAAGCAATGTTCTGCATGTTCTGAACGTGGCAGAATCTTATAATTCAGACCGTTATAGTCGAAGTAGTATAAATAGAAGTCTTAGTGTTAGGATTTCGTGTGTCATATCTATTGTACAAAATTCAGTAAACATTCAAAATACCACATGGCTAGGGAAACGAATGCTCGAACAATGTACGTATGATAACACCAAACCCTTATAATTCAGTAAACATTTTTATCTTTCCAGTTTATCTTAATTTCATGTCAATGTCTTTTAAATACCTTTACATTCAAAGCCATTTAACTATTTCCTGCATTTAAACACTTTTCTTCTATTTCGAATCCTTTACGTTTTACATTAAACTCTTTTACATTCATGCCTTTACATTAAACTCTTTTACATTCATGCCTTTACATTAAACTCTCTTACATTCATGTCTTTTACATTCCATGCTTTTATATTCATGCCTTTACATTAAAGTCTTTATATTTAAAGTTATTTACGTATTTCTGCATTTACACATTTCTTTGCAAATCGAAGTTTTACTCATTCAAGTCAGTTTTTGTATTTCTTTACTTGATCATGTCATTAAGTTCTTTAATATTATAATCGGAATACATTGGACATATATAAAACACTCTAAAAACAAGTCTTAACAATGAATATTAGTTTTGTTATTAAATTTATCCAAACGACCAATACCCCATAGGATCAATCTAGTCGATCCTGCAAGTTACCAGAGAGATTGAATAACAGTTATTAAGTTTATTCGATAGTTTGGAGGACTAGCGGTTGTTTTACCAGAAATCACTGTAAACAGCCTCCAGCCACTTGCCACGTTGGTGAGACGCACGTATCACCCTTCCTCATATCCTTGAGGTGACCGCCTCCCATTCAGGGCCCACCTTCTCCATGTTGAGACCCACGTCTCAGGATGGTTCTCTTAAGTGAGACCCACGTCTCACACTTCCTCTCTTCAAGTGGAGGCGTCCGTCTCCCATGTTCTGGCAGTTATATTTTCTCCACGATTACATTTTCTTACAAACGAAATTTACGAAAGAAGCTATAAATACAAGTTCAAGTTTCAGAGGAAGGGTCGGCATTTTTACCGAACACTGCTATAGTCTTTCAGCATTCTTCTTTTATTTTTAGTCTTAGATTTTCCTTTCTTTTTAGTTTTTTAGGCAGTTATATTTCTTTTATTTTTCTTGTCGTATTTTCCTTTCGATTCGAGAAGTCTTCGAGCAGATCCAGCCGACTTGTGGTGGAGTGTTCGTTTATTTCGAAGAACAAGATTATTTCCAGTATTCTTATTTTCAGGTTTTTAATCTAATTATTTTATTTTATTTAAAGTATTGTTGCTTGGCATTTATTTACTTGATTATGGAGATGTTTAAATATATTGAACCTTATTATTTATGCATGTCCGAATTAATAAATATGTTCGGCTAAATCGAGTAGGTATCAGTATGTAATAGTAGTAAGAGTTGGAATTAAATCGTTCTCAAGCTAAAATCTAAATTAACTTAATTTCTGGTTATGACTTTTTGTAATTAGAATCAATCTTTTCGTTACGAAAGTAAGAAAAGTAGAATAGGTTGGAATCGAGACCACGAAAGTGTGAGGTTTTAACCGGATAGCTAAAGTTAGGCATTTGATTTAAATACAGCGAGAGCACTTCAAAACGAATTAGATTTTATTAAGTTTTCAAAGAATATTTTCTAAACACTTATGGGCTAGCGAGAGCAGGCATAGGTATTTAGGAGTATAATCCGAGATAAGACCACGAAAGTGTGAGTTAAGGGTTTTTAAATTGATAGTTTCTACAAAACAATTAAGTTAACCATCTTTATACGCTTAGGTTCGATTAAATCCGCTTAGGTTCACTACATTACGTACTGATATCCGTTTTATTTATGTTTTTATTTAACCATTATCTAAAAGAATTATTCGCCTTAGCTATTTAAAGTAACTTAGGAAAATAATAGATTGATTTATAGTCTTTGTGGGTTCGATATCTTTTAAAACTACGCGATAGGACTGTGCACTTGCAGTCTCCCGATTAATAGACGATAAAGTCGCGATCAAGTTTTTGGCGCCGTTGTCGGGGACTATTTAAGTCGATATTGTAACTCTGGTGTTACACCGTATAGACTATTGCACCTTTACCTTATTTACTATGTATAACCCAAATTTTTCCTACGCCCATTATCAGTATTTTGAGGAATCACAAGCATCCCATAAATTCGACCTCGAAATACTTATGGAAGATTTCAATACTTCACAAACCTACTCTTACCCAAATTACCTCCAAAACTACCAATCCCCACATTTTAAGGAACCACAAGAAACTTATAATTTCAACCAAACTTATCCTAAACCCAATTCTCTCTACAATTGCCACACCCAATATTTTGAGGAATCACCAGAACCATATAAATCTGATCTCGAAATATTAATGTAAAGTTTTAATGAAACATCTAGGATGATAGAACGCTTCGGGGAAACACAAAAGGGGACTCTAACTCACTTTCAAGACTCCGATGAATCGCAAGATTTCAACTTCGAAACATCAATAGAGGATTTCGATGAGATGATAACTAACTCTAGGTTAGAATCTATGATTGAGCACTATGTAGAGACACAAACTGTCCAAAATGAAGAGGTAAGAAAACAAAGTCTTCAAAATAATGAAACCCTTAGCCAACTAACCATTGTGGTTGAGTCCCTCATGACTCACAACATGGCCTTAGAGACTCAAATCTCCCAACTTGAACAAAACCTTCTAGGACCATTTCCCAAAGAGGATGTGGATGTTGAAACAATCATTATAGAAAAACTATTTGAAAATCTAGAGAGTGATGATAAATTTGAGGAGAGTGATATTGTGGCCGAGGAAAGTTCTGACAAGAAAATAGTGGAGATTGAGAAGAATTCACCAACACCATTCGAAGAGGAGGTTGTAAAAGAGGTAGAGGAGGAAGCGCATATTGTTATCTCAAATCAGTACACCCCACTGATTCCTTTCCCAAAATTTTTTATGGAAGCTCAGGTAGACTCCCAATCTAAAACGTATGTCGAGGTATTAAAAAATATCCACACCAATGCACCCTTGTTTGAAGTCTTGCCTAAAAAGAGAAAATTAGAAGACAATAAAATTAAGGATATAATTACTGTTAAGAGGGTAAGGTTAACCCGTGAGGAGGTGGATGAAATCACTAAGCCCAAACTTGAAAAATTGATGCTTAGGATAGATCCAGAACCACCACCACGATTTCAAAAGAATGAACCACCCCACAAACGTAAGAAAAGGAAAGGTGAGGGATATGTGAGATGGCTTGATAAGTGGCCATGGAAAATCAACGAGTAGTCGTTCTAGTTTTTAATTTCATTCTTTTTTATATTTTTCTATTTTATGTTAAATTTCAAATTTTACTCGATTATCGGTTGCACCCTTTTCTTCTGATGCATTTGAACTACTTTACGTAATACCGATAATTATACTCAATTAAATAATTTGCGTTAATATTTATAGTTATAGTTGAGTATTTTTAATTATCGAATTTCTCCGTCTCCTATCAGTATACTGAATCAATAATTCCCAATATTTATCATACTAATTATAAGACATCATATATACTAGTATTATATATATATACACACACGTGTATGTAGCAAGTTTGCATGTGAACTGAAAAGCTACTCTCGTGCTACAAGTTACTGCAATAAAATGCATATTCACTGCCAATATTCTGCCTCAAGTCACATGCATATTGTTTTGCTGCCCAAGATGGTCGCCTCTGGCTTTGTAAGATTCCCTACGCATGCTGCCTTGAGACGGACGCCTCCAACTTTATGTCTCCTCCTTGAGACGGGCGCCTCTGTCCTTATGCTCCTCTTGGATACGCACGCCTCCATGCATGTCGTTCCCTTCACCTTTAATGAGGCGACCGTCCCCATGCTCTTCTCTTGTTGTCCTGTTCTCTGTCTCCTTGTCTCTTGATGTTTTGTCCGTTTTCATCCATTCAATATCCAAAATAACTCGCATTCAACCATTTCTTTATTATTCCATTAATCAAAATATTCTCTTCATTTCCCACCATAATTTCCATTCAAACTCTTCTCTTTTCATTTCCCAACATAAAATTTATTATAATTTATTCCTCTTAATTCTACAACCACTATAAATATTCACCTTCATTTCTTCTCATTCCACATCCCTTCCATCTACTTCTCATATATTTTCTCTCATCCACTCTATATTTCTACCATCTTAACCTTCATTTCTTCCCTTACCATGGCTCCACGAAACACTCATCGTCAAGTGAGGCCAGACCGACCACCACCAGATTTGTCCACAGCGGTGTTCTGAGAGAACGATGACGGCCAACAACGAGAGAAATACTTAAAGTTCTATACACATTCGGTAGTTCCCAGCAAATATGTGGAGGCCGACTGTTTAGACACTTTGGGTATGACGGATTGCATTTCTTTCATGCTTACCAATACGGGTTTGCTTAGTCTCTGCACAAATCTTTTTCCAACTTTCGAACCGCTCGTGTTAGAGTTTCTCAGTTCGTTCTCATACAACATTCACCCTGATGATCCATATACAACCGGCACCGTAAATTTCTGCATGTTCAACCAAGAGTATTCCATTGACCAAGAAAGGATCGCTGAACTTTTACAGTTCACAAGAGGTCAAAACGTTCACTACAAACCTTTCGATACCGAAGGCGACATCTCTTGGGATCAAGTTGGTTTTTCCTTTTGGCATGATCTGACCGGTCAACCCACTGAAAGTTGGCGAGATCTTTATGCTTCCCATATTCACAATCCCGCTTTGAGGTTTTTCCACCGAATCCTTGCGAACATGATTTTTGGTAGGACCAATAACCATAAGGTCAACCAAAATGAAATGTTCTTTCTTTTCTGTGCCCTCAACGGGAACGCCATCAACGCTGCTCCTTTCATGCTTAGCCATTTTCACACATGCGTAAATGCGACAGGTACCAACCCTTTTGTTTTCAGTGGGATAATAACATCTTTAGCTTATGCTTTAGGCTTATCCAACGAGCTTTTGTCCATTGGACAATTTTTGATGCCTGCAAATCTACTTGATGTTATTTACTATCGTGATTCCTATATTATCTCCCCACGACAAGATGGACGGTACACTTTAGTGATCAACAGACGTTTGGTGCCTGGTGTAGTGTTGCCTTGTCCAAATCAGATCGACGTGCGAAACCGCAACAATTAGCGTTTTGCTCTTAATGCACCTGCTGCGCAGCCACCTCAAGAAAATCCTCCGCAGGCTGCCAATTTTGATGCAATGCATGCTGCCATCTTACGGCAGGATCAGCGGTTCCTAGCAATGGAACAAAGCCAAGCCAAAACATTGTGTCTTATTCGAGAGATACAGCGCGAGCAACGCGAGTATGCTTTTTAAAACGATCGTAACTTCGAAGCGTTAACAGCTCGCATGGCGGATGCTTTTCACCTTAACGATTCTGATTCTGACAGGCGTCGACGACCTCGTACTAGAGGCAGAGGAGCAAGAGGACGCAATCATCCAAGCAACGAGTGATCACCCTCCTACCTTCTAATTCTCCCGATTTTATCGCATTGAGGACAATGCTCATTTTAAGTTTAGGGGAGTCAGAACATTTCTTACTTCGTTTTTATTTTCTTTGCTCTATCTAGTATTTCCCTTTTGTTTCTTTTTCTATGTATTGAAAATTTCTATTCAATAAAAAACATGCTTATGTAATTTTAATCTTTTATGTAAAATTCTCGTGCTTATTCGAATTCTTCCTTTTTCTTGAGCCATAACGACAAAATTCAAACGTATATCTTGACATACTCAACTAGTATTAATGTTGCTTATTTTTATAAATAAGAACTCGAGTGAAACTAAGGCAAAATCGTTATCGTGCTAACACTTCAAAACCCCAACACGTTAGATCGATTTAAGTACCTATTATACCAACACCTTAAAACTTAGTTTTAAAGTAACCCCAAGTAGTTTATAAAAGCAGTCGGCACCGCCTTAAACGACAAACTACATGGAGAATCGATGAATATAAGTGATTGATCAAGATTTTTAAGAAATTTTTTTATCAGAAGATGCACTTATTAAGTTAAATGGTCCTTACCAGACCATTTAATCCAACAGTTGCGGAAACTATAAAATCTTTATGCAAACAATCCATTATGAATTGGTTCAGTGGTTCCTGGTGCTGAACTTGGTAGGGCGGACGACGGTCCGATCCCCCTTAATTTGTAATGGGATAAAAAATGTACCAAATATAAGTACCAGAACTCCTAGCTGGATTATAAAGATCAAATTCACTAACTGGTTACTCCACTATGTGCGCGTAAGGCAAAGGGCTTAATGTGATTGCACCAGAATGAAAACAAGTGAATTGAAACGAAAGTATTAGGTCGAGCTATAATAGCATGACTTAAATTGGTCTACAAAAATAGGGTTATCTAGTGTTTTTTACGGTAATTTTGGTGTCAAAGTCTAAACTCGAAATATCCAACAAAGAATTGACTTGCAACCAAGTACGAATTGAAGTATGTTTTATATCTGCTTTTGAAAAATGCTTAAGTCATTTTCATTTTTACTTTTTGCTTGAGGACAAGAAAAGGTTTAAGTATAGGGGAGTTTGATAACACAAATTTATATAACATATTCGACTTAATTTTCATGGATAATGTTACTATTTTTATTTAATTATTTTATTTTATTTTTGTATTACGTTGGTATTTCTTTTGTTTCAGGTATTTGCATTAAATAAAGATCAATTGAGCAAAGAAATAAAATTGAGGAAAAATCTAATTAAAAAGCCAAAGAAATGAAGCAAGGGGTAATATAGCAAAAGGAGGAGTTATAGAAGAAGAAAATAATTATCCACGGAGCAAAGACTAAGCCCAGTAAAGCCAAGCCCAGCAAGGCCACGTCTCCTTAAGCCTTGAGGCGCACGCCTCCAACCACTTGCCACGTTGGTGAGACGAACGTCTCACCCTCCCTCACATCCTTGAGGCGACCGCCTCCCATTCAGGGGCCCACCTTTTCCACGTTGAGACCCACGTCTCAGGATGGTTCTCTTAAGTGAGACCCACGTCTCACACTTCCTCTCTTCAAGTGGAGGCGTCCGTCTCCCATGTTCTGGCAGTTATATTTTCTCCACGATCACATTTTCTTACAAACGGAAGTTACGAAAAAAGCTATAAATACAAGTTCAAGTTTCAGAGGAAGGGTCAACATTTTTACCGAACACTGCTATAGTCTTTCAGCATTCTTCTTTTATTTTTAGTCTTAGATTTTACTTTCTTTTTAGTTTTTTAGGCAGTTATATTTCTTTTATTTTTCTTGTCGTATTTTCCTTTCGATTCGAGAAGTCTTCGAGCAGATCCAGCCGACTTGTGGTGGAGTGTTCGTTTATTTCGAAGAACAAGATTATTTCCAGTATTCTTATTTTCAGGTTTTTAATCTAATTATTTTATTTTATTTAAAGTATTGTTGCTTGGCATTTATTTACTTGATTATGGAGATGTTTAAATATATTGAACCTTATTATTTATGCATGTCCGAATTAATAAATATGTTCGGCTAAATCGAGTAGGTATCAGTATGTAATAGTAGTAAGAGTTGGAATTAAATCGTTCTCAAGCTAAAATCTAAATTAACTTAATTTCTGGTTATGACTTTTTGTAATTAGAATCAATCTTTTCGTTATGAAAGTAAGAAAAGTAGAATAGGTTGGAATCGAGACCACGAAAGTGTGAGGTTTTAACCGGATAGCTAAAGTTAGGCATTTGATTTAAATACAGCGAGAGCACTTCAAAACGAATTAGATTTTATTAAGTTTTCAAAGAATATTTTCTAAACACTTATGGGCTAGCGAGAGCAGGCATAGGTATTTAGGAGTATAATCCGAGATAAGACCACGAAAGTGTGAGTTAAGGGTTTTTAAATTGATAGTTTCTACAAAACAATTAAGTTAACCATCTTTATACGCTTAGGTTCGATTAAATCCGCTTAGGTTCACTACATTACGTACCGATATCCGCTTTATTTATATTTTTCTTTAACCATTATCTAAAAGAATTATTCGCCTTAGCTATTTACAATAACTTAGGATAACAATAGATCGATTTATAGTCTCTGTGGGTTCGATATCTTTTAAAACTACGCAATAGGACTGTGCACTTGCAGTCTCCTGATTAATAGACGATAAAGTCGCGATCAGTGAAATTCTTTTCTAAGAGAAAATTACTCAAGCGTTCATACCAAGCTCTGAGAGCTTGTTTTAACCCATATATAGATTTTTTGAGTTTGAAAACATGTTCTGTAAATTTTGAATCCTCAAAACCAGGAGGTTGACGGACATAAACTTCTTCCTCTATATAGCCATTTAAAAATGCACTTTTGACATCCATTTGATATAATGTAATATTATGTTGAACAAAAAAGAGATTAATAATCTAATTGATCCTAACCTGGCGACTGAAGCAAAGGTTTCATTATAATCAATACGTTCTTGTTGACTATACCCTTGTGCTACCAATCATGCCTTATTCCTGACAACTTCTCCTTGTTCATTTAGCTTATTTCTGAACACCCACTTTGTTCCAATAATGTTAAATCCTTTAGGCCCTGAAACAAGATCCCACAAATCATTTCTTGTAAATTGATTCAGTTCTTATTACCAAAGCAATTATCCAATCATTGTCTTGAAGGGCTTCATCTACAGAAGTTGGCTCAATCGTAGAAACTAGACCAAAAAGTGACTCCTCATTATTTCTTAGGCCAGATCTAGTTCTGATAGGATCATCCTTCCTTCCAATGATAACATTTTTTGGATATGCTGATGTGATTCTTGAAAATCTTCTTTGTGGAGATTCTTCAAAAATTTGTAAGTTGTCTAGAACTTCTGCAATAGCTCGAACTTCTGAGTTTTCCTTTTGTTTTGTTCCCTCAGGGTTTGGAAAAAGAACTTTTGTACCTAGAACATTTTCTATTTGCTTTGGCATTTGTTGGCCAAGCTTATCATCAAATCTACTTTGATTGATTCTTCCACAATCGTAGTTTCGTACACTCTATAGCCTTGAGCGCTCGTAGTATCCAAGGTATACACTTTTGTGCTTTAGAATCAAACTTGTTCAGATGTTCTTTAGTGTTAAGAATATAACAAGTGCATCCAAATGGATGAAAATAAGAAATGTTGGGCTTTCTGTCCTTCCACGATTCATAGGGAGTCTTTTCAAGAATAGGTCTTATAGAAACTCTATTCTGAATATAACATGTTGTGTTCACAGCTTCTGCCCATAAATGTTTAGCCATATTGGTTTCATTGATCATAGTTCTGGCCATTTCTTGTAAAGTTCTATTCTTTCGTTCTACAACTCCATTTTGTTGGAGAGTTCTAGGACAAGAGAAATCATGTGAAATTCCATTTTCTTTAAAATATTTTTCAAAAAATTGATTTTCAAATTCACCACCATGATCACTTCTAACCTTTATAATTCTAAACTCTTTTCATTCTGGATTTGGTTACAAAAGTCAACGAACACAGAATGTGACTCATCCTTGTGTTTTAAGAACTTTACCCATGTCCATCTGCTGTAGTCATCTACAATGATCGATCTATACGTCTTTCCTCTAATGGATGCAATTTTTACTGGTCCAAATAGATCAATATGCAGAAGTTCTAATGGTCTAGAGGAAGAAACAACATTTTTATATTTAAAAGATGGTTTCGAAAATTTTCCCTTCTGACAAGCTTCACACAGAACTTCTGAGTTGAACTTTAAATTAGGAAGTCCTCTGACCAGATTGAGTTTGTTAATTTGAGAAATTTTCTCATGCTAACATTTCCCAATATTCTGTGCCAGACCCATTATTCATCATTTACTGACAGAAGACATTTTACATTTTGAGATTTTAAATCAGAAAGATTTATTTTATAAATGTTGTTCTTTCTCTTGCCATAAAATAGGATTGACCCATCCTTTTGACTTACATCTCTACATGACTTTTGATAAAAGATAATGTCATAACCATTGTCACTTAATTGACTTATAGACAATAGATTATGCGCTAATCCTTCAACTAATAGAATATTAGAGATAGAGGGAAGGTTACCATTTCATATAGTTCCAGAACCAATGATTCTTCCCTTCTGGTTACCTCCAAATTTCACTTCACCTCCAGGTTTAAGTTCCAGGCTTTGGAACATAGGCATTTTCCCGTCATATGTCGTGAGCATCCAGAGTCCAGGTACCATGATTGGTGTTTCAACTTCACTGTTAAGGACATCTGCAACATAGATTATTTTCTCTTTAGGTACCTATATCTTTTTGGGTCCTTTCTGGTTAGAGTTTCTAAGGTTCTATTTGAAGCTTGGTTTAACATAAAATATTTCAGAATGAGAATTGTATTTTATGTCATGTGTGTGACCATAACTGAACTGTTTTCAAGATCAAGAATCAACTTGTTGAACATATCCAACTGCTCAGTTAACACTTTGTCTTCATTCATCTTGAATGAATGCAAAGCTTGCTTCAGGTAGAGTCGATTTACCAGCGATTTAGTCATGTACAAATTTTTAAGCTTCACCCATAATCTTATCGCTGCCCCTTTGATACATGTCAAGAACTTCATCACCAAGGCTCAACAAAATTGAGTTGTGGGCCTTCTATCATCATTATTTTCTCAATTGTCGTTAACACTTCGCTCATGGTTGCCTCTCCTTCAATGCTTCCAAACAACCCCCGAACCGAAGGCTTTCATCTTCAAGCGCCACGCATCAAATCATTCACTCGTGAAATTTTTAATCTCATACTTTGTTGAAGGCATCTTCTCTACACCCACTACACCAATTTGTTGTGAATCGAATGCCATGGGTACATAGTATAAACTTATTGCTTAATGATCAAGAAACAAGCAAGGGTAGAATATATGAGGAACACGATGAACACAAGGAATTGGTTATTAACTGATATTATTTCGTTTATCTTCAAAACAAGATTACAAGTATACAAGAATAACAAATAACCCTCTCACCCTAAATTAGGATTTGTAGTATGCAATGATAAGAAACCAGTATGCTATTTATAATAAACCTAACATACTAAATTAATGGGCTTTATCATAAATACCTATTACAAGATAACATAGGGTACAAGCTAACTTAATCAATTGGACATAACAAACAAGCCCAATTCAAAATACTAACAACCCTAGCATTTTGATACTTACATACTATAACATACTTCGACTACCATATGCAGGTCTTCGACACCAGCATGTGAACAGACTTCGACAACATGCTCAATCATGTCGAACTAGAAGCTACACTTTGATCCAATAGAGTTCGATCCAATATCTCTCTCTTTCTCTCTCTGACACACACACACATATACAATATGTGTGTACGTGTCTGTGTCTGTGTGTGTGAATGTGTGTGTGTGTGTGTGTGTGAGGAAGGATATTTTTATATAAACTAAAATGATATATTAACCACCAAAAAACTCTTCTAGCACAAGAAGTACTAGACGAACTACGTTAGTATAGTTACAACACAAACCGGATCAAGACGAACAAGCCTAAAAGTATAAAACTATAAGACACTAGTTTCAACATAGTGCAAGAGATATAATCTCCAATACTGGTAATTGAAAGAGAATGAATGAAAATAATATTTCAACCACCAATAAGACTGAAGCTTAACCTTTTCAGTTGATAGAACTCAACGACTAACTAATATTCTAAAAAAACTTTTGATTTTATGTGGAAAGCGGTAACACCTGGCTTAGACCAGCGTCACAAAGTGATCATGATAAGCCCAAATACGGCCCTGAAATGCCGACTGACGAGAATCCTAACCAAATAGACATAAAAGGCTAAATTTTACCACAAAACCCACACCAAACAAAAATATGATCCTTATCCTCCACATTTCCACACTTTGTGTTACATGTCTAATCCATAACTATAATAATTTGTCTATTAAGCAAATTATCCTTTGTCGGTAACCTATTAAGATATAACCTCTAAGAAAAAAGATTAACCTTTAGAGGCAGTTTTTTAGACCACCAAGCATGAGAATCGCCATACTATTAAACATTGCTTACATTATACCGATTATAAGAATGTAATCTCCACACCCAAGTATCATCAACCTCGTCCTAAAAAACAAAAGAGTCCGATAAACTAATACACTCCACAACCAACTCTTATTCCCACACAAACAACCTCATACGTCATCTCTAAGCCTCGCCATTCGGCCCCCACTCTAAAAAAAACATCTCCTCTATGAAAGCACCCTTATTCTCTGATAGCTCATAAATCCTTTGGAATCTACTCATTAACACCCATGTCTCCAACCAAGGATCCTCCAGAAAAAAGAGTTTAGCCTATTACCTACCGATCTCTTAATATTATTGATTAGCTACCCTCTTTCAACCATTCCAACCCCTTCTATGATCATATTCAAATTTTTCCACCAAATAGACCCTCCTTTTATCCCAAACCTCAAACGCCCCCTTCCTCTCCATATCTCTGAACTAAAATCCTATACCAAAAACTTATCCTCTCCTCCATTACCCTCCAATATCATTTCCCCAATAAAGCATCATTAAACTTCGTCAACCTTCTCACCCCTAACCCACAACTGTCCTCTCGCATACAAACAGACTTCCAACTAATCCACGTTTTTTCCTACTATCATCCCTACCTCCCCAAAAGAAAGCATTAAATAAAGATTCAATGGAAGAAATTATACCTGAGGGAACCTTGAAGAAAGAAAGGAAATAAACTGAGATAGAGGATAAAACAGACTTCAACAGAACCAACAGACCCCCAAAGATATATTACGGATTTTCCACTAAGAGAACCTGCTTCTGATACTATTCAACAATAGATGCCAAAAATTGAGCTTAGGTGGATTGCCCCCAATAAGCAGCCCCAAATACACAATCGAAATAGCTCCCATATTACAATTTAATACCCTAGTTGCCTCTACAATGCCCCGAATTTAATTAATTATTTAATTAAATTATATAGGGATTTAATTATTGGATTATTAAATTAAAATTGGATTTTATTCGGTTAGTTGAAGAATTAATTAAGTTGATTTAGTCGAAGAAATAATATTAGAATGTATTAGTATTTTAAGAATTATTAATTAAATATGGATGAATTAGTTATGGAGGTGAAATAGCATTTCGAAGAGTAATAGTTAGTAAACCCAATAAGAGTTTAGTGATCCATTATTATTTCTAAGTATGATGAACACATCTGCTAGTAGTATAGTTAGAGTAATAATAATAATTACAAAAGTGAATTTAACATGTGGTCTGCAGCAAACAAATAGCCATAGTAGAATAAACTGCAGACTAGTTTTGTTGGGTATAATTGATATCCGTAAGTTCGGTGCGTGCGTAACTTCGAAATTTCGATAGGCGGTTATGATGGTGCAGAACTTCTGATGGTCCAAAACTTCTGATGGTGCGTGTTCGATAGGCGGTTCGATGGTGCGTAACTTCGATGGTCCGTAACTTCGGCGATGTAGAAGTTTTGATAGGGCGTGTTCGATGGTGCGTAACTCAGATGGTCCAAAACTTCGATGGTGCGTAAGTTCGATAGGCGTAACTTCGATGGTGCGTGTTTTAATAGGGCGTAAGTCTCGATGGTGCGTAACTCGATTGTCCGTAACTTCTAATGGTGCGTAAGTTCGATAGGGAAGAAGTCCCGATGGTGCGAAGTTCGATGGTCCAAAACTTCGATGGTGCATAAGTTCGATGGTGCGTGTTCGATGGTGCGTAACTCGATGGTCCGTAACTTTGATGGTGCATAAGTTCGATAGTGCGTGTTCTATGGTGCATAACTTCGATGGTGCGTGTTCGATAGGAAGAACTTTTGATGGTGCATAAGTTCTAATATGGCGTGGTTATGATGGTGCGTAACTTAATGGTCCGTAACTTCGATGGTGCGTAACTGATGGTGCGTAACTCGATGGTGCGTAACTTCCGATAGTGCAAAAGTTCGATAGGCGGTTCGATGGTGCGTAACTTCGATGGTCCGTAAGTTCGATATGGCAAAGTTTTGATGGTGAAGAACTTCTGATGGTCCAAAACTTTGATGGTGTAGAAGTTCTAATAGGCGTAAGTTCGATGGTGCGTATGTTCGATGGTGCGTAACTTTGGTGGTCCAAAACTTCGATGATGCGTGTTCGATATGGCGTGTTTCGATGGTCCGTAACTCATGGGACGTAAGTTCGATGGTGCGTTCGATGGTGTAAGTTCTAATATGGCGTGTTCTAATGGTGCGTAACTTCGATGGTCCGTAACATTTGATGGTGCGTAAGTTCGATAGGCGTAAGTTCGATGGAGCGTAAACTCTATCGGTCCGTAACTTCGACGGTGCGGTTATGATGAGCGTGTTCGATGGTGCGTAACTTCGATGGTCCGTAACTTCGATGGTGCGGTTATGATAGGTGAAGTTCGATGATGCATAACTTTTGATGGTCAGAAGCAGAAACTTCTGATATTGCTTCCAGAAGGATTCAGTATAACAAAATTAATTTAGTTAAGTGTATTATATTAAGTTCCAAGACTAGAATTTATAGTGTACCATCTATTAATTATTAAAATAAATCAAGGCACTTAGTAGTAGGTAAAGTGTGTGGTTGTGGTGAAGTTGGGTTTTTTATAATAAAACAAGTACATGTAGTAGGTAGTGGTGTGTTAGTTGTTTTGTGTTATAAAAAGAGAGGAAGAAAAATAGAAACATAACTTTAGAGAAAAAGAGAAGTCTTGGAGCTAGAAAACGAGAGTAAGAGGAAGAAAACTAGGGTTTATCATCTTGAAAAGGAAAATAGGAAGAACCCATGGTTATACAAAGCTTGCTAAGGAATCAAGAACTAGAGTTAAGGGGTTTGATAATTTCTATTCTATAAATAAATTAATGATAGATTTTATATGAGTTAGGGTTATGAGGATTTGAGTGGTTCTTTAAAAGTTCTTGGTTTAATTTGGTGTTTGGATTGTGATAATGATAGTATATTAGTTGGTGTTGTGAAACCCTTTGTTGTGCATCTTTCCCATTTGTGTTGTTTCTAGCACTTGAGAGTTAGCGGAAAATGAGAAAAAGTTATGGTGAGTCACCATGCAGAAGGCCGAAGGCGCCTTCCGAACATGTGAGGGGAGAATTTCTTCAGGCATGAGCCGACACATAGATTTTATGAGTCGACGCACATGTTCTTTGAACTACGAGTCAACGCATGTAGGAGGCGTGCGCCTTCCCGGGCACTGCCAGAACGTCATTGTCCACTCATGAGCCGACCTAAGGACCCATGAGTCGGCTCATGCAGGCTGTTTTGAGGAATTTTCTTATTTCTAGACGTTCCTCACTTTCACCTGCTTGAAGCATGATTTTTGTTGATGATGATTTGCATAATGCAAAATGTGATTATGTTAATGACAATGTTTTACCTCCGATATTTGGTAAATAAAATGACGAGTATATTTTGGTGAATATTAATCCGTAACCGGAATTAATTGAATTGTGAATATTGTTGATTAATGCTTCCTATTTGTGAGTGCATGATTTTTGTTGGTGATGATTTGCATAATGCAAAATGTGATGATGTTAATGACAATGTTTTACCTCCGATGTTTGGTAAATAAAAATGACGAGGGCTTATGCCATTTTGATGATTATGACGATGTTGATGTGTTGTTGTGTGTATGTGTTGTCTTTTGTCGAGTCACATACATTGCATAAATGACGAGGGCTTTAGCCAAAATGACGAGGGCTTTAGGCAATGTTCCTAATTACGAACAAAATGTGTTGGTACCACATGCATACATAGTCGAGTCACATTGTGTCGGTTATGTTTGTTTGAGTTCATTGGTTATGTGTTGTCTTATGTTGATTTATGACGATAGTGATGAGTTGTGATGATTTATGTGGTGATAATGATTTATGACAATTGTGATGAATTGTGATGATTTAGGTGGTGATGATAAAAGTGTGTGAGATTGGAATATTATTTATTATCGTATCTCTTTATAATTCAAACTATATATTAATTATCATCTCTTTATTTATATGATTTGATTTATCTCACCCTTTACTTGTTTCGCCGCTACCTTTATATTGGTAACGCGGTGATCCGCCGATGAGATGGATTAGCTCGAGTCATTACCTTTGAGTCGCCTTGCTCGATAACGTAACACTTGGGATGGGCGCTTTTGTTGTTTTGATTAGGATAGGTTGCTTGTATATCATGATAACTACGTAGATTATGTTTATATCATAACATGATTATTTTGTTGTTGTATTATGCTTTTATATGACATAGATGGTAATGTATCCGCTGCCGTGTGCATATTTATATGCTTAGTTGATGTATGATGACGTGATCGATATATCCGACTTTTGACTATTTTGATGATGCATTTTATTGCAAAGTGGAAACTATGGATATGTGATGCCTCAATTTGTTTATGAAATTTTATTACTCTGATTTTCATCATTAATTCCGACGGGTAGAATTGGGGTGTTACTCTAACACCCGAGTCCAAAAGAAGGCGGGGGTGGTTACACCACATGGAACACCTGAGGCCAAAGGAGGCAAGAGTGGTCGCCACATCGGAATGAGAGGGATCATGAGACTATGCATGTATGAGACTGCATGGTTGAAGGATCCTTATAAGGATTAATAGGTACTACCTATACCAACAAGATGCATCTTTTTTTTGGTAGCTCATTCATAAGAACTCCATAGTTAAGCGTGCTCGACTTGGAGCAATTATGGGATGGGTGACCTTCTGGGAAGTTTCCCAGAAAGCGTGCGAGTGAGGCCAAAGCATGCGGAAAAGACTCGTGTTGGTCTGTGGGGTCAGTCGATGATTCTGAAGGCCGTCAGGGGCGTTACAAATGGTATCAGAGCCAGACCTCTCCCAGTACGATGTGGTTCGAGGACGAACCATGCGAAAGCTGGTGGGCATGTAACACCCGGGTCCAAAAGAAGGCGGGGGATGGTTACACCGCATGGAACACCTGAGGCCAAAGGAGGCAAGAGTGGTCGCCACATCAGAATGAGAGGGATCATGAGACTATGCATGTATAAGACTGCATGGTTGAAGGATCCTTATAAGGATTAATAGGTACTACCTATACCAACAAGATGCATCTTTTTTTCGGTAGCTCACTCATAAGAACTCCGCAGTTAAGCATGCTCGACTTGGAGCACTTATGGGATGAGTGACCTTCTGGGAAATTTCCCAGAAAGCATGCGAGTGAGGCCAAAGCATGCTGAAAAGACTCGTGTTGGTCTGTGGGGTCAGTCGATGATTCTGAAGGCCGTCAGGGGCGTTACAGTTACAGCCTCCATCAACAAAGGAGGAAGGATATTGTTACTCCAAGAGTAAGTTTAAAATATTTACTACTCCAAATCTTAACCATCAATTTTCATTAATCTAACTACTTTAATTGATTATTTATATAGACAAATATTCCATATATATATATATATATATATATATATATATATATATATATATATCCATTTCACGATTTGTTTTCCTTCAAATAACTACGTTTTAGAGAAAATTACGCAAATAACTATGTTTCATGAACGAATAACATGGTCAAGCCATCTCATATGGCACATACACCTAAATTTGCATGGAGGCGCCATATGAGATGGTGCATGCACTCTAATTTTAGGAGGAGGCGCCATCTCATGTGACTCCTACATATATTTGAGTTTTCTATAAATAAGACCTCGTTTCTTCACTCACTTTCTCTCTAATTTTTTCATCATGACATCTGAGATGATTTTTAAAAGAGATGGGTATGTTTTTTTCTTGGCCATCAAACCCCCGGTTAAAATTAAATTTTGGCACATCTATTCCATGGAGCGTCTTAAGAGAGAATTGATATGATGGTTAGACGAGGACATCAAAGATAACCACAACATGAAAATTGTCGAGTCACACAATGAGTTAGGCGAGGATACGGGTGCAGAATCACAGATCGTTGTCGACTCCCGGGAGACAACTAAATCATTTGTAACTTTTTCCGTTATCTAATCATTTCATTATTATTGAAAATCGAAGTCTCATTTGCAATGAAATTGTCTTTTATTTAAAATTGAAAAAAGAAAAGAAAAGAATTGCTCCTAGGGGCCATCCTTGATGGCTTAGGGAAAATCAAATCCACCTAAGCGTCGTCTTATTTAGCACCTCCTCTAAAAATTTGAGATAGCTGAAACATCTAACCCATTTCTAAAACATATTTATTGGCGTAAATTTCTTTAAAACGTGATTTTTTTTTTTTTATACCTTGTTATTTGAAAAAAAAATCACATTTCACCCCTATTTCAAGTAACAAAGCGTTTTAAGTTTTATAAATCGAAATCAAATCTAATGACAAAAACAAAATATCTATCAATTAAATTCTTGTAAAAATAGACACATCAGAATTAAGGATGTTAGTGTGGCAAAGCATACTTCTTCAATTTCATTTCCACCTTTAGATCTAAATCTATTTATATCTTAGATTTTTGTAACGGAAAGATTCTCTCCCTCATCTCGCGTCTAAACGGATCTCACCGTTCCCACCAAAATTCACTCAAAAATGGAGATGCGGGGTATCGATCCCCGTACCTCTCGCATGCTAAGCGAGCGCTCTACCATCTGAGCTACATCCCCTTGTTGTCTTCCCATTCTATCCAAATCAATACAATTCAAACACTATAAATTGATAATCAATTGAATTCAGATTATATATTATTCTGAAACGAATTTCAGTGACATACTTCTCACCATGAACGCTTTTGAATATGTAAGATTCTGACATGGAATGATTTCTGAACATGCTAACATTGAAAACCAAAATGATCAATATCAATACAACATGTCTACTTTTTAGGTACCAAGATAAAAGAAGAAGAAAAGTCAGTTTCATAAACATGGCTAAGGAACAAGCTTCAAAAAGTGGTCGTACATAAAAGACACCGAATTCAGGTGAGTACCAAGAACTGAATCAGAAACACCAACTACTTCTAATATGCTATTATTATTAATTACTATATTTTCATGTGATTGTGCGGTGTTATGGTATATGACTCATTCACATAGATGTGTTCATTCTATCTGCCTTTCATTTCTTAACTTGTCAGATAAAGTTTGGTGATGGTTTTTCTCTGAAAGTGAAAGCAAAAATTCTTAACTCCCATCTAACGCAACACAAAAAAAATACTTGTTTTATTACACTGTCACATGTGTTCTTTATGCCTGCTAAATAAAGCAACGGTTTTCATAAATAGTTAGCTTTCAATACAATCCATGACCCTACACACTAGTGAAAGCTTCACACACAATCTCTCTTTATCTGTCTCTTCCCACTAGAGTTGAGTGTTTTTGCTTCAAATGGTCACCAAAATTCAAAACCGGTTTCCATTATCAATCTCACCCTCATCTCCAATCCCTTCCAAGGTACTACTACTAGTATACTATTATCTTTTCTCGTTTCACGATATTTGATTTCAATCTTCGCCTCATTTTAAATCATGGGCTGTTTTTGTTTGTCTGTTTCATTTTTGTATGATACTTAAAAATGTGATCCTTTTGTTTTTTTTTTTTTAATTGAAGTTTCGGGATTTTGTGGGAGAAACAATGGTGGAGACTCCGGTTAATGGGAGAATAAGGCAAGCTTTTACGGTTGTAAACGGCCTAACTAGTACTCCTCCAAGCATTGCTGGATCAGATTGTGGTATTATAGAGTTCACAAGAGAGGATGTTGAGGCATTGCTTAATGAAAAGGCTAAAAAGAAAGAGAGGTTTAATTATAAGGTAAGTTCGAGTTTTGGATTTCGAGGTCATTAGGTTTGTATGTTTGAATTTGAAATTAATGTAACTTGTTATGTTTTTCAGGAAAGATGTGAAAATATGGTGGATTATATAAAAAGGCTTAAGGTTTGTATCAAATGGTTCCAAGACATTGAGATGAGCTACTCGATAGAGCAGGAAAAGTTAAAGAATTCACTGGAAATGACCCAGCAAAAGAGTGTAGAAATTGGTAAGGTTAATTTTCATTTTTCTTCGCTTCGGGTTTTGATAAATGCTATTTGCTTGCTGATTTTTATTACTAATATGCTTAGATTTGTTTGATTATTGCAGAGTTGCTGCTTAAAATCAAGGAAGAGGAAATGAACTTAATCATTACAGAAATGAGAAAGAATTGCACTTCATTACAAGAGAAATTGATAAAGGAAGAAGTAGAGAAGTCGGTAAGAAAGATTTTGAACTTGTCTTTTGAAACTCGAAAATAAATATGGAAGTAAATTTTAATCATAATAATAAGCTTTAAAATTATTTTTTAAACACAAGGCTGCAGTGGATTCTCTTGTTAAAGAGAGAGAAGCAAGGCTTGATATTGAGAGGTCACATACCACTCTTTCCGAGGACATAGGAAGAGCTCAACGAGAGATTCAAAGTGCGAATCAGAAGGTAAAATAACAGTATAATTCCAGTTCAATGAATTCCTTTTCACTTTTTAAAAAAATACTAATATAAATTTATTGATGGATTTCTGCAGATATCATCACTCAATGAGATGTATAAGCGGTTACAAGAGTACATAACGAGTTTACAACAGTACAATGGAAAACTTCATACGGAGCTTTCATCGGTTGAAGATGAACTTAAACGCATAGAGAAAGAGAAGGCTTCTGCAATGGAGAACATCGCTATGTTGAGTGCTCAACTTACTTTATCCATTGTAAGTTTGCTTTCACGCGAACCTTTTCAATTGGAGTTCAAGTAGACATTGCGAGATGATTCAAAGTGTAGATAATATTATGTTTAATACAATTTCTTGTGACACAAGTATCTGAGCCTGATTGCTTGTTCTGTTTATTTTATCTTTAGTTTCTTATTCATGCAACTCGTGTATTATTACCCGGTTTCCTTGGTTCTTTTAATAGTCTTCTCAAGAAGAAGCAACAAAACAGAAGGATGATCTTGCTACTGAAGTTGCTTCACTTAGAGGAGAGTTGCATCAAGTAAGAGATGATAGAGACCGTCAATTATCTCAAGCAGAAACTTTAAATACTGATTTGATGAGATTAAAAGAATCTAGGAAAGCTCCTGCATTGAATTGGACAGCTTGACGTTGAAAGCGAATGAACTTGAGGTTGGTTTCTATATCGGATTCCTTCTACTAAACATCGCCGGTTTTATTATTAGAGTCGTGATAGGCCGAGTTTTCTTCACAGGAAAAAAGTTTTCTGAAAGAGAATCAAATAAAGACATTGCAAGAACAGTTAGCAACGGCAGAGAAGAAACTGCAGGTAATAAAGACATATTTTTGAAAAATGTTGCATACTATTCGATATTAAAACCGCTTAGAACCTACTAAAAGCCTATGAAGGTTATTCCATATGCACTATTATGATTATAATGTTGTTAATAAGTTATGTTCCTTGTTAGGTGTCTGATATATCTGTATTCGAGACAAGGACGGAATTTATAGGGCAACAAAATTTGTTGATGAGTTGCAAAACGCTTGGAAGATGCAGAATATAAACTTATTGAAGGGGAGAGGCTGAGGAAAAATTACACAATACCATTTTGGTAATTTATTGAACCAAAATTTTGTTGGTTATAAGAAAAACAAAATCAGGCATCTTATCGATCTCAATTTTAACAGGAGTTAAAAGGGAACATCCGAGTATTCTGTCGGGTGAGGCCTTTGTTACACGATGAAAGTCGTAGCACAGAAGGCAAGATATTCAGTTATCCAACATCGATGGAAGCTTCTGGACGACAAATTGACCTAGCCCAAAATGGTATATCCCTTGTGCTAATGTATTTGAAAATATACCTTTTTTTTCTATGATTGTTTTAGTCATCATTTTATGAAATTCCCAACTCATGTCACTCCTGTTTTGTTCTTAGGCCAGAAACATTCTTTCACATTTGATAAAGTTTTTAAACCAGAAGTATCACAAGAAGAAGTTTTTGTAGAAATTTCACAGCTTGTACAAAGTGCTCTTGATGGTTATAAGGTAATTCAAAGTTCTTCTGTTGCAAGTGTTACATAGCATTTTTTTTCTTTCACATTTCTCTTGAAATACTATGATCTTTTTCATTTTTCAGGTTTGCATCTTTGCCTATGGTCAAACCGGATCCGGGAAAACCTATACAATGATGGGAAGACCTGGACATCCGGAGGAAAAGGGGTTGATACCTCGTTCGTTAGAACAAATATTTCAAACGAAACAATCACAGCAACCTCAAGGCTGGAAATACGAAATGCAGGTAACATTAGAGTAATTTCTTCTTTACCCTAGTATTACGGAGTAAATGTAAATATTTTTCTGAACATGAAATGAGAAGGTTATTGTTATGAAATTTGCAGGTATCAATGTTGGAAATATACAACGAAACCATTCGCGATCTGATGTCGACAAACAGATCGTCATCGGAAAATGGCACTCTTGGAAAGCAATATACAATCAAACATGATGCAAATGGAAATACACAAGTTTCCGATCTTACAGTAGTGGATGTTCACAGTGCGAAAGAAGTCGCCTTTCTTTTAAATCAAGCTGCAAATAGCAGGTAACTATTGTTAAGACACTGCAAATGAAATTTTCCAATTTATGACTAGAATTAAACAGTTGTATTGATTATTCTGGTTATTTCCTCTTAGATCTGTGGGAAAGACTCAGATGAATGAACAATCATCACGAAGCCACTTCGTGTTTACTCTTCGAATATATGGTGTAAATGAGGTAGTGAAGTTTCTATTAAGATAATAGTCAAATCAAAACTTTACTTTGTACTTATTCTCCATTCGAATCTCAATCTTCCGTAGTCACAAACAATGACATGCATTATGATGCAACCTATTTATTTTTAATCCAGAGCACTGACCAACAAGTACAAGGTGTTCTGAATCTAATTGACCTTGCTGGTAGCGAGCGCCTCGAAGAGTGGTTCAACCGGTGATCGGTTGAAAGAAACTCAAGTATGAAAAATCGTGATATTTCTTTTCCGTTAATGCTTATTTTATTTGAAAATAGTTTAACTTAACTTCACTTTCTATTTATGATCAGGCAATCAACAGAAGCTTGTCATCATTGAGTGATGTCATATTTGCCTTGGCCAAGAAGGAAGATCATGTGCCATTCAGAAACTCAAAGCTTACATATCTTCTTCAAGTAATTGTTATTCTCTCAGTTTCTCACATGGAATTTATTAAATTTTACACTACATTGATGATTTCTTTGTTATTGGATTTGAATGATTTATTTAACGTGATCATCTAATGATGACTGAACAGCCTTGTCTCGGTGGAGACTCGAAGACGTTAATGTTTGTAAACATCTCACCCGATCCTTCTTCGGTTAGCGAGTCACTATGCTCACTCAGGTTTGCTTCAAGAGTCAATGCTTGTGAGATTGGAACACCTCGTCGCCAGACCAATGGCCGTGCAACAGACTCTCGTTTGAGCTATTTCTAATAGTAAAATGATTTTGATTGATACTAACAACGGCATGTAGCTTGTATAGTGAAGTTATTGAGCATGCATTTAGTTGAAACCACACTGTAATAGTTAAATATGTTTTCTGCTTAATGTAATGTATTTATTTTACTTTTACAACATTTCTCTTATATGAATTGGAAAAAGAAAAATTAATCCTAGAAAGATTTTAGAACGTCAATGCCAATGATTGGCTGGATAAGGATAAGGTCACAATTAAGATGATAATTAAAACAACTCAAGTTGTATTAAAAAAATATGCATCAGATATTTATTTAATATTAATCTAAATGACCAATGACACTTGTAGAAACCTGCTCCATAGTTATCTTTCAAAGGATTAGTATTAGTATGTCACACAAAGCATTCAAAGGATGTCAAAGGGTAGGGATAAGGTTGATTTATGTTACAATGATATGATATGCAGACCCAAAACATAAGACAAGGATGGCCTACACAATTCAAAATTGCCTACTTGACAGTCAATATCATGATGATATTCTAAGAAATCAAGAGATTTTGGCAGTGAAAACGACATGATGACAAGATCTTTAGCTAAAATTGTTAGTTTCTCATAGGAATAAGAAACCATAACATTCAAGATTTTGTGGCCAGTTTTTTTTGCCTACAAAAGTGAAATACTAGAATAGATTCCTTGCTTGTTACTGGTTTGATTCCTATCATATTAAAAAATGATTAAAGAAAACTCCAAATTGGCATGAAACTAGAAGTTGCAATTTTTTTAGTGTCTTTATGCATGTCAAAGAACAACAACAAACAATAAAGTCTTATCTCATTAAGAGGAGTCGGCTATCTCTATTTCTATAGGTTTGAATCATCTGCATCTGATTTACTCTCGTTACCGCGGAATCTACAGGTATTCTCTCTATATGCTCAAACCACCTAAGTATATTTTTCACTGTCTTCTCTACTATAAGTGTTATCCCAACACTCTTTTTGATATTGTCATTTCTAATCTTTTCTTGTCTAGTAATGTAATACCACACAAGTAACGCAATATTCTCATCTCTACTACACTTTATTTATTCGTGTTAATTTTTAACCATCTAACATTTTGTCTCGTATAACATCGCAATCTTAACAAACCTTACTAATAGTAAGATATGTCAACTAGCAAGATATGTTGTTTAATTTGACAGCATTCTTTAATTTTTAATTATTATGAATAGATGATAAAAGCGTTTGTCTAACTGTAACTTGCATGAAGCACATGAGCATAGCTGAAAAATTGGCCAACATAATGGCCCCAGCTAGATAAGATTGGTTAAATGAAAAATCTTCTATTTCCTTCTAAATTGTATATATAGAGAGAACTGATAACACTCTTTTGAAGAAGTAGCAAAAAATGGGTGGTCAACAACAGCATAAAAAGTCCAAGGTTGTGAAAATAGACTCAGTGAAATCATGGGAACATAACATCACTGAAGCTACCAATAAATGCTACTTTGTAAGTCTCATAAATTCTATGGTGATTCATTTTATTATAAATCATGTTGCATGTAAAGTTATAGCAATTGGTTGGTTGGTTATGGTTTCAGCTTCAGATAGCATTAAGGATGAATAGCTTTTTTTTTATTTTAGTCATAAAATATTTGCAGGTTATGGTTCATTTCTCTGCTTATTGGTGCATGCCTTCTTTAGCTATGGACCCTTTCTTTGAAGAATTGGCTTCCACCTATCAAGATGTTATCTTCCTCCAGGTGGATGTAGATGAGGTTAAGGTAATTTATGTGTAGAGCCTATGGAGTCTTCCCTTTTGATTTGTGTTTATAATAAAACTATTTGACTCATATATATTCCACCACGCGACTCTTCATCCGTATAAATTGTGTTTACCAAGGCTGTCTTTAAGGGTGACAAAGCAGGCTACCGTACAGGGTCTAAAATTTGTCCTTGTTAAACCCTACTAAATAATAGAGCCTCGTAATATCTCTATCACCGATAAAATATGACCTATAATTGTTTTGTCATAGTTGAATTGTGACTAATCTACACAAAGTCTCCAAAAACTTAGCAATTATTAGTATTGACGTATAAGTGTTAGTATTGTGTTTGTGTCTATGTGATTGCTTCGTAAATAACAATATTTTAGAGATTTTCAATTACTCTATTCCTATGTTGGAGCCTCTAATTTGCAGCACATGCAATGTTATTCAATATTTCTAAATTGTTTATTTTCTGAATCCAAACCTCACTTTGAGGTCACATGAACCTGTGTCACTAATACTGGTTTTGTGCCTTTAACTTATAATAATGGCATTATTAACTTTATAGATGATATCACTATGTGGCCTATAATAATATCTTTTATTATCTTTTTTGGATGGTTTCAAGGGACAAATTCCATGAATAAGTGCTAAGTAAGTAACCACCTTTTGTTTCAATAATAAGTGAATTTTCTGGTTCAATTGCCTCCAAGTTGGAATTCAAAGCCAATATTCCACCCTTAAAATAATAGCATTATTGGTCATAAATATAAGCAAGTGACATTAATATGTGACCAATATTAATATCTTATGCAATCCACTTAATGCTGTTTATCACTTGCATTCATAATTTTCTTAGCAAACTTTTGTTAATTTGGACTGTTGTATACTTTGTGTGACTCTCACTCTATCTAGGAAGTAGCCACCAAGATGGAAATCAATGCCATGCCTACTTTTTTGTTGATGAGTGGAGGAACTCCTGTGGATAAAACTGTTGGTGCAAATCCTGATGAATTAAGAAAAAGGATGGAACAACTCATTCCTCAAAATCCTTCTGATGCATGATGACCACATTGGACGTATGTAGTACCGGCACCTCTAAAAAATAGTGTGTTCATGTTAGTATCGGTGTCTGACACTAATACTTATACTGACATTTATATTTATTTATTTTTCATTGTTATCAACATTGTTCTGTCCCTATTAGTGTCATGTTCGGAGTATCTGTCATTTATAGTATTCGACAGAGTTTACAAATTACTAGTGATATGTAAATATGATTTATTTCATGTGTAAAATAATGTATATTCCAAGACTAGTGTCATGTTGATTTTTTATTATTTGTAAATTATGTTTGGTGTGTATGTGAAGTAACAAATTATGAAGTTGATGTGTGTTGTTGTTAAAGGGTATTTTATTGAATAGTTGTACTTTGCAATGTAGTTGTCTATTTAAATATCCTTTGCAGTCGTGTCAACATATAACTTGCCTTGTACTAGTGCAAGTTTTTTAATAGCTTTTATTCGATGTCTTGTTTTGCATGGCTTGATTCCTTTTCATATATAAAGGTTATAACTAATCATCATCACAATTAATGAGTTGTGTACTTAATTCCTAATTTTACTAGCCTATTAGAGACAGGCTATAGAAGTCAACTACGTGGCATACTTCAGTAAAATTCACTTGAGGCGTAGAATAACCTTAAGACCAGGAAAATAATGGAGGTTACCAAGATATTTCATATGAAATAAAGCATATAACAACTATTTAGATCTCTAAACAAAAGTATGATTAGAGCTAGTAATAATCCTATTATTACTAAACAAAAATCATTGACCATTATGTCAAGCTCGTGGTGCTGAGGAAGTGGAAAGTTGGCGAGGAAAAGAAAATTGTCATTGATTATTAGGTGTGTAAGCTATCATGCGTCAGATTTATTATAGAAACAAGATATTTCACCTAATTAGCCAACATAGTGAGAGTAAACAAATATATGGCGCATGCGCATAGGCTTTAATGATTTTAATGTTGTCTGTCCTAAAGATCCATACCACCTGTCAAATATTGATTGTCGTATCGATGGATCCTCGAGCTATCAGGTGTTGAGCTTCATGGATGCCTATTCAGGGTAGAACCAGATTCTGATGGATCTCATGGACGCCCTAAAAAGAGCATTCATGTCAAATCACAATAACTACTATAAGTACAATGTCATACCCTTCGGCCTCAAGAATGATGTCACCACCTACCAACGACTCATGGACGTTGTGTTATCCCACCATATATGGCGGAACCTAGAGGTCTATGTTGACGACATGATAGTGAAGACTATTGAAGGGCGCCACTGTGTTAAATATTTGGAGGATGTCCTACAATCAGTCAAAAAATACAATATATGTTTGACTCCCACCAAGTGCTCTTTCGGAGTTTAAGCTAGAAATTTTATGGGGTTCATGCTGACGAAAAAGAAGCATTAAAGTCAATCCAAATAAATGGCAGACCACCAACACTACGAGAAGTCCCGCCAATATCAAGGAAATGCAAAAGCTTACATGTTGCCTCGCCGCTTATCCTGCTTCCTCTCATATGCAGTCAATAAGGTTTTCCTTTTCTGTGTCACCCTAAAGAAGATAGATTCGAATGGATGTGATGAGGCTTTCTTAGAAGTAAAAGTATTTCTATCGTTGCCTCACTTTCTCACTCGTCATAGGGAGGAATCTCCAACACTCTTCTACCTTTTGGTCACAAATAAGACGATGGTCTCAATACTCGTCCAGGAGATAGATAGGGCAGAAGGCCCGTGTACTTCGTAAATAAAGTGATTAGAGGCATCAAAACACATTATCACAATATTTAGAAGTTAGCATTAGCCTTCATCTCGCATAGAGGAATATGAGACCTTACTTTTAGGTTCACAAGATTTGCTTTAAAACTAACTACCATAATCGACATGTCCTAATGAAGCTAGATTTGGAGGGAAGGTTAGTATCTTAGGTTGTGGCACTCTTAAAATATGATATCCAGTATGTCCCACGAGAAAGCATCATATCCCAAGTTTTGGCAGAATTTAGCTTGCTTGTAGATGAGGCGACACCCCTAGAGAAAACACTATCAGTTGATGGCGCCTCGAACGTGAAGGTAGTTACTTTGGAATAATCTTAGAAGGACATTGAGACATACTTATCGAGCAAGCATAGAAGTTCGACCACACATCCAACAGTAGTCGGGAAGAATATGAGGTCATCACTGCTGGTGTAACACCCTAAAAATCTAAATTAATTGTTTGATTAATTATTTAATTTAGTGTGAATATTGGTGATTATTGGTGAATATATGAATTTTGGTGAGTGATGTGATGTGAAATTCCCGGCAGCAGATACTTAATGTCACAGAGAATGTTATGACACAGTATCTGACACTGCTTTGACAATTCACACAGTAAATGCAGAAAGCAGTAAATAACACAATAAGTTGTTCACCCATCGTTCTAACAAACCTACCCTGAGGCTACCAAGCCGTGGAGAAAGTTCACTATTAGTAGTATCAATTCAAAGACTCTACACCAACACACCACTGATGCCTTCTCACTTAATCACTACCCAATGACCCTTTTACCTAAGTCCTACTTAGATATGAGTTCTTACTCACTCCCCCTCAATCACCGCAGTGATATCAACCTATTGTTTAATTGAATTGTGAAGACACACTTCAATAAAATATCTTGATCTTGCTTCAAAGCTTTAATCAAGAGACAAACACTGTGCTTTTAAAGCTTTGAGTGATAAACTACCCTTACAACAAATCCTAGTCCAATGCACTATTCAATTGATAGTTGCTTGGCTCACAAGAGAAACTAGAATTACACAATAACAACTGTTACTAACCTTAACAATACACAAATAAAAAGCCTTCAATGTCTTCAATGGAATCCAGAGGCGTGGTCAGAGAATAAGGGTTGAATTCTTTATATAGAAGCAATTCAATCTTCGCTTGGCTTCCATAAAGATAGCTAGGGTTCACTTAATTCTCTCCTAAAAACATGGTTTGTTCAACAACCAATTTAGGTTTAATTAAGATTAACCTAGCAGCCACGTGAGCATGCTTTCTAATAATGTAAAAACATAAATAAAATGCTCAACAAACTTCCCGAAAAATCTCAGAAAACCGATTCGCAATGTAATGTCACATCGAATGTCATGACATCCGTTATGACATCGATCTTCAGAATTTCAAGCACGCCTTTAGCTTCCCGCCTGAAATGTACTTTTACCATCCTTGTCCAAGAGGATTTATCTTCAATCTCGAATGTCATGACATCTATCAAGACATTTCTAAAGCCTAGTTTTACCAAAATTGATGTCAACTTAAAACACTAACAAACTCCCCCTTTGGCACATTTTTGGCTAAAACTACTTGACCTATCAGAGTACAAATGCAGCAGAAGACTAACAACCTAGTTCTAAGATTTCCTAAGCTTTCCTAAGCTTCAAGTGACTAGAACTAAGAGAAAATAAATTCTACCCATACAAGAGTCCCACAATTTCCCACATACAATTGCCCACACAATTGTTAAACAAACAGGCCATAAAATTTCAGGCCATACAATCCCCAACATGCCATACAAGTTCCCAAAGTCCCATACTACTGTTGACACAGTAGTTCTTCTCCCCCTTTTTAGCCATAAAGGGCCAAAGGAAAACAATACAATTGCCCCACACAATTAACATAAAGGAGTATCAGAGGAAAACAAAGATAAATATTCAAGGGTTACACATCCACAACCTAATTACATTCATCCGTACACACTCAAAAACAACAAAGGAACAAAATGACAAGAAGAGCAAACAACAAGTAACAAAGCAATCGTAAACATAGGGACTAGCAATGTGTTCTTCCTCAAGAAGCACCGTGGAAGGAAGCTTCTTCGATCCTTCTTTAGCTGCTTGATCAAGATCAAGATCCCCATCATTATCAAGATCCATATCTTCACCAGAACATCACCAACAAGCCTTTCTTCCTCAACCTCGTGTCTTCCTCTTCTCAAGTGCGTAGATCAATTCTTCTATGGTCCGCTTTCTTGCTTCAAGTTCCCCGCATGTTTCTTTTTAGCACCGCAATGACCTTTGCCTTCGGGAAGTTGTCTTGACATTTGATGTCTCAAGATGTCATGACAATATCTCGACATGCTTTCCTTGAAAGAGCTTGTAATGGAATCCAAGGGTAGTAGCTCTTTGCATATTGAGTCTCTATCACCAAGAATGTCGATACGATCAATTATGATTCCACATGTGAGGGAGGGAAATGCTATTGGTCCTTTTATAGCATAGCCAAGATGTCTTAGGATCCGATCAAAATGTAGCTTCCATAGTCAAACTTTGCTTTTGTTCCAACAAAGAAAGATGAACCTCCCTGCACCAATGGAGATGGTTGACTTGTGGTTTGTGGGAACCATGGCTGCACCAATCTTGTGTAATAGCAAATTTGACACTTAACTTGCTAGCAAGAAGTTTTCCTTCAAGGCCAATGTTTTACTTGTTTTGCAAGAATTGTTTGACACACTTGATTATCGCTTTCTTCAAGCTCAAGTTGAGCTTCCTCTTATCTCCCAAATACTTGTTGATTACTGGGGAAAACTTCACTTTTCTTCCCTAACAAACACAATTGAAAGTCCATGAACTTCCATCAAGACATCCAATCGGATAGGTTTACAACAAACTCCTTCACTAAGCCTTCATAACAATTTGAGAACTTCACCACGCTCTCATCAACCCACTTCTTTGATCGATCAACCACTTCCTTGCATTCAAGGGCATCTTTATTCGCCTCCCTCCAGGCATTTCTTCAAACTCACATACTTCCACCTATTAGCATTTTCGTGGTGAAAGGAGATGTTGTCAATTGCCACTTGTGGACAATAGGCAATTCCCAAGAGATGCCTCTTTCTTGAGTGAATGTCGAGACATTCTCAGAACATCAAGGTCGAGTCATCATGTTCGATGGCTCGTGCCTTCCTCTTCTTCACCATTGAGGTGCTTTTGCCTTAGATGAACCACCGTATTCTTCATCTTATTCTTCCCTTTGAGGTTTTAGTCTTCCGCCATCATCAGCCTTGTTCCCATCCTTAGGAGACTTATGAGAAGTCAGATAAACCTTCTCCTAACAGTGGCTTTGAGCACTTTTCTTCCTTTCCTATTCATTACCCTTCTAGCAATACCGATTAACCTTGGATATGAGGTCATTATCGAGAAGTCCTCATCTAGGTTGATGACATGAGACACCATATTTTGATTGGTGTTCTTCTCGAGTATCTTCAAGAATGCCATCGACATGTTGTCGCAGAGGCAGCAGGAGCTTTATCGTAACCACTATGATCTCAAGATTTCTCAAGAACCTCATCGTAAATCTCATTCACATTTTCAGCAGAGATTCTTTATCATCGCTACATCCTTCGTGAGTCGGAGCAGAGGATTTACATCATTTTTTCCGTGGGAATCATCATCACCGATGTCTTGACATTCTCATTGACATTCGATCAACCGCTAAGCTAGGCTAGCGACTTATGATCGTGGGAACCAAATCCTGTGCACCTATTCTCATTTAGGATATCGACGATCCTAGCTATAGCCTCATGCACCGACCTAGTCCCGTGAGAGGAGGATGATGGAATAGAAGTCTTACCGTAAGGGATGCCTGTGTTCTTGCATTTCTTGTGCGTAGCTTGACTCTTTCTCGGGTCACGCCAAGGCACGCAGTGGAGTAATCATAATGCTTCAAGGTTTCGGTTTTTGACCTAATTTCAGCCATTGAAGGAGATGAAGATCCTGATTGTTGGGATGTTGAGGAAGATGAAGACATTTTTCGCTGATGGTTTTTGAGAGAATGAGAGCGAGAATGGCAAGGGGATTCAGAGTTTCTTTTGGAAGAAGTAAGAGAGATGCTGCTTTCAAATGGAGAAACTCTTATATATGGATGTCTCTTCCTATTCTTGGACTTTTTAAAATGGGGATGAAAATATCTAAATGCCCCACTTATAAGTAATTGAAATAACAAGTCCATTTTATCCCTTGTTGTAGACACAGTTAATTGCTACAACTCCTCATATTGACAAACACCCAATTTGTCCCTTAAAGTCTTAAGCTGACTAACCTCAAGAACTTTTGTAATGTCACAAGACAAAGTCATGACATCCTGTATGACATTGTACCCAATCGTTCTGCCATCCGCACCACCCTAGAACAATTGCTATCACCGTAGAGCTCACCAACATTGTATAGGACCACATAGTTTTGCTTCTTGCTGATCCAATGAATGCCATTACTTCTCAAGGGGACACTTCCAACAGAAATCCTTTTCCACAAGCTTTGATTAACACCTTTTCCACTTGTTCTTTTAGACACCTTCAAATGTGGAAGGGTAATAGTCCTAGTGTGGCTGCCATTCTTCATTGTGTCTGAGACTTCTTCAGAAACCAAGTGATTATCATGGATTAAAGCCACCATGATATTTCCTCCTCTGATAATGAGGATTTCATCCAATACTTTTCTCCTGTAACATTTGACAGTAAGACACTTGGTCAACCTTTCATGCCGTAACCTAGTGCTTTGCTTTAGTACTTAGAGTGATCAAATGTCCGACATTGAGTGTGGCATTCGATTTCTCACCGACAATTACCATGCATTTTCCTTTTCCCATGAGAATTCTTGGTAATCTTCCTGACTCTATGGAACCGATCCTTTTCATTCCTCCGAGGTGTGACCGATCGCTTTCTTGCCCCAACTTCACTTTCTTCATCCAGAGCACATAGATGGCGAGTGGGGTTCTCGATTCCACAAGTAGCGCTTGTCCTTTGATCCGACACCTCTCATAATCACCGCTTGTTCATCATTAATCACAAGACATTCCTTAGTGAAGTTGACTATGAATCCTATATCACATAGTCGACTTATGCTAATGAGATTTGCAACAAAACTTTTACCAAGAGATCATCTGTGTTTGGAACCCGCACAGCTTGAGTTTCCAACACCTTTGATTTCTCCTTTAGCTCCATCTCCAAAGGTAACAAAGTGGTAGAATGAGGCTTAACATCATTGAGAAGATTGCTCCAACATATGCTTGAGCACCCACGTCAAAATACCAATCTTCCTTGAAGGTACTCTAAGAGAGAAGCTATCGAGTCGTAGTCTTTTCTTCTTCCACTTGTGAGTGTATGATGCCTTGTTGGACTTATGCTCACATAAGGAACTTGATTAGATACCCATGTAGCCTATAGGTGGACTTTATGTGACCAAATCTTCCACAATAATAACATCTCCATCTTTGAAACTTTTGATCATGTTTCTATGATTTTGATGTTGAACCCAATGTTGTGACATCCGATTTGACATTGGTTCATGTGGACTGCTTTTCTTCTCGTGGTAAACAAATTCCTTAGCCTTCACATGTCCCGAGGCGCCTATTTCTGCTTTTGTGGAATGGCAACCTCTTTGCCTTTGACTTCCTGTGTTTGTTCCTTTCCGGTTATTGGCAAATCTCTTTGCAAATACATACCCCGAGCGACATGTTTCTTGCATTGTGATGAGACATCTGCTTTGACACGCCCCATGTCTCTTCTTCTTAGTGTCACCAATGTGTTTCTTTTCATCCACATATCTTAAACCATGCTTATTTCCCGTGATTTTGTCCAAGTCAAGAATTTCATCCCACTTTTCAAGATCAGATGTCAAGATTTTGATGATTTAGACATCCGATCAAGTTTGAGTTCAACATGACAATGTCACCGCTGAGGAGATCTATAGTGGTCGTGTTTTCCTTTTCTCGCCTCTAGCTTCACATTCTCGCCCCAACTTCTCAATCGCCTTCTTTTGTTCCTTATTCGCTACACATCATCACTTTTATGCACAACTTCCTAGGTCTCAAAGAAGCTCTTCAAATGTCACTTCCTCATCACTAGAATCCATACCGTAATTGTACACCCAGAGAGCAAAGGACAAGTTTGGCACCTTCTTCCCGATTCACTTCCGAATCGCACTGTGACGCTATTCCTTTCTTTTGTTTCTTTAGAAAGGTGGGACATTCAAATTTCACATGTCCAAAACCTTCACATTCATGACATTGAACTTTACTACCTTGACTTCCTTTTTCCTCGACTTGGATCTTCTCTGAATCATAAGATCTGCGATGTCGATGCAATGTCTTTGACATGTGACCTTGACTTTGGATCAATTCTCCGATCGCTTGTTGAACTGCCTTCCAAGCATGGCTATAGCTTCGATATCTTCTCCTCATCTTCCTCCTTGCATCCCTCTTCAAAATTGGATACAAGTGCTATGCTCTTATTCTTCTTGTCAAGCCACCGATTCCCATCTCAAAGGTCATAAGGGATCCAATAAGTTCTTCAACTTTCGTGATGTCGATGTCCCGAGCCTCTTCAATTGCGAATTTCATTGCAAACCTTTGGGCAAGGACCGAGAATCTTTCTCACCGCCTTTTCTTCTCGACATCTTTTCACCAAGTGCTCCCGAGGCATTGGCAATCTCTAACACATTCATGTGAAACTCATGAATAGTCTCATCTTCTTTCATCTTCAAATTCTCAAATTTGGTAGTGAGCATCCAAGTCTTGACATCTTCACCTTAGATGTTCCTCATGAGTAGTTTTGAGGATGTCCCAAACATCTTTGGCCGCTCACATTGATGAACCAATCAAGATATTTCACAATACCATAAAATAGAGCATTCAATGCTTTAGAGTTTCCTGCAGCCGCCCTCTTCCTCTTGCTCCATTCCTCCTCGTGTTTCAAGACAAGAGACCCATCTTTCTCAACCTTGGTGGATGTTTCCATCCTTTATCGCCAGCCTCCAAGCCTTGATATCCACCGATCTTAGGAAGGCAACCATACGAGGCTTCCAAGACTATAATTTGACCCATCCGTATAGGTGGTCTACCTCCAACCGCTTCCTTATCCATTATGCCGTAAACTATTATCCCTAGATCTCACCCAAATAAGGTGGTGCCCGCCAATTGAAATTCCCAGCAGATACTTAATGTCACAGAATGTTATGACACAAGATTCGACAATCGCTTTGACAATTCACACAAGAATGCAGCGAATAACACAATAAGTTGTTCACCCGCCTCGGTTCTAACAAACCTACGCTGAGGCTACCAAGCCAGGAGAAAGTTCACTATTAGTAGTATCAATTCAAAGACTCTACACCAACACACCACACTTCTCACTTAATCACTACCCAATGACCCTTTACCTAAGTCCTACTTAGATATGAGTTCTTACTCACTCCCCCTCAATCACCGCAGTGATATCAACCTATTGTTTAATTGAATTGTGAAGACACACTTCAATAAAATATCTTGATCTTGCTTCAAAGCTTTAATCAAGAGACAAACACTCGTGCTTTAAAGCTTTGAGTGATAAACTACCTTACAACAAATCCTAGTCCAATGCACTATTCAATTGATAGTTGCTTGGCTCACAAGAGAAACTAGAATTACACAATAACAACTGTTACTAACCTTAACAATACACAAATAAAAAGCCTTCAATGTCTTCAATGGAATCCAGAGGCGTGGCTGTAGAATAAGGGTTGAATTCTTTATATAGAAGCAATCAATCTTCGCTTTTGCTTATAAAGATAGCTAGGGTTCACTTAATTCTCCTAAAAACATGGTTTGTTCAACAACCAATTTAGGTTTAATTAAGATTAACCTAGCAGCCACGTGAGCATGCTTTCTAATAATGTAAAAACATAAATAAAATGCTCAACAAACTTCCCGAAAAATCTCAGAAAACCGATTCAGTAGAATGTCACATCAATGTCATAACATCTCGTTATGACATCGATCGCTTTCTCGCAAATTTCAAGCACAACTTTAGCTTCCCGCCTGAAATGTACTTTTACCATCCTTGTCCAGTAGGATTTATCTTCAATCTCTGAATGTCATGACATCTATCAAGACATTTCTAAAGCCTAGTTTTACCAAAATTGATGCCAACTTAAAACACTAACATGATGCATTGGTGAATACAGTGTTATGAGTAGTGTTGGAATAAGAGTAATACGAGGATTTAATTTGTTTATAATTATTTAGAGCTTAAATAATTATTTGGGGTTAATTGAATTTAATAATAAAATTAAGCGAAAGCTAGACTTTTAACGAAAATTATTGTCGCCTTAAGGAAATATTGTATGTTGAATTCACGATGAAGATCCCACCGCCCTTGAGGCAATATTACTTATGTTGGACTTCATGACAGAGATTATTGTCCCCTCTTAAGGAAATATTTTGTATGTTGCAGTTGGACTTCATGGTGAAGATCCTTGTCGCCTCTTAAGGAAATATTTGAATGTTGGACTTCATGATGAAGATATTTATCGCCTCTTAAGGAAATATTTTGTATGCTAGACTCCATGAAAAATATATTTGCCTCCTGTTAAAAAAATATTTTGTATGTTGGACTTCCTATGGGAGATATTTGCTTCCTTTCAAGACAATACAAATAAACTATCTAAAGTCCCCGCCTGAGAGACATGGAGTTTTCTCAAACGGGACCAAACATATAAATCTCGCCTAAGAGGCGTGATTGAAGTCTAGCCTAAGATACTTAGCCTTAAGTCTTATATGAAGGTTTGATAGAAGTCCCACCCTAGAGGTATAGCCCCTAACATGATGGAATTTTATTCTCATTAGACAGACTCCATATAACTTTGCTTAAGGGATTAATATTTCACAGGCTATCTAATTACCCCACCAAAGAGACTTGGATTTTCCTTGGGGGGGGGGCACGGGTGAACTCTAGGATAAGAGACTTAGTTTGGTCTTGTCAGATGGGTTAATAGAAGTCCCGTCTGAGAGGTCCAACACCTCATTTTAGGGACTTATAGTCTCATAAACCTAGCTCTATATAATTTCACACAAGAGACTGAAATTTTCCAGGCTATCTAAACTCTTCGCCCGCGAGACTTAAAGTTTCCTTGGACGGGAGGAAACTGATTGTGACTTTAAGAGTCTATGGATTACACTTACTGCAAGTGTACAGTTCTGTCGCATAGTTTTAAAAGATTGTCGAACCTCAGAGACTATAAATCAATCTATCGTAATCTAAACCTACAGTGTAAAGCTAAAGCTATCGAATAATTGATTGGGGGAATTTTTGGGTAATAAAACTTAGATCTAGTTGAAATATAAATAAAATGGATATCGGTATGCAAGTATCAATTTTAGGCGATCCAAAAGTTTGTTGGCCAATTTTTCGGTTAATTTAAATTACTAAATTCAATAAGCGGTATTCATTTAAAAATCCTTATCTCAAACTTCCGTTATGTTGACTTAGATTATGCCAATAAACCCTAACGTACGCTTCCGCTGTCCCGCTGAATTTAAAAAACAATTTTTGAAAATAAATAAAACCTAATTCATTTTAAAGTGCTTCCACTGTATTTAAAACCAATGCCTAGTAATCATTATCCGGTTGAAAACCTCAAACTTCCGCTCTAGTGATTTTTAACCTTAGTTTGATTCTTACTTCCGTAACAAACCTCTAAAAATTATAATTGAAAACTAAACCAGAAAAAGCCATTTTTATAAAAAATAATAATTGGCCAATTTATTTCGGATCTCTTAATTCGATTAACCTACATACCGATACCTAGGTGATTTAGCCAAACATAATATTAATTTCCAGAGTAGAGTAATAGATAACAAATGACAACATATCAAATAACATATTAATGATTTTCATGCAAAACAATATATAATAAATATTAAAGCAATAATAGAAACCTGAAAATTAAATTAATTCTGGAAACAGGAACAAATTTCAAACTGGTAATATCTGGCAGTACAATATTGTCGGAATGGAAATAACTCGAAAATTGCCAAACAAAACTGAAAATTTTGAATCAAACTATAAGGGTAATAATTTTTCAGTGTAGAAAATTATTACTAACAGGTAGGGATTAAAAACTTCTTAAAAACTAAACTAAGGAAAAAAAAGGCTTTGAACGATAGTACGAAAAATAAAGCAAGCTGGGTCAAAAATTCGGACCACTTCCAGTCTCCCAAGATGGTATTTATATTAGTGGCATGTAACTACATTGAGATATTTTCGTCCCTTCAATTTAGTGCACGTTCAATTGTTGTTGAGAAAAAATAGGTTGCACTTTGAACGTGTGGTTGCTTGCTGAGAAAATTTAGGAACGAGAAAATATAGTGAATTTGAACTATATTTGTTGCGTGGGGGGTTCCACCGGAGCTAAGGGCGGACGCCATGGCCTACGTGGCATGGTCCACTTTGCTAGGTTTGTGGGGCAGGTGCCCCTTTCTTAAAGGGTTTGTGAGGCGGGCGCCCCTGGCTCCAAGGATACTTGGACTTTGCTTTATTGTAACGAGGGTGGGTTGCTTTGTTTTGGGCCTTCGTTTGTTTTCATGTCACAGCTAGCCCGTTACTTGTTCACCCCTCTTGTGCTATTTTAACCTCCCTGCCTTCTTTAAGTGTTTTTTCCACATAATTCTCCTCAATTTCTTATCTTTTTCTCGATCATTTCTAAATAGAATTAATACCTGAAACACAAGAGATACCAGTGTAATATTGAAATAAAACAATGTAAATTAAGGAAAAACAATAACATTATTTATGCGAATTAATTCGAATAAACACTATAGTTTCGTGTTATCAGAAACATATAATTCTCGCCCAAAAGGCGCAACTCAAGTTTAGCCTGAGAGACTTAGTATCAAGTATTGTCTAAAGACTTCATAAAAATCTCGCCTGATAGGTCGAATTCCTTGCATAAGGGAATTGTTGTCTCATCACTCAAGCTCTATATTGTGGAACCTTGTTTTGCATGTAATATGCTTTTAACAAGGACATCAAATTTTAATGATGACAACTAATGTATTATAATAAGTCAAGCATGGATGGTTAAGCGGATAAAAATGCAAACCTAATCTTTAGGGTTTGATGTGCTTGATTATCTAATGATGACCATTAAATGGAATATAATCTAAATCATCATCTCAAGCTACTCAAGAAAGTGTCCACAAAAGAGAAAGCCTCTGAAAAAGTCTTGAAGTAATGTGGTATCTCCTAATTTAGTAGTGAGTGGACAAAATTGTAAAGCATAAGTGCTTTATCGTAAAAGCTCATGGTTAAAATCTCTCATACACACTCACACTAAAACAATTTTAAAAAAGTTTTTACCAAAAAAAGTATTTTCAAATAACATCTTGAAGTTGTGCCAGATGAATTTGGAGCAGTAAAAATAGTTATAGGCAACATTTTAACTTTTCTAATTGGATGGAACATTTGTCTAATCGGCCAGATCAGCTCAAAAATGAGTCCCAAGTGATTAGAGTTACTCCAGTACGCTACTCCAGTACTTCAAAAATACTTTCCTACAAACTACTCCAATACTTCAAGTTTAAAGTTTAATCAAGTTCAAGTTTTTCCCATTTATTTTCAGATTTCATTAATTGCATTTATTTCATTATTTTTCGTTTGCATGAATACTATGAACATGATATTGGCTGCTATGTTATTGATTGTTGTGTGTTATTCTACTTTGGTAATTAATACTATGTCTGGCTAAGTCATCTAGATATCGGTATGTAGGTTAATTGAATTAAGGGATCTGAAATAAATTGGTCAAATATTATTTTATAAAATTGTTTTTTTTTGTTTTAGTTTTCAATCATAATTCAAAAAGGTTTGTTATGAAAGTAAAAATCAGACAAAGGTTAAAAATCAACAGAGCGGAAGTTTGAGATTTTCATCCGGATAGTGATTACTAGGCATTAGTTTTAAATACAGTGCAAGCGCTTTAAAACAAATTAGGTTCTTTTTATTTTCAAAAATTGTTTTTTAAATTTTGTGGGACAGCGGAAGCGTACGTTAGGGTTCAATAGCATAATCTAAGTCAACAAAACAGAAGTTTGAGATAATGATTTTTAAATGAATTTTTCCTACTGAATAAAGGAACTTACTTTAATTGAAAATTTGGCCAATAAACCCTCGGATCACCGAAATTAGATACTTGCATATCAATATCCGTTTAATTTATATTTTAACTAGATTTATGTTTTATTTCCTGAAAATTCGCCCAAATCAATTAATCGTTAACTTTAGCTTTACACTATAGGTTTAGAATATGATAGATCGATTTATAGTCCTTGTGGGTTCGACAATCTTTTAAAAATACGCGATACGACTGTGCACTTGCAGTCAGTATAATTCCTAGACTCTTAAAGTCACGATCAAGACGCATTCAACTTGACTAACAACCAAATTTATGAATCCATGTCACCTCGGGAAACAACACAACTTAGACAATACTTGCATTGTCGATAACAGCAGCATACTGAACCAACATCTTACAACAAAAATATGTTTGAGAAGCAAAGCTTCTCCCCCACTTAGATTCGAACCCAACTCCTACCTACAATCGATTAGTAAAATAACAAGTACCGACAGTGTTTCACACACTCATCGTGTACAGAGGAAATAAACAACATTAGACAACACTGGTCGGACGGACCGACCTGCTCTGATACCACTAATGTAACACCCCAATTTCTACCCGGTAATTATAAACAAATCAGAGTATAAAATTTCCAACCAACGATTAGGATATCACATCTTCAACTTAAAACAACGACAATTAAACACATTTAGCACATAGATACATAGCACAACATATTCGGATGGACCTCAAACAACCTGTATTAATCTTCTTGAAAACAAGGACATAAACTTTTGATGATGACAACTAATATATTATGGTAAGTCAATCATGAATGATTAAGTAGATAAATATGCAAACTTAATGATTAGAGTTTGGTGGACTTGACTATCTGATGATGGCAATCAAATGGAATGTAATCTAAAGCATCATCTTAAGCTACTAAAGAAAGCGTCTATTAAAGATAAATTATATGGAAAAGTCTCAAAGTATTATGGTATCTCCTAATTTAGTAGTGAGTGAAAAAAATTGTAAAGTATAAGGGCTTTATCGTAAAAGTGCATGGCTAAAACACACACTAAAACAATTTTAAAAATGTTTTTACCAATAGAAAATATTTTCAAAAAACATCTTGAAGTTGTGCCGGGTGAACTGAGAGCATTCAAAATATCTTTAGGCAAAATTTTGACTTTTATAATTGGTTGGAACATTTGTCCAATTAGCTAAATAAGCTCATAATTGAGTTCCAAGCGATTAGGGCAACACCTTAATGATTTGTAATGGCTAGATATTTTTCTCTTCCTTTTATAAACTTACAACTGGAAATATTTCAAACTTCTAATCGATTGTAAATATGTGTCAATTGATTAGATTGTCACAAAAAATGTTTATTGGAAACTACTTTTTTTATCAAACCTGTAGTTATTTTCCCATTTCATTTCATCCAAAAATATGTTTTGACACACCTCTCTCTCTCTCTCTCTCTCTCTCTCTCTCTCTATATATATATATATATATATATATATATATATATATATATATATATATATATATATATATATATATATATATACAAGGAGGATCAAATTACACCGAGTTACACCATGTTACACTCGCCAAAAATATTATTTTGATTAATTTTTAATCAACCGTTGGTTGAATATACCATCATATAGATCATACTATAAAGTTTGAGATTAATCTATAATGATTTACTATACCATTGAACTACATCAAAATTACTGTTATATGAAAGTCCATTTTGACGTTAATCTTTGGATATCTTGATCGTATAGTAAATCATTATAGATTAATCTCAAACTTTATAAGTATGATTTATATGATGGTATGTTTCAATCCAACGATTGATTTAAAAAAATATTAATCTGAAGTAATGTTTTTGAACGAGTGTAACTCATGGTGTTACTCTTCGAGTGTAATTTTTATCACTTCTCTCTCTCTCTCTCTCTCTCTCTCTATATATATATATATATATATATATATATATATATATATATATATATATATATATATATATAGTAAAGTTAAATAGCTTTTACCCCCTGCCAAATAGACGTGTTTTGATTTTGCCCTCCGTAAAAAAAAATTGTTGCGTAGACCTTACCAAATAAAGATTCTCACAGTTTACCCCCTGACCACATAATTGACCTAATACCACCAGTAGTTTTCCTACGTGTCAGTTACCTTATTAAATAATGGAAAAGGATTTCCACGTGGAAAATTTTCTTTGAATTCCCCTTGAATTCCAAATTTTGACCTAATACCCCTTGAATTCTAAATTTTGATTTAACCCCCTGGAAAATAGAACACGAAGAACACGAAGAAACATGCCAATGGTGAAGAAAACGAAGAACACGAAGAAGAAGACGACGGCGACGCCACCACCAACGCAGGCGATTGCGACGACGCCACCAACGCATGCAACGGCAACGACGCCACCAACACAGACGACGACGATGACGCCCCCTGGAAGGGTTAGTTTTTTTATTCTTGTGTTAGTAGGTCCCAAATAGTATATGGTAGTTAGGGATTAATCCATTTTTTCTTTAAAAATTTCAGAATAATCAGTTCTTCAGTCTTGTTTTCCATCATGGAGGGGAATTTGTTTGCATGAATGATGGGGATATGATTTACAGGGTAGGTGTGACGACATTAGTAAGTAACCTTCATGTTGATAAGTTTACTATGGATAGCGTTAGGAAGATGTTGAATGGGTGGGGTTTCAATCAAGGAACATATAGGGTTTGGACTAAGGTTATTGAAATTGATCCGAACCATTTCTAGATCAAGAAAGACGATGATTGTTACGATTTGGCTGCATTTTCTTGTGCCAATGAGGTTGAGGGTCACATTTTTGTTGAGCATGATGTAATAGACACTTCAGTGTCAGTAGTAAGTCCCAGATGTGTGAATGAAACAATTGAGATGGATAAATGTGATAAAGATGGAGTAGAAGGGTTAGGAGATAGTGAGGATGAACGTGCCACTGCGTTAATCGATGGGTTTGAAGAGATTGATGTTATTGTACCAATCAGGGAAGCACCCTCCATAACTGATTTCATAAGGATGTAGTTGTAACTTCTGGGAATTGGTTGGCATTCCTTGTAGGCATGTTGTAGCACCATTAGGTTTTAGACAACAAAACCTTGAGAATTTTATTGATGAGTGTTATTCTAGAGAAAAGTATAAAATGTGTTATGGGTTTGATGTTAGTCCCATTAATGGTCAGGATATGTGGCCTGAAATAGAATCAGATGAGTTGTTGCCACCAATGTTTAAAAAAGGTCCTGGGAGGCCTAGAAAGCTAAGGATTAGGGAGAGTGGTGAAGAAGGCGCAAGAAGAAGATTGTCAGGTGTGTCTTACAGATGCACAACATGTGACAAATTTGGTCACAACGCACAGTCATGTAAAAGCACCACTCAGGATCCAAATGCTCTCAAAAGAAAGGTGTGATATATATATATATGTCATTTAAGTGTCTAGTTGTCATTAGTGCCAGATAACTATATTTATGTTACTTTTTGATAGAAAAAAGCGAAGACACAACAAACTGATGCAAATCAAGATGGAGCCACCCAATCTGCTGCAACTCAAACTCATGCCACCCAAACTGCTGCAAGTCAAACTGATGCCACCAATACTGCTGCATCTCAAAATGATGCAATTCCAAGTGATGCAACTCCAATTAATACAACTCCAATTAATACAACTCCAATTAATACAACTCCAATTAATACAACTCCAATTGAAAGCACTCATACTGATGTCATTCCAAATGCTACAGCTCAGACGGATTACTATGATGGTGTCATACCCCAAAATTTGCCCTCCATCCTCTCAAGACATTTCATACATCCATACTCAAGGATTCCTCAAGAGTTGACCAGACAAACTCTCTCCTAGACAATCAACCCAAGCTAGGGTTTGGTATCTATCAAATCAAGATGGACTTCCAACATCTCCAATGGTCATCATGCCTCCTCATATGCTTCAAGGATTCTCCATGTCAAGTTTCAAGCCTCACAAGTCAAGTTTCCTCAGACAATTGCTTAGATGGTTGAAAATCAACAGATTGGACAAAAGTCAACTCGTGGTCAACATACAACAAACTTCATAATTTTTGGTCAACATCCTCATTTTGAAGTTACATTCATCATTTGATCAAGGGTTGATCATGATTCATCAAGAAAACTCAAGATTTGCTCAAAAGTCAAACTTTCTAAATTAGGTTTCTAGGTGAAAAGTCAATCAACTTTGACCGATCATAACTTCTTCATACTTTCTCGTAAATTTTTCCATCACCTCTTGTTTTGAAGAAAATTCAATTCTCTACAACTTCATGTCTCACAAGAATGTCCAAAAAATGCTTCATTTGAGAGGTATGGCCCAAAACATTACAGGTCATTTTCAAAGTCAACAAAAAGTCAACATTTTGTTTTGAGGATATATTGAGCATGGAATCTCCAATTGAGATGAGACCAAAAAGGTTGGTTAGAGGACTCTTAGAGCTTTCCAAAAAGTCCAAGAACACTCAAAAATGTGGAAAATTGAGCAAGATACACCATTCACAAGTTGGGCAATTTTGAAAGAGTGCACAAAGAGAGATGCTTCAAAAAATCAAAAACTTTGCAAATGGGCTTACTTTTTCTTCATCCAAACTTATTCCTTATACAATTAGGAATATCCAAGCCCAATGCCACGAATTTTAATTTTATTTTTCTATTTAATTTGGAATTTATTCATTTAAATACAAATTAAATTCAAAAATAAAGTATAAAACCAAAATTAATTGCAAACTTGATTTTTATTTCTTCCTTGAGATCCAAGCAACTCATTAAAGCCAGCAAATTTCGAAATTGGATTGATATGGCAAGATTGGATTGAAAATTAATCAAAATTTGAAAATTTGATTTTGTACAAAAAATCAAATTTGATTTGCATTGATTAGTGATGATTTCTTCCTCAAATCAGCTCCAATTCCATCCAATATAAATACACAATGCATAGCACATGATTGAGGACGAAAAAATTGGCTCAAGAACCCTAACCTAGAACTCAAAAAACCGTGGTACACAAGCAAATTGCAGTCCTAGTTCCAGCTGTTTTCAATCGATTCCAAGGTGTCCATTGCATTCCTTGATACCTCTTGAGTCGAGCCAGACCTTTACATTGCCCAAAAACATCAAGAATTGCAAGAACACGAATTCGGTTTGTCACACTTTTTCCAAAATCGAATTCTATTATTCATGCATTTTTGACATGTTTTGTTGTTGTTTTTGTGATTAGAACGAAGATTGCAAGCTTTCTGGGCACTTTGATTGAGTTTCCATGGCTTAGAACAAGTATTACCATTGCTAGGGTTTCCTGTGCCGTTTTAGGGTTTCCCTTAAATGAAAAAATTGGACCACGAGACTATGCCCATTGCGTTCGGAATGATGTCTAGAGTCGAACCATGTCTTTAGATGTTATTTATATTATGTATGCTTGATTTTCTATTTAGCCAGGGCCTGTAGCGTCGAAGAAAGACCGACGCTAGCTTTTGAAAATTCAAAACGAAGACGATGATGAATTGGCGCGAGTTCGTGGCAATGGGGACGTGACACCCGTTCACAATCCATTCGTTCCAGGATTCAAACACACGCTGCTAGTTCAGGGGCAAGGCATGTGACCTGTGAAGGCAAGGTCCTGAGTTCGATTCTCCCCAGGACCATTTGGTTTTTTCTCTTTTACAAACTTTTCATATTTTTCTTATTTTATTTAATATTTTGCATCTATTTTAATTCTTTTCATAATTTTATTTCATGCATTAAAAATCATCAAAATATTTTTTTTCTTTTGCATTTATTTTCATAAAATGTTTATTTAATTTATAAAATTAAAAAATATCATTTTGCATGCATATTTATTTTTATTCATAATTTAGCATTTAAATCACATTTAATTAGTTTTTAATTATTAAATTGCATCCAAAAAATCCCAAAAAATTATTTTAGTATATTTATGTTATTTCCAGCATGTCATATTTTTCTCATTCAAAAATTTGCATTTTTACTAACATTTTCCTCTTATTCGATTTCCTCATATTTTCCGATTTCTCATTCTTTTCACAGGTTATCCCGTTTCAGACGATTTCTTTTACCGTTTTCTTCTTTTTTTCAATAATGTAACTGCTTATGGGATGTAATAGTTTTAATTAGGCTTTTATTTTCCGCACGTTTAAATTATGTATCTGCCCCAAAGCCATGTAATAGCGTAGGACATTTACTTTCCGCACTTTTACTTTCCGCAATTTAATTTCCGCACCCTATAAACTACTAGTAATTAGGCGTGTATGGCAAGATAAAACTGAACATAGCCCACTAATTTTCAAGATAACATATCTGAAATCAACACACTTCTCTCACACATGCACCCCTTAGGGTAATTCTCTCTCGTTGCCTTACGAATAAATGGTCATGTCCCTCGAACGTAGAGGTATTCTAGCACCGTTGCCTTCAAAACAAATCATCATAGTCCCTTCGATACAAAGATCATAAGACCCACGTGTTCACAGTGATTTCTGGTGAAACAACCGCTAGTCTTCCAAACTATTGAATAAGCGCTATAACTGTTATGTTATTCAATCCCTCTGGTAACTTGCAGGATCGACTAGATTGATCCTATGGGTATCGGCCGTTGGTATGAACTTAAGATAGAGATCCATATTTGAGACTTGTTTTTGGATGTTTTGTATAGGTTCAAGCACGCTTTCGATTACTTAGTGATATGATCAAGTAAATAATGTATATTTGGTTCGAACAAACAAGAACATTCAAATTGAAATGGCAAGAAAGTATATAAATGCAGAATATTCAAATAAACTCTTAAAGTGTAAAAGATTTTCAAAGTAATCACAAAACGTAAAAGATGGAATGTAAACAAATGTATAAAAGCTCGGAAATAACAAAGATTAATGTAAAGGTTTTTGAAAAGTAAAGAACTTCAATGATGGTAGAAAAAACATTTAAATGAAATGACTTTGAAAGTAAAGAAACTTAAAAGACATTGATGCAAGATAAAGTTAGACCGAAGGATAAAGATACATTGTTGAATAATAAAGCTTTGTGCAATCATACGTACATCATTCGTGCATTCGCTTCCCTAGCCATGTGGTATTTTGAATGTGACCGAATTTTAGTACAATAGATATGACACACGAAATCCTAACATTAAGACTCCTATTTATACTAATTCACCATAACGGTTCGACCCATAAGATCTTGCCACGCTTAGAACATGCAAGACACCATGCTTCTCTTGCTTCCACGCCAACTGCTTCTTCGCTGCTTTAACTCCTTTATCCCGCTGCTTTTGAATTTCAAATGTATCACTCACTTCGATTTCAACCCATTTCCTCCGATATAATTCTATTGCCCGATCAAGCTTGTTTTACACATATCACCATTATTTCCGCTCGACACCCGAACTCAATACATCCATTCAAGGGCTAATTTTTCTTTCCAAACTATGACATTCACTATGTTCCCTCGAATACTTTAACATCATCTCATCTCGAGCTCCATGATCCTTCTTCGAATCACAAGATATCAAAATCTTCACTAACAAATGCCCCTTTAAAATATGTATTTCAATCCTTTTAAGAAATACTTATTTTAAATATATCCACAAGATTTTGATGTGACCCCGAGTAATTATGACCTGCACAAGATTTCCATTATGTCAATCACGATGACCCCGGTTTCCAACCGCTTACACAAGAACCACGGTATGGTGCATTTATTAAAAGCAATGATCACCCTTAATCATGCTTATTACCAATACTAACTTCACGCCACCTCACCGTATCCAACCCACGCCTCCCACGTAACTTGGCATTAGTTGATGAGTGTTTCCACTTCCTCATTATAAAACCAAACAAACTTTAGTCTTTTCACTTTTTCCACACTCAATCTTCTTTTCCTCTTTCTCGTAAAGAACCCTAATCTCTTTAATCAAAACCCCAACAATGTCTTCATCAACACCCTGTAACAAAGATTTCTAAGAAAAGAATAAGAACACCGAACAATTTTGGAAAGCAAGGTTGGCACTCACCAAGGTCAATCACTTATACCCTAAGGAATCTCCAAAGAGCAAGAGCTCTTATACTCCTCGTGTATTAATCCCTACTAACGCTCGAAAGAGATTTGCCCTAATGGGTCCTCTTACTTTTTGAGATTCTTAAGGATACACGAACCATATTTCCTGCTTGTTACGATTTCAAACCTTTATTCAATACAATGGAAACCCCTAGGGTAGAATCGATAATGTCAATGATCTTGTTGCTCCAAAGGACGAGAAACTCCTATGACTACCCCAAAAGATCCTTTCATTCTCGAATATGTTAAAACAACTTTAAACCATTTCGATCCCGTCCAATCGATGTAGCATATCGTAAGTGGTTCGCCAAAGTGGAAGTTAAGAAGTCACATCGTGGAGGAATTAGGTATCTATAATTTCAAATTATCCAAACCAGCTCACATACAATCATCCTCGTTATTCGCATCCTCAGATTTGGATAGCACCTATAATACCTTCCACCTCCCGAGGGATGATCACACCCACGCCTTCGACATAATCGCCATCACCGGACTAACACCAAGAGGGAAACATATGTTCCCGATGTCGAGGAACATTCAAGTATTATTGATTTCGATATCAAACTAGCCAGCCTTCTCCAAATTCATTAGTCATTACCATACGTAAGGTGATAGTGTTCCGATGTTGAACACATTGCCTTCCTTACTCTTTGGCTATCAAGATACGCTCGCAGCAGGTCACTGTGTAGCTAGTAGGTTCATTCCTCTAGCAAGAGATTTGCATGAGAACAGAGGATTAACTTAAGTGAACTCCTAGTTGACCTTTATGAGAGTCTCGAGATCACCGCTTCGAGCTTGAAATCTCATACCTCCAAGAACATCTTGTTAGCCGTCCCTTCTCGTTGCTCCGCTATGGCTAAATGCTATGTTCGAGTCTTCGCCTCCACCGCAGATACTATTAATGAGCAAGATCCGAGATAGTTGATCGAAACGCTGAGGGCACGAGGTCGAGGAGACCGACTCCTAGTGATGACAAAGCCGATTTCCGTGTTTCATTTTCAAAGTACATTATGCTTCTCTCCAAACAAAGATAAATTTGAAGAAACTATGGCGCCTTTTGCTTCGAGGACTCATGGACCATCATGGTTCACTATGTCTCTTTCGAGGTCGCTAAAAGCAAGGAAATCCAAGATATCCGGAAGGCCTTTTATTACCAAGACTAATCTCCTCAAGAATTACTCCGACCAAGAACCGATCCTCTTATTTGCCTATCAACCTAACTTCGCTTCGAGACAATTTGGTCTCGGTCAATTAATACCGAACCCTGCTCCAAACTCAAAGTGTCATTACCGGTCGAACTTTTAAAGCCGAGATGCCAAGCTTCAACAAGAGCAATATCAAGAGTTCGCCAATTCAACTTAATCCCTTCGAACCACCTTTTCTTCAAAGAGTTTTCTAGATTGGTGGATTAAATTCTATCAATCTTATATGTTTGACACTCTTACCATTCAAGCTAAACCGACCGCTGCTCGATGCGTACATAAAAAGAAAGGTATGTTGACCCACGCCAAGAGATTAAAGCTTTTCGCACTTATCAAACTACTTATGATCCCATCTACCGCAAACCATCAGATATCGAGTGGCTCAAACCTCGAGGGAAAATTTAAAGAAAAATTTCTAAGTTCAAACTTCCTTCGTGGTTGTCACCGAGGATAGGTATAGGTTGGCACTGAAATGCATCCACCTAGATTTCCAAAACTACCTACTTAATTGGCTCGCTTGGTTTCTCCATATCCTTGGTGGTTAATTTGCAAAATGCTCAAATACAAATCCCACAAGAAACCAAAGCCATCCGAGACCGTGATACGGGCTCGACATCGCTTCATAATTTCCCAGACATCTTCGCTATGACCTTCCGCCATGTCGATTCTTTCGAATGAGGGCAAAAGCGAATGTTTGGGAAATCCCAAATATTTATTACTTTCTTTGTTTTAACTTTCGCTTTAATCGCTCGATTTCCACTCGTGATCAAGACTACCGCATCGAAGACCAAGGAAGGAAACAGCCTCAACAATCCCACGAGACAAATGATGGTGTTCTCAAGTGACTCCAACAATCAATCCTCGCAACTACAACAACGAACACCGCACCCACTCCAACAACTACTCAAATCACACCACCCACAACAACTGCTCCGATTCAAGGTAAACAATTTATCCTCGGTATTTCAAATAGGTCTGATTTTTCTCAGAACTTAAGTCTAAATTATGCTTTGCACCATTTCGCATTTAGTAAACTTCCTCCAACCACTCCAAAAAGAGAAAACTAGCACCATTGGGAGGACTCTCAAAGTCGAGAAAGTTCTCCAACGGCTTTGAAGAAGAAATGTAAAAAACGTACTAAAGGATACCGACGCCTCGACTTGATTCAAGAGATGTTGCTCCTCACACCAATCCAAAATTCCACCTTCGACCTCCAACGTAATGTTGGAACATATAGACAAGAATATATCTACGGATAACCCATGTGAGTTTACTTCAATTCTTAAAATGATTATTCGCACTTTAGTTATCGCTTCTAATCTTTCTTTATCTATGTAGGATGATTCACCCGCATCCCAACCACTTCGACTCCTCCTCCGCAAGCATCCGCCTCCGATTCACTCTTCTCTTCATGGGGATTCAATAATCCAAAGTGCAAAACAGAGGCTCTTCTAACATGGCACTCCCAACTGGAGCTTCTGATCGACCTGATGATCAAGGCACTTCGCCTCCTCTCAAGGAGACCAATGAAATAATGCCTGAAGACGCTACAGAAGTGCCTCCAGAGGCTCTTCACCCAAAATCCCCTCCAGGAATCCCTCAAGAGCGTGAACAAGTACCTCAAACCAAGAGGAAACCACCGCCTCAAGAGAGTGAAGATTCTAGCGGGAAGGTCTGAGGACGAAGAAGGAGAAGACGCTCAAGAAGGTTCGAGCGAAAGGACAGGGTCTGATGCTGATGTTGATCAGAATGATGACATCGAGGTGGTGGATTTGACTGATGATGAACAAGATGATGGAAACGTCAATAATGACGGTGATGGTCTTCGCACTAATGAGCAAATGGACTTCAAATGGATGTTACTCCATTACGTATGGAACTTCCTCGGTCTTCTCACCAAACAAACAAGAAGAATTAGCCAATTTGAAAATAAATGACCCTATTGGGTACATGAAGGCTAAGTTGGCTCAAAGGGATATTCCACTTTCTACGATCTGCTGGTTCGACCTCTAATGCAATGCCCTCGATGATGGGTTGTACTTCTTCATAGAATTAGAAAACAATCCTTGATGTGGATCTATTCAAGTGCTTAAACAAGATAGTACCGCTTCATCATGAAGGGATTATCAACCAAGTCGACCACCACCGCCTCCGGAAGTTAGTACCATCCTGCTCGAACTTCGCCTTTGTTGGATAATGTGACCGATGCCTCCTCCGTGATGAATCACGCAAATAAAATCCAAGAGAAAAGAGCTTCAATGGATGTCGCTTATGAACATGCTTCAAGCTTTAAAGAAGTCAAGAGCAAGCCACGATATTAAGCAAGCTAGAGCCGACTATGAGCTTCGATCTCAATCCATCCTCCTCTCGGGAGAGACAGATTCAAGAACTTCGGCTAAGATCAAAGAGGCCCAAAGAAGAACAAATTGCCTACGAGTCCAACACCTTTGGGAATCGATTCAAGAACTTTAACAAGGGCCTTGTCAAATGTAAACTACCGAGCAACTCAAAGGTGAAGTTTCCATGCTCAAGGTGCCAAGCGCTTACCCAACAAAGACTTGAGTCTTTCAAGAATATCTTCGACCGCCGAGGAACAATCCCCATTTTTGAATCTTGATTATTTTGTAACTCTTATATTTTGATTAAATGTTTATTCGTAACGTTGAACAATGCCATTTTGGCAATTATGTTACAATTTTGGCATTTCATTATAATATTATGACTACGTCGTTAGTATTCGAATCTCCGCAGCATGGTTTATACTTCTTTAAATACTTCCCATTTACCTTTAGGATTCGCTTATCATCCGCCGCTTCTTCTATTTCATACGCATTGTGAAATTCCGGTATGTCATGCACTGTGATGTCTAATGGAGTGTTAAGACATCCGATCCGACATTGCGTCGAATGTAGAATGGGTGTACTTTTAAATTCGCTCTACAATGATAATAAACTATCATACCAAAACCCGTAACACCTGATAAGTGTGTTCGATTTAATGTTCGTAACGCTTAAGGTTAATTATACAACCGATGTCATGATGAATGCTATGACATCCAACAAATAACCAATGCAGTAGTAATAACACACGTAATTGTTCACCCAGCTCGTTCAACCAACCTACATCCGGAGGCTTCCAAGCCGTGGATAAAGTTCACTATTAGCGTGATCAATTCAAAGACCCCACACCAACACCCTGCTGATGCCTTCTCACTTAATCACTACCCAATGACACTTTTACCTAAGTCCTACTTAGATATGAGAACCCTCTCACTCTTCAATCACACCCTGCAGGATTACTTTCTACGCTCATAAACCTGCTCAAGATACACTTCCATTACACAACTTGATCATGCTTAAAAACTTTAATCATACACTATACATCCTCTTGCCTACAAAGCTTAAGGAGTATGGTGACCATCCCACACCCGGAGGTTCACAACAAACTAGCCCTAATGATTACATCTTTACAATACCGCCTACCCACAACTAGGTTACAATGCTTCTATTTATAACCCTTTTACCCAACCGGATTTGGGCCTTCATGTGATAGCATAATGCCTTTTAACAACTCAGATAAAATTAAGCGTAAAACTTCGCTATAAGTTAGGTCTTCAATCGAGCTTTTCTCCTTATCCTTAGCTTCGATTGAATCTTCTAGGCTCCACATATGCCTTCAATTTTCGCTACTTGTTGTGCATTCTATTTGGCGTAATATTCTGTGATAACTTTAGGAATGTAATCGCAAATGATTTGACAATTCAAGAGTATGATGTCCGATATGATGTTATGACATCTCGTGACATGTTGTTCCGTATGTTGATTTAATTCAACACAACATGTTTAGGCATTACAATAGGATTTTCAGTTGTTCACTATCCTATTGTACATTACATTATTGTTGTTATTATTTGTTTTGCACTAATTGAGCCAATCCTAAACAAAGACACTTACAATCTCCCCTTGGCAAATTTTGGCTAAAACAAATAACCTCACTATTTAGTGATTGCAACAATAAACAAAACAAGAAAAGTGTTCAGATACCATTGTAGGATGTCTTGACATTGATCTTGACATCTTTATATGTAACCAACACTAACTATCCAGATCTCACCTTTTCGTGAGTCGATGCACATGAGGAAGAAGATGCATCACATTCCTTTTAGTCCACTTAACCTTTCTTGTCATCGAGGTGTAGAAAGAGGTCCATGGGAGATAAACTATCCTTTCAGGGCATCCGAGAACCCTTAAGGAGTGACCGAATATCTCCCTTGTAACTCGTAATACGTGTCACAACTGTTCTAACTCATCACAAGTCACAAAAAATTCACAAGATTTGAATTTTCCAATAATTTGTGACACGTATAATTGTGACCATAACTTTGTGTAGTCGTGATAAGGACAATGACAACAGAAGAACACTCCTTTCTCCCTTTGGCCAAAATTGACAAAGAAAGCTCCTCACAAAACCGATCCAAGAACAAATTTTCCAGATCCGCATAAACCCCATGATGGTTGTGAGAGAAGAATGTGTGACGGAGTTTATATAGGAGATAGCAGTTCAAGAAGATGGCATTAATAAATCTTGTCAAGAATAGTCACATACCGTTGAATGCCTTTAATATCTCCGTGTTGTTTCACCACATGAACCAATCCCAAAACATGCACAAATTTTCGTTAAGGCAATTATCGAACAAATTTAGCCTTTGACCGCTTTGAAGATCAAGATTTATTCCTTATGGGAAATGTAATGCCAAATATAGCTCCTCAGATATCCACACCACGTGGTTAAGTCATTTTCCACGATTCTTCTTGATTCTCTCAAGGGTGCAATGTCTTCGAATGTCATGACATTCGATAGACGCTACCTTACGCCTTCAATGCTAGCTTTCATTTTCTTCTCACATCCAGACAAAGAGAAGGACTCTTTAAACAGCTAGTAGCAAGAGACTAGTAGCATTAAGCATGGCCATCAATCATGCTTCCTTGAGTGTTGCATAGATCCAACACAACTACTTTCTTCCTTTTTCCAAACAGCAAAAGAAGGAAGGAAAGAATGAACCAGAAGACTCCAAAATAGCTCAAATACACAAGATTTAGATGCCACTTCTATTTCTTGTAGTAGAAGAAACCCCTTGTACATATGCTGAATATACCAGATTCCTTAATCTGACTTTCTTCTTCTGATCTACCTTTCACTAGTAGTTGCTAGTACTAGTGAAGTCTTTACTATAATAGCATTTCTGATTTGCCAGACCAAGTTGCTATTTAATAAGATCTGAATCTACAAAATTGCTCCAAAAGAATCAAAGTCGCCATCGATGATTCTTTTCAAAGATCTCTCGAGATTTTCTTCTTAAACTCATGATAGCAAGAGCAATTTCGATGTCGAGACATTCTCCAAGACTTCACTTAGAAGTTCACAATGTCATATTATCAGAACACATAAACATCAGCATATCCATGTCCTCTTCTGACTTCTGATCTTCAGATTAAGTCCAACAATTTTTCTTCTGACATATACAAAGTCTCTCTTCAGTGTATATTGTCATTATGAAAAGTACAACACATATTGACCTCCTTTGTTATGGACAATCAAAAACCATTGTGGAAAACAATTAACCACTATCTCTGAGGTGATAACTCCAATCACCTTGAACTGGCCTTACGATAACAAAGACATCTAAGAAAATATGTCTTTGTATTTCCACAAATTTTGACATGACTCCCTGGATGGTTGTAAGTCATGTACCCATAGTCCGAAACCAACATCCAACCTTCTTAGTGTGCTTACAAGCTTTACTAAGATTCAGACTCTAAAGATCCGTAGGATTATCCCTTAATCAAACGATGATCATATCATCCTTCTGCCCATTACATTTACTAGTAGTTGCTGATACTAGTAAATACTTCAACCCAAAAAGGTAGTTATGCATTGTTGAGCATACTACTTTTTAAAACACAAGTAGAATCTTCTTATTCTAAACCAAAGATAGAACTGCCACTCGAATGAGGCGCTGAATATTAAGATTCATAGTCCCAAGTCTCCGCCATGCATTTCTAACAATAATGATGTTATAACATCATCTCGACATCGTAACCCATCTCGCTGGGTTCAAGTTGACAACTGTGGATTTATTTTCATCCATGCTCTTTTATATTCCTCATATGAAAGACATGATCTTCATCTTCAAGAATAAACTCACTGTATACCCTAGAGAGAAATAAACTCTACCATGCTCCAAAAACAGTCCGTAATTCACCAGCATGATATCATACAAACACTTAGTCTCCCATCAAAGTGTTTGTGTATATCTTTATGCAAGATCTTAATAAATACTTAGTCTCCGTCAAAGTATTCATTAATGGTTAGATTATGCCACCTTCTCAAGGTAGGATAATTGATCTAACAATCTTCCGCCATACTTGAAGAATCACCGATCCTTACAAACTTCCTTTGTCAAGAAATAACTTATTTGAGATGATGTTGCAACATCGACCGACATTGATCTCAAACACATGACCTCGCTTGTACTATGGTTTTGGATGAATGTCCATAGTAATTCAAGCACACTTTCTTGTAGGAATACAAGAGTACACCAAAAGTCGATCACCCTTCATGATCGATCCACAACACCCATAAATACATGCAAAGAACTAGCATGTAGCATTTTCACCTTGTCTCGCTTCGCTACCCTTGATAAGATGGCTAGGTTATTCTTGACATACTCGTAGACAAGTGTATACCCAACTGTTCTATTATGTGAGGACACCACATAATTGAACTCAAGTAGGAAGAGGAACTTCTCATGAAAGAGTCAGGAACCATGATCTTTGATAATAACTCCTCCTTGCTTCACACACCTAACAAGATCATCCTAGGTGAAATGGATGACTTTTCAAGGTGCAGACACCAACTATTGGACATTGGTTGAAACAATTCCAATGCCAAAACATTCCATGGATGCTTTTCATCAAAAGTGTGTTCCATGCTCATATAGACTTGACAAGAGATACAAAGCCTATATTCCTTTGATGAGAGTCATCACTAGACAAATTGAGATAACAGATTCTCAATACCGTAATGTCAAGACATTTTGTATGACATGTCTTCAAAGGTCTTCGTGTCAAGGACTTCAATATCACCGCATCCTTTCGAGAATCATGGGAATTCTCCAATAAATGTTGCAGTTTATGAGGTTGGTAGCCAATCATCTGTTGTACTCCTAAACATCTTGGAGACCACAAAGATCATGAGAAGTAAACTCAAGCATCTTATAAACCGTAGTGATTGATCACCCCTCCGAATGTAATGTTATCCATCATCCTCTTTATGGACACATTGTTGAGCTCTTCACTCGCACATAGTAAGCACTCTTTATTTGAATTTGCCACAGTTCCGATTAAGAATCCTTAGTTTGCTTTACACAAGTTTCGATTGCACACTCATCACTTGTACTAGAAGAAATCAGACATGAGAATGTCCAATTTGACTAGATTTCATCTGTCTCTTCTCAAAATCTGGTGTCTTCAATAGTTGTGATGTTGTACATCCTTTTTCATCACATACTTTAAACTCTTAATTCTGATTTCCACATATTTATCACATAAATATTCAGCTCCCATCCGTTATTCAGTTAGAATTATCTACTCACACTTAGATGATCCTGACTGATCACTTCTTCACACTTACCAAGCATATTTACTTGGCTGAAGACACAAAGATGATGTTCCAACATCAGATAAGACATCATCCATCACTTGAGGGGAAACATGGAAATCACAACTAACAACAGTTGTTCAAGTATCTAAACAAATCATAATGATTTGCTTCAAAGAAAGTATGTTCTATGGACATGAATAGGGTTCCTAAATTCTGGTTCCTTTGATCAGAAGAATCTTCCAGACAAGAGCTTATCTTGCTTTCACATACAGGGATTGCTGAAGATACCTTTATAAGTCTCTTTAAGTACAATGAGCTCACTTATACTCCCATGAGCTTTGGTCGAAATAAACCGACATCGAGTAGATAACCGCTGATCGTGTCCCCACCAACTAATACAAAAGATGTCTCCTCTTCCGCATCGTGAGTAGGTTCTAAACATATGTACTCACACTACATGTGTTCGTAATCATCTGCTCTTCAATTGGAAACCGTGAATATTCTAACATCCTTAAGAACATCGCCCATCTCCTTGAAACACATCATCCTTGATGATCTTCAAGGTCTTCAAAACAACTTGCAGATGAGTATGAGAGTCATTGATCAATTGATACTCATCAACACTGTCAATAGATGCCTTTATGAGTGGTCTTGAGAAAATCTCAAGTATCTTTGACAATATTGATAGGTTGTAAAGTCTGCTAAAATTTCTGAGACAAAACAATAACCCTAGAGTTCTTCTTTCACTTTAGGGTCAGATCGTGGCTATGCAATGAATAGCCATACTTCAACAGAACTTGCTTAATGCTTACTCCATATTGTAAGCATGACACATAACGATTGAAAATAAATCAATCCTACAAATTGTTTGCTTCCTCACCAAGCAACATCCTAGACCCAACTCAAGCCCCGCTATATAGAAGCTTTTTAAACACAAAGGATACCTTATCAATATCTTCACCCGCATGAAGGTTCTCGATAATTTTCTTCTCAGGCCGGAAAAAGTTGAACTGCAATCCAAAATCTTCACTCCCGCATGAAGTCTTTGAATTTGTTCAAACACTTTATCTTCTTTTAGCATAGCCGATCAAAGTTGGTCTAGTTTTTCCCAAATTGGTCCATCCTCCACTTCTAAGGACCAATCAATATGAACACTACTTTGTTCAAACAATCTTCACCTTGTACACAACCGTAAAGTATCCCCATGGATCTCATCCAAATGCATGTGATGCCCGCCCGATACCAATTGAAATTCTCGTATGTCATGCACTCAGATGTCTAATGGAGTGTTAAGACATCCGATCCGACATTGCGTCGAATGTAGAATGGGTCAGACTTTTAAATTTCGCTCTACAATGCATAATAAATCATACCAAAACCTCGTAACACCTCCGATAAGTGCGTGTTCGATTTAATGAAGTTCGTAATGCTTAAGGTTAATTATACAAACCGATGTCATGATGAATGCTATGACATCAAACAAATAACCAATGCAGTAGTAAATAACACATGTAATTGTTCACCCAGCTCGGTTCAACCAACCTACATCCGGAGGCTTCCAAGCCGTGGATAAAGTTCACTATTAGCAAGATCAATTCAAAGACCCTATACCAACACCCCGCTGATGCCTTCTCACTTAATCACTACCCAATGACACTTTTACCTAAGTCCTACTTAGATATGAGAACCTCTCACTCCTTCAATCACACCCTGTGATTACTTTCTACGCTCATAAACTGCTCGTAAGATACACTTCCATTACACAACTTGATCATGCTTAAAAACTTTAATCATACAATTCATACATCCTCTTGCCTACAGCTTATGAGTATGGTGACCATCCCACACCGGGAGGTTCACAACAAACTAGCCCTAATGATTACATCTTTACAATACCGCCTACCCACAACTAGGTTACAATGCTTCTATTTATAACCCTTTACCCAACCGGATTTGGGCCTTCATGTGATAGCATAATGTTTTAACAACTCAAGATAAAATTAAGCGTAAAACTTGCTATAAGTTAGGTCTTCAATCGAGCTTTTCTCCTTATCCTTAGCTTCGATTGAATCTTCTAGGCTCCACATATGCCTTCAATTTTCGCTACTTGTTGTGCATTCTATTTGGCGTAATATTCTGATAACTTTAGGAACAAATCGCAAATGACTTGATCCAAGAGTATGATGTCCGATATGATGTTATGACATCTCGTGTGACATGTTGTTCCAGATGTTGATTTAATTCAACACAACATGTTTAGGCATTACAATAGGATTTTCAGGCTGTTCACTATCCTAATGTACATTACATTATTGTTGTTATTATTTGTTTTGCACGAATTGAGCCAATCCTAAACAAAGACACTTACACATTGTTCGAAAACGTTTTTGCTATTCGAAAAGGGCCTTCCCAATGAGGTGACCATTTACCCAATGCTTTATTCTTTTTGTCCATGGGCAATATGACTTTCCATACTAAGTCATTAACGTTGAATGTCTTACCTTTACTCTTTTGTTATATGCCCCGCCACTTTTCCTTTTGCCTCATTAGGATTTCCAATGCATGTAGTCTCGACTGCCTAACTCAACTAACTCATTCACCATCATTTCCCAATATAATGACGAGGGAGTTCATGTTGTCTTTGGATTCGAATCGATCAGATGAATTTCTGCAAGACCGCATCATGGCCAAATGTTAGTTGGAAAGGTGTAGTATTGGTAGCTTTTTAGAGATGTTCTACAGCCCATAGTACTTGGTCTAAAGTTTTATGCCAATTCTTTGGCTTTTACCAATGTGTTTTTTATCAAACCAATTATTACTTTGTTGGTCGCTCGACCGACCATTTGCTTGAGCATAATATGGTGTTGATGTCAATAGTCTAAATCCCATCTCCGAGCGAACTCTTGCATCTTTCATTAAGAACATGCACTTTGGTCTCAGAAGTTATGCTTTCCGCAATCCAACCTATAGATTATTTGTTTCGTATGAATTCAATAATAGCTTCGATGCAGCCTACTAGTGGTATCGCTCGATCCACTTAGTAAAATAATCTATTCCTACCAAGATGTACTTGACCTTTAGACGAGGTGATTGATTTCTCCTATTAAATCTAACGCCCATCCTCTAAAGGGCCATGGTTTAATGATCGAATGCACCACCATGTGAGCATGTTGAATCCTCGCATGTTTCGACATTCTTCACATCCTTTAGCTAAGTCTATGCAATCTTCGAGCATGCTAGGCCAAGACATACCATATCGAATAGCAACCACTTCATCTTGTGGCTCGCTTGATGTGCCCCACATGCCCCATTATGAACTTCTCGATAATGCTAGATACGCCCACTTTCTCCTAGGCATTTGAGCAATACACCTTCGGGTCTTTTGAACAATTCATTTCCCATAAGGACATATGATAATGCTCTATATTTCATTTTTCTATCTACGCTTAAGGTTGGATCCTTTAGAAGCTTACAATTGGGCTTCGCTAATCAGATCCGATACGGTGTTTATGGCTAACACTTCAATCTATCTTTACCACTACAACCTAACTTAATATTTTCTAAATCGATGGTGTTAGTCCGGTAGCCATAACCCTACCTCTTATTTCGATCAACTCTTTAAAGTTTTTGTAGAGACTTTATAACCTGCCAACTGTATAGGTCATTTGCTTCTTGATTCTCTATTCTTGGTATATGTTGGATATTCATGTACTGAATTTTTGATCAATCATAGCTATGACTTAAGTCATCAAATTTTCCTTTATGCATTTATATTCCTTTGTTATTTGTTTGACCACTAACTCGAGTCACCTTTAATTTCGACTTTAGTTGCTCCCAATTCCAACAAAGCTTCAAGTCCAACAATAAGCGCTCAGATTCGGGCATTGTTCGAGCAACGAGGCCATCCAATTTATACTTGAATTTTGTTGGAATTTCTTCAGAGAAATTATAAGAACTCCAACACCACTACCTCTTTGTGAGTCGACCCATCAAAGTATAATTTCAAGGTCAAGCCCCAACATAACCCATAATGGTCTTTTCGACCAAAGGAGTGATCCACAATGAAATCAAGAATTACTTGGCCTTTCACAGCCTCAAAGGCATGAAGGTTAAAGAATATTCGTTAGGGCTAAAGCCCATTTACCCACTCTACTATGCATAATTGGTTTTGACAAGATGTGTTTGATAACATCGAAATGAGAGGAGACATACACATCAACAGTGCTTTATATAATATTTAAGTTTCATACAAGAGAAGTATAAACATAGGCATAACTTTTCTATGTTACTATATCTAGTTTCGCATCATTTAGCACCCTACTTAAATAGTATATAGCTCTTTCGATGCCATTACTATCTTCTTGTGCTAACATACTACCTATAGTAAATTGTAAGATATGTATGCCTCATGGGCTTTCCCAAGAAGGTGGAGACAAGATAGGAGGTTGAGAGAGTATCTTTTAATTTCGGGCCTCGATGTACTTGACTCCACCAAGGTTGGCCTTGTTTTAAGCGAAGTAGTGGAGAGAATGCTTGAGTCTTCCACTTAGATTCGAGATGAATATTCTAAGAAAATTTATCTTCCCAGCAGACCGCAACTCTCTTTTTGATGTGGGTGCTTTAGTCTCCATGATGGCTTTTGTCTTATTTTGTTGATTTCGATTCCTTTTTATGAACCACAAAGCCTGAAGTCTCCCCGCACAAAAATGCACATTTAAGGATTCATTTTCAAGTTATGTTTTCTCATTCTTTCGAATGATTGGCCCGATGGTGCGTATGAGTTTCAAGAGACAGACCGCATAAAAGTCTCAATAAAATCGTGAAAAATGGAATCCATTGCTCGCTGGTAAGTGGCCCCAAGATTTTCAAGCCAAAAGGCATCACTAGCCACTCATAGGTGCCTAAGGCCCCGGACAACGAAATGCCGCTTGGCAACATCCTCTTCAAGAATAAAAATCAAGTTATAACCGTATATCCATCTAGCATGCTTAAGATTCGAACCCCGCAGCAGAGTCTATTAACATTTCGCTATGCATGAGTATTGGTCTTTGGGGTTGCGATTTAAATCCCTAAAGTCTATGCATATTCTCGTGGAACCATTTTTCTTAATAATGTGCACTATATTAGCTAACCATTCGACATACCTTGTGGTTCGATGAACTTGCAACGCAGAAACTTTTCGACCTCGCCTTTAATCTTGAGCATCGGGCGCGAACCTCCTAGGAGTTTGCTTGATGGGCTTCTTGCCATCCTTAATTGGAAGTCGGCTCTACTAACTCTCTTTCAAACTGCATTTCGTCGTAGTCCCACGCCAAGCAATCTTTATTTTCTTGAGGATCTCGATCACCTCTTGCTTGAGACTTGGACCCGGCCGCACTTATATAGGTTATTCTTTTTGTGTTGTCATCCCCAAATTTACCTCTTCGAGTTGATCCTGTACAACATCTTAGCACCTATGTTTGTAGGATCCTTCTAAGCTCGTGGGTTCTGATCATATATGGCATCTAGCCTTTGTTCTATTTCATTTTTTCGCAGGTGAGTCTTTCAACCAACCCCTTTCATGTTATTTTCTTCAACTATACGCCTATTTCAGCCTCGTCGCTATCCATTTGTTCTCACCATGTAGGCCGAAATTCTTCAAGAATGAGGACTCACATGAGCACTGTTGTCGAACTCCCACTTTCCGCCTTCTCAAGTACCTTCGAGTCCTTCGCCTCCTTTAATTATTTTTCTATCCCAATACATGCCATCATGGCGAAGGGTCATATAATATTGCGCATCTCCGCTTCGCTCATCTCCTCATTTGGAGCACAAGGGCTATTCGTGCTAGATACTTGTCATAGTTTCTTTTGTTGACCAGTTGATCGTAGTCATGAAGTAACTCGATCCGCCTCGATGTTCTCCACTATCCCATCTTCTCTCCATAGCACTAACCTTGGTGCATTGACGAAGGCCCCTACGCCATGAATCCATTCTCTTCTAATGAAGTTGTAGTTGGCCTTGGCTTCGATTACTATGAACATGTGGGCTGCAATCGAACCAACGGTTAACTCCACTTGCACCACTCCCAATGTTTGACCAACTTTCCTTCATAATTTGATAGAACCATGTTATGCGGTTTGACATCACTTTCTTGTATTCCCAATTTTTAACATAAATGAGGCATTAGATTAACACTACCCATCTACCAGACCTTATTCACACCATGGCATTAACCTTTGCTCGAATGAACAATGGCTTCAAATGATTCTTCATTCCTGGCTCGTGTTCAAGAATGCATTCGCTCTTCGACGGCGCCATTATCCATGACATAATAGCAACCGCCTATGTTTCATCATATCAATGGTATCATCCTCTCTCGTTTCTCGATTTTTGTTTGCTGTTCAACTCGGGTAGTATGATACCACGCTGCGCTTTAGGTTGAGTGAGGATTCTCCTTCCGATTCAAAGTTATCCGTCAAGATATCCTCATCTTCCTCTAGCCCCGAGTATATCCTTTTGATTCATCCGTTTTGTGTCGAAAAAGTCTCCTACTAATGGAGGTTTGTTTTGCTGCTGCTTGTCGTTGGTTTGTTAGTGCCGGATATCTCTTTCTTCTCGGTCGAAACTACCTCTTCGATCGCCAAAGATTTCCTTCTCACCTTTCGAACACGTTGTTGCCTTCGCCATTGGGATCTTGACATGGGATTCTTCCCTTTATAGTTTTCCACCTCAACTCTTCTTTTCTTTTGTTGTTGAACTGCTCCTCATACACCATGGCGTGACGCATTTCGCCATTGCTTCTCCAATTATCTTTCCCTTATTGGTTTTGACGCAACCATCTATCGCTTGGTACTTCAAATAGGATTCAATGTTACCTTGAGCACCTTTGGGGTAAGGACTATCGTGCTTTGATTATGATTGCCGTGAGGTGCCGACTCTTCCGACCCATCTCCTTGTGATTCCGGCATGGCGAAAGGAATGGTTTCAATGCCCCGCCATGTTTTGGTCATATGTCGAACACCTTGGGCAAATCAAACACCGCTGCCTCTTTATGGCAGCTAAGAATTCCAACACACTCTCTCAGTGTAGCATCTAAACAATTGATTGTCTTGGCGCGGCTGACGCCCTCGAGCCCTTTGGCTCTTTCAACTCAAAGAATCCTCTCGCAGCGATGATGATGTATCTGGGCAAAGCATCATCTCGCCTTTGTGGCACACCATGAGGTAATTTTTAAACCGTATCTCAGATATCCTTCCTCCATTTTGTATTTTTCCTTCTCAAGATATTTCTCCATTTCTTGCATCTCGTAAAGGTTTCTCCACGCCCACCATATTAACATCCACCTCTCCATCTTTTCATCATCTCCCAACTGATGGTTCAATATCTTTGAGTTGTATTTTAACCTCTCGGGCGGAGTATTTCACCTGTAGTCGAATTTGCCACTAGGCTCCCCAGTGTCCCAAACTTCCTTCTTGGGCTTGTGTCCTTCTACCTCTCCATCTTTTGTATCGTCATCTCCCCAACCCGATGGTTTGATGGCTTCGATTGAGATTTTTGCACTCTCCGCGTAATATTTTACCGATAGTCGAATCTTCCACCGGTTCTCCCAAAGTATCCTGTGTCTCTTTCGTGGGAAAGTTGCTTTGTAATTTGACCTTTCTAATTGGCGCCTGCACCTTCAAGAGTCTGCACCATCTGTCCCCGACTCTCCGGCCCTCAATAGCCTCGGATGTCCTTCAAACCAATGATCATGCTGCTTAGTCGAAGCCTCGGTTGTTGGTGGATGTCTTGACTCCATTGTTGACTGATCATCCCCAACTCTCATTCTCGTGTTTTCATCTTTCAATGTATTGACCCCTTGGTCTGTTTCCATATTTATTTCTCCCATGCCCGGGCTCGGAGTAGTTGGTGTCTGCAATATCCAGGATCCTCGCCTACCTTCATCTTTGGCTTATCGGAAACTTTAGTCTCGCTTTCTTGATTGCATTCTAATCAAGTCCCCAAAAGAAAACACCGTGAGGTTTTGTGGCCTAAGAAACTATGATATTTACAAAATCCTCTTTTCTTTCTTTGATCTAAAGGAGGTATTTTAACATTCGATGGCACAATCATTGACCATCTTTGACAAGCAAGTCAAAATCTCATCACACTTTGTCACATCAAAGGTGTACACCTTCTTTGAAATTTGTCATTTTTTCATTTTCAACAATTTCTTTCCTTTGTGGGAACCAACAGCTTACAAGAGTAGGGCCTGCTTTAACTCGCTAGGTCCACCGACCTCCTCGAATCGGGACGACTTTCCTGCTTCGACATAGGAAATTCTTTCTTTCTTAGTACTTTTGAAATCCCCGCCTTCTCGGCCTTTAGTCTTCGACTTGTCGAACCCTATCTGCCAACCGAGCCATATCTCTCAAGATATCTAATTTCTTTCGAATCGAATAGTCAAGGCCACCGCGGCCATTTCGACTAATTCATGTTCTGGGACCATCGTGAAACATCGGATTTCAATAGTCCGAACCTATTCAAGTATTCGCCTATGGGGTGAAACTTCCTCTTAACACTAGCTAGTTCCTTCAGACTTATCTTGATTGTCCCATGTAGAATTATTCATGGAACAATCTTTCTAAAAGGGCCTGTATCTATGGATCCGGTGGTAATGTGGTGAACGGTGAAAGCATTTTTCGTGAGGGAACTCGGAAATACTTAATCCTAAGGTTCTCATTATTGGCTATGTCTCCGCCTCGTGAGATACCGCCATGTGTTCAATGTTGATTCGCTTAGTATCTCCAGTGAACTTTGTAAACTTAGGGATCTTGTGTCCCTTGGTAAGTCCGTATGCATCATATAATCGCTATGGGAGAAGCATAATTTGGCCTCCTAATCCTCAATACCGCTTTGGGCCATTATTCTCTATCATGGTGGTTAGGTTATTTTCGCCAAGATATTATCATTTCAATTCTATGGACCACCGCATCATTATCTTGGTTTCTACCTACCATAACTACTCCTCTAGGTTGTTCTTCTCGAAACTGGGCCTCTTGCCTCGAGCCCGGCCCCGGTTCCCCAACTCCTCGTGGTTCCTCTCGAATCATGGAGCATCATATCTTCGATCCTCGCCATCGGTTCTACAACTCCCCAAGTGATTCTTCTTGAATCATTGGGGCATTTCCTCTTGTGCCCTTGCCCTCGTGTCAAATTCTTCTAACCGGCCTATAGGGTGGGTCAATGGCTTGTTCGATGATAGGTGTGTTCGCCGAGTCACACTGTTTCTCGCCTCTCTGGAGCAAAGAAATCTTATTCGACTCATATTATCAGATTTTCTATTCACAACACGTTCGAACTATTGGGGCAAAGATTTCTTGCATAGTTTGTGCTAATACTCCTATCATGTTATGGTTACTATCATCCATCAATTGCCTAAAAGCCATTTGGTTTTCTGTGGTTAAGGTGGGTAAGGCGCTATAACCCCCCAGACCTTGGTTATTCGTAAGAAATTGATTAACCCCAGATCCAGATCCTAATTGGGGTGATGCATTTGACGTCGAAGTTTGCAAGCCTGCCATAAAAGATGTTGGCATCCCATAAGAAGGGTTTCTGGGTCTATTACCCTCGAAACTAGGTGGTCTAGTTTGTAGTGGGGTGGCGAAATGGGCTTGTGTCCTGGTGGGACGGTCCCCTGGGTAACCAAAGGGTTCTGTATTGCCCAAGATCGAATTGTTTGTTGACATGCCACTTGTTCCGTTCGTGGCTATATTACTAGTCGAAGATGCAACCGATGCATTCAAGGGATCGCACCGATGTTGCAATGAAATGACGACTTGTGCTGCTCCATGTGGGGCATTTGTTCCCTTGTTGATTATTTGGATTAGACATTTTATTATTTCGATTTCTTCTGGGTAAAGGTTGGTTACTATTAGTTATTCTACCACTCCTAAGGTTCATATACCAATGAACTTTGTTTACTCAGAAAGAAATTTTTATAATAATTATGGTTATAATTTTCTTAATTTATAACGGCCAAACTCTGTCCCACCGGGCGTGCCATTTTGTTCACGTGATTTACGTGAAACAACCGCTACTCTTCCAAACTATTGAATAAGCGCTATAATCTGTATGTTATTCAATCCCTCGGTAACTTGCGGATCGACTAGATTGATCCTATGGGGTATCGGCCGTTGGTATGAACTTAAGATAGAGATCCATATTTGAGAATTGTTTTTGGATGTTTTGTATAGGTTCAAGTACGTTTCGATTACTTAGTGATATGATCAAGTAAATAATGTATATTTGGTTCGAACAAACAAGAACATTCAAATTGAAATGGCAAGAAAGTATATAAATGCAGCAATATTCAAATAAACTCTTAAAGTGTAAAAGATTTTCAAAGTAATCACACAAACGTAAAAGATGTGAATGTAAACAAATGTATAAAAGCTCGGGAAATAACAAGATTAATGTAAAGGTTTTTGGAAAAGTAAAGAACTTCAAGATGGTAGAAAAAACATTTAAATGAAATGACTTTGAAAGTAAAGAAACTTAAAAGACATTGATGCAAGATAAAGTTAGGCGGAAGGATAAAGATACATTGTTGAATAATAAAGCTTTGGTGCAATCATACGTACATCATTCGTGCATTCGCTTTCCTAGCCATGTGGTATTTTGAATGTGATGAATTTTAGTACAATAGATATGACACACGAAATCCTAACATTAAGACTCCTATTTATACTAATTCGACCATAACGGTCGACCCATAAGATCTTGCCACGCTTAGAACATGCAAGACACCATGCTTCTCTTGCTTCCACGCTTTGAACCGCTTTTCAACTCCCTTTTATCCTGCTTTGAATTTCAAATGTATCACTACGATTTCAACCCATTTCCTCTCGATATAATTCTATTGCCCGATCGCTTGTTTTACATATCACCATTATTTCCGTCGACACTCCGGAACTCAATACATCCATTCGAAGGGCTAATTCTTTTCTTTCCAAACTATGACATTCACTATGTTCCCCTGAATACTTTAACATCATCTCATCTCGAGCTCCATGATCCTTCTTCGAATCACAAGATATCAAAATCTTCAGCTAACACCATGATGTCGCCTCTGAATACATGATCTTGACCCTCGATTGTCGCCTACGAAAAATGATGATAGTCCCTTCGAATGTGCTAGGATACTTCCTACAAGTTTCTTTCTATCACCATCCGATGTCCCTTCGAATGTCCCGCTTACATCCAACGAATGGAGTTACCTACCAATTAATGGTATGGATAACACTATTCTAAAGGAACGTAAAATAACATGAAAACGACCAATTCTGAGTAGGTAATAAGACTTTTAGTTGCTTGCTCTATCAAATACTTTTCACACCTCACACTTTTTTCAAAGTTCAAACTCTTTTCAAAAACGAAACATTTCCGTACACTTTGTATACATTCCTACATGAATCATTACAAAGTCAAAGCGAAATGCCTATTCAAAACATTTTTGTCAAACACACAGAAAGCAATTTTAAAGTGATCTAGAGCAACTAAGAGCCCGTAGATAACTACGGATGGAAAGGGGTGCTAATACCTTCCCTTTTAATAACCTTCTCCCTTACTCAGAATCTAACGAAGGTCTTTTTTTGTACTTTTTACCTTCCCTTAATTGGATAAAAGAAAAGTCGGTGGCGACTCTTGCTATCCGCACATTTGCGATACAAAAACCTCAAAGTCAGTTCACCGTGTTACAGAACTGGCGACTCTGCTGGGGATAAATCCTTAAAGAGAGAATTACCTTAGGGATCTTTATATCATCTTTACTGCTTTTTGTTTGACTTGCTTGCTTTATCTTTAAGGGTTGCTTGGGTATTATATTGTTGGGGGATCCTACACCCGGATCTGGGTTTCCTTTTAGGTAAGTAGCAATAAATCGTCGCGACCGTTAGACGTATATCCAAACGGTCAACATGATGCCTACGTTAGCGTGACACTTTGGTTGTCCCGATACTCTTCATTCCCAAGTTGAGGATAGTATTTGGCTTCTGCGTGGTGTCATCAAGCGCTAACTAAACTTTTAGAACCTTAATTGACCCATCTTGGCCATTAGAAGGTAGTGAGATGGTCGGCTTTAGTGTAGACCGAGGTTGGTTGATTCTCGATGCTACGCTCATTGAGATCAAACTTTTGGGATATTTTCGATCGACCACTTGGCAGTCGTATTGAAATAAACGCCTACGAGAAAGATCGATGATGTGAGATTCCTAGAACCCGGTTACTATTATAGGACAGGATGAACCAACTCAAACTTTTGGTGGGCTAATCACCTAGACCTCTTGCAAGCCTTAAACCTAGGCTCATTGTGTGAATTGCTTGTGTGTGCCAAACATGACATCATGACATCATTCGCATTGCATATCAATTCTAACTATTTCAAGGACCTAGGGATTTATCTTTGCTCTATTTTGTAGGGAATTATGGCTTCTAGAAAGACTATTCGAATCAACTTCATGGGTATACCTTCTCAGCTCAAAGAATTGGTTTCAGAGATTCCCGACCATGCTCAGTTCATCAAAAGACATGGTTATCTACTTGACTTGGTTATCTCCGGTTTTGAAGAAGATATGATGCATGTCCTATTTCAGTTCTTCCGATCTGAAACACCATTGCTTTACATTCCCAGATTATCAGTTGGTTCCTACCTTGGAAGAATTCTCTAAGCTACTTGGGATACCTATTCTTGACCAAATGCCATTCACCGGTTTAGAAAAGTTTCCTAAGTACGAAGACATTGCATCCGCTCTACATCTAAAGAGCTCAGACATTGAAGCCAATTGGGAAACTAGAAGCGGAGTTAAGGGTTTACTTGCCAAGTTCTTAATTAAGAAAGCCCGAGAATTCCTCAAAGCTATGAGTTTCCATGCATTTGAAGACGTTGTGTCCTTGCTAATCTATGGTTTGGTTCTATTTCCTAACTCAGATCAATTCATAGATGTCAATGCCATTAAGTTGTTCCTTACCCGCAATCCAGTGCCTACCTTACTTGGAGACATCCTACATTCTCTCCACACTCGTACTACTAAGAGACAAGGAACTCTCATGTGTTGTGTACCATTACTTTCCAGGTGGTTTATTTCGCACCTTCCTCCATCAGTTTTGAAGAACGAACAAAGGTTGAGATGGTCTCAAAGACTAATGTCACTTTCTCATTCAGATATCCGTTGGAATATCTTCTCTCAAAAGGACTTCACATTCATTGAGCGTTGTGGAGAATTCCCTAATGTACCACTCCTTGGTATAAGGGGAGGTATCACTTACAACCCTTCTCTAGCTCTACGTCAGTTTGGTTTTGCTCGAAGAGATGGTCCGCATGATATACTTCTCCAAGACATTGTGTTCGACTATAATCATGATCTCCAGAATTACCGATGAAGGTTCATACACGCTTGGGGCATGGTAAAGAAGACTGACACCAAGACTTTGGGGCACCAAAACTCCATTCCTTGGGAACCTTACCTCAAATGGGTGCGAGCTCGAGCTCAAAACCTCATGATGCTATTCCCGCTTGTTTTACCCGTAATTATGGAACCTATTGCTATAGGTGACGTACCCTATACCGTTCTCCATCCTGACATGCCTACTGATTTTGAAGACTTGAAGAGATCTTGGATTCAACTCAAAGAAGAAAGAGATACATTTGAAGCTCAATGTTATGCAAGTGAGAAGAAAGTGCTAGAGTTGACCAAGCTACTTCACGAGGAGCGAAGCATCAACGCCTACATCGGCACCAAGAGGAAGCGCTTGTGGGAGACTTAGGGCTTTAGGATTTATATGTTTTCTTTTATCTGTTTGAACTATCTCTTGTACTTAAAAAGAAAAAGAATAAAAAGAGAACTAATAAATGTTTGTTCATTGCTTGTTTAACAAATTTAAATCTCTAAGGTCCTTGAAAACATTGCATTGCATTCGCATAAACATTGCATATCATAGCATAACATTGCATCACAGGTACATTGAAGATTGGTTTTCTCATTCTCTCGCTATTTATTTTAGCAGAAATGGCTCTTGAACAGTCTGTCAAAGACCTCCAAGCTCAGAATGCTCAGTTTCAGCAGATGTTCACCAGTTTGGTCCAAGGCCAAGAAGATCTGAAGAAGCTCATCAACAGAAAGAAAGAAGAAGGTTGTTGGTCTCCTCAACATGGGCAGACGCTACAAAGGTGGTCCTAAAAGGGTTAGTCGGATAGAGCTCTCTGAAGGAAGTGTCAAGACTGAGGGGAGTGTCAAAGGCAATGAAGATGACCAGCGTGAGCCTAAGAAAGAGGGAGAGGATCGCTCTGACTATAGCCAGTACTCTGATGAAGATGACAAGTACAAACAACTTGAAGACCGTCTGAATGCTGTGGAAAATCTGAAAATGTCCGGGCTGAATTTTGATGATCTGAGTCTTGTTCCTGGTGTTGTGATTCCTCCCAAGTTCAAAGTCCCAACCTTTGCCAAGTATGATGGCATTTCTTGCCCAAAGCTACATTTGAAGTCCTATGTTCAGAAGATCAACCCCCACACTGATGACAGAAAGTTGTGGATGCATTATTTTCAAGAGAGTTTGTCCGGAACTCAATTGGAGTGGTATTATCAGCTAGAGATTGACCGTATCCGTACTTGGAGTGACTTGGATGATGCTTTCTACAGGCAATATGAGTACAATGCTGAATTGACACCCACTCGCATGCAACTACAGAGCATGTCTATGGGTCGTGATGAGAAGTTCAAGGAGTATGCTCAGAAGTGGAGAGATCTAGCAGGCAGAGTTCAACCACCCTTGTCCAATAGGGAGTTGGTCGATATGTTTATGGGAACACTGACAGGCCCATTCTTTAATCATCTGATTGGAAACTCTTCAGCCGGATTCACCGAGTGATATTGACAAAGCGCGATCGTCGGTATCAAGAGTGGGAAGATTCATGTAGAGTCATCTTCGAATGCTGCGAAGGGATCTTTTGGTGGTAAGAAGGAAGCCAATGTTGTGTATAATCAGAAAAGCCGAGCCAAGACCGACCGTGCTCAATCTGTGGGGGCATTTGTGATCTCCAATCCTACATCAGCACAACCTCAGCGAGACAACGTGCGTAGCCAGAACGCGCCGCGAAGACAGCTTACAAAGATCAACATGCCGTTGTCGCAAGCCTCGCAACACATGTTGAAAGCGGAGCTGATTACCTTGAGGGATCCTCCTCAAAACATCAACACTTCCTCTCCGAGATATAATCCTAATGCTAAGTGTGCTTACCATTCCAACAGCCCAGGACACAGTACTGACGATTGTTGCGCTCTGAAGAACAAGATTCAATATATGATTGAGGCTAAGCAGATTGAGTTTGATCCTCCTGTTGAGACTCCGAATGTGATCAATACACCTATGCCTAACCATGACAAGAGTTCCAATGCTGTTGGTGACGATACTTACGTTTTCAACATAGATGACTTGACTATTCCTCTGATGAGTGTTAAGAAGAATTTGTTGCAAGTGTCAATCCAGATGCCCAAAATCATTGGTGCCCATCTCGCACTGATGGTATGCTTGGTTGAGAAGACGTGTCCAGTGCATGATGGATAATCGTGAAATACTATTTCTGAAACCACCTGTGCAGAAGCTGTGTGAAGATATGTCTAAGTTGAAGATCGACGATGTGATTGAAACTGCACCATCTGTGTGGGATACCTTGGGGCAGCCAAGTGGAAAGTATGATTACATGGTGAAGTACACTGTTCCTGAGAGCTACAAGATTCCTATGGAAGACATTAAGGCGACCGGATGGGGTGACGATTTCCTAGAAGACTATGTTGATGTTAACACAATAAGAATTTCCTCTGCTGATTCCGTGCCTAGGGTGGCACCTCTCATTATCACTTCTCCAAGACCAGTTCCGTATTCCTCTGACAAGGCTATTCCTTGGAACTATGGAGCTGATGTTTACTATCATGGCGTCAAGCAAGACCCTCTGACCATTAAAGATCTTACAGTTGAAACTACCATTCCCGACATTGACAACATAACCGGATCCAGTAAGGTGACCAGAACCGGAAGAGTATTCTCTCTAGATATCTCTCCTCCAAAAGACACTGACTCCAAACGCATTCCAGCTATTCAATCCATTCCCAAGCTAGAGGAAAGAACGTGACTCATCCCGCCAACCGTAGTACCAAAGGAAGTTGTCAAGACACCTCCAAACAAGAAATGGAGGAAATTTCAAGATTATCAAGAAAAGTGACTACAATGTTGTGGAACAGTTGGGATGACTCATCCAAGATATCCATGCTTGCTCGCTCTTGTGCTCGAGGCTCATGCTAATGCCTTGGTGAAGTTTCAAGAATGCTCACGTGCAAGACACTACTACGACCAGAAGTTTGTATTGCTAGCCTAGCCGCCAACAACGGCCTAGGCTTCTTTGATACTAACTTGACTCACCGGAAGGAACACAACAAAGCCTTGCACATCTCTTGAGTGCAAGGGCATTACCTGTCCCATGTTTTGGTGGATACCGGTTTGCTCAATATCCTTCCAAGACGCTTTTGATCGACTTGATGTTGAAGGGTTGGTTCGAGACCACATTATTGTGAGAGCTTTTGATGGTTCTAAGCAGACTTGAGAGCTCACTCTGCTGTTAAAGTCGGTTCCCACTTTTGACTCCACTTTTTGTCATGGACATCCGTCCACCTACTTTGCCTACTTGGACGCCTTGGATACATGGGCGGCGTTACCTCAACTTTGCATCGAAATCAAGTACCGGTGAAAGGGAAGGTTGTTCGATGTGGTGAAGAAGAGTATATGGTCATCATCTACATTCCGATACCTCAAGGTGGAGGTGAATTCTTGAGACTCCACAAGCTTTGAAACAATACCCAGTCGTGCTGCTGACTTCCCACTCCCGATTACACAAGCTCCGCCTAGGATGGCCTCGCTGAAAGATGCTCAAACTGCTGTTGAACAAGGAGGTAGTACTATTTGGGGACAACTCCCTGACCTTCCTTTCAAAGCTGACAAGACTGGTTTAGGCTTCACCATCAAGGGTCAGAAGGTGATACGCCGCAAACGTGTCGGCCAACTTCCTTTCCGCATCAGCCAGAGCGGGATCCATGCTATAGAAGACAACGACAGTGACTTCGACATCAGCAAGTGGATCTTCCCAACTACAGACAATGCGCTCAACAATTGGAAGGCTGAAGACGTCATACCAATCTCCTTTAGCCAGGAGTAATTGCTCTTGTTTTGTTTTGCTTTTCGTATTTTTTATGTTTTGAACAATAAACTCTAAAGCCTAGTGCCTTGCCCGGCATCGTGGCTCGTTCATGAGGTTATTATCATCATTTGCATATTTTCATTCAATAAAATCGTTGGACTTTTGCATTTAATTGTTGTTTGTTTTACTTTATCACCCTTCAAAAGCTATGTGTTTCACACACCCACGTGATACAACGCGAATCACTCCGAATCTCGTTGATACATAATGCTATTGCTAAATATGACTTCGATAATCCGATCTACCAAGTCAAGATGAAAGTGAGGAAGATTATGAAGTGCCGGAGAACTTGTCGATCGCTAAGAAGAAGAGCGAGTTATACTGACCACACGCAAGTTGAAGTTGTGAATTGGACCGATGAAGACAAAAGAGATCAAGATAGGAGCGGGTCTTAAGAATGTGTTAAAGAAAGATTGCACAGATGCTACGAGACTACATCGAGGTTTTGCTTGGTCATACAAAGACATGCGTGTTTAGACATTGATATTGTGGTACACGATTGCCGCAAAGAGGGTTTTCTCGGTGAAATGAAGGTTCATGACGCGTCCCGAGATGTCGAGAAAATCAAAGTCAAGTTATGAAGCGATTCAATGCCGATTTCTTAGTTACTTCCTATCCGCAGGGTTGCTAATGTGGTACCCGTACCTAAGAAGGATGGCACGAATGTGTGTAGATTACGTAGATTTGAACAAAGCGAGTCCGAAAGACGATTTTCCACTTCCTCATATTGATGTTACGTTGACAACACCGCTCGATAAGGTTTTCTCCTTCATGGATGGTTTCTCCGTTACGATCAAATCAAAATGGCTCCCAAGACATGGAGAAGACTACTTTTGTTACAGGTGGGGCACTACAAGGTTATGCTCGATCGAAGAACGCGCGCCACTTATCAGGTATGGTGACATTATTTCACGACATGATTCATCACGAGATAGAGGTCTACGCCGACATGATAGCTAGATCACGCATCAAGAAGAACATCTTGATCATTTGCGAAACTGCTTGATAGGTTGAAAAGTAGATCGAGACTTAATCCTAACAAGTGCACCTTTGAGTCGATCCGAAAAATCCTAGGGTTTATTTTCGTGGTAAAGGTATTGAAGTTGACCCCGCCAAGGTTAAAGCTATTTAAGAAATGCCGCTCCGCATGAGAAGGAAGTCGAGGTTTCTTGGGATTGAATTACATTGATTCATTGCACATCTAATCGCTACTGTGAGCCAATCTTCGTTACTTAAGAAAGATCAAGTAGTGGAATGGAACGACGATTGCCGATCGCTTTTGACAAAATCAAGGAGTACCTACAATCCTCCTATCCCGATGTCGCCTCACAAGGAAGACCTCTTATCATGTACTTGAGTGTTAGAGAACTCAATGGGTGTGTGTTGGCAACATGACGAGTCCGGTCGAAAAGAGCATGCAATATACTACCTTAGCGAAAAGTTTACCGATCGTGAAACAAGATACTCACAATCGAGAAAACTTAACGCTTTAACTTTGCTCACGACTAAGAAAAGATATGTTGACTCACACTACCTTGTTGATTTCCAAGATGGATCCGATAAAATACATCTTTGAGAAACCAGCTCTCTCCGGAAGAATAGCAAGATGACAAATAATCATGACTGAATAAGACATCCAATACACTTCTCAAAAAGCGATCAAAGGAAGTGTAATAGCCGATCATTTGGCTCATCAAGCCGTAGATGACTACCAGTCTATGCAGTTCGAATTTCCAGATGAAGATGTTTTACTAGTTACAGATTGCAAGAGCGTGCCCGATTTAAGAACTCGAACAAGGATCCCGATGGACCATGGTCTTTGATGGAGCCTCAAACGCACTTGGCAATGGCATTAGCGCCATCATTACATCCCCTACAGGCGGGAATACTCCTTTCACCGCTAGATTATGTTTCAGTTGCACTAACAACATGGCCGAATATGAAGCGTGCATCATGGGTATCAAAGCTGCTATTGACTTAAGAATCAAGTTCTTGCAAGTATATGGAGACTCAGCTTTAGTGATCATTCAGATTAAGGGCGAGTGGGATACGACATCCGAATCTCATTCGTATCGAGAGCATGTTACGAGTTTGATTCCCTATCAAGAGATTACTTTCAATCACATTCCACGAGAAGAGAATCGGCACGCGTTAGCTATTATGTCATCTATGTTCAAGGTCGATGGGACAACGAGGCTCCCAGATCATCATCGAGAAGTTCGACGAACCAGCATCGTTATGAGCTTGATACGTAAGAGAAACCTTGGTACTATAACGTGAAGAGGTATCTTGAGACTCGTGAATATCCGCAGGGCATCACAATGATAAGAAGTTCATGAGAAGGTTCGATCCAAATTCTTCCTCAAGAATGGCATCTTATACAAGCGCAACCACGACTTGTGCTTACTACCGTAGACCGAAACAATGAACGTATCATGGAAGAGTTACACGGGCATTTGGTACCCACTCCGGACATACGATGGCTAAGAAGATTACGAGAACAAGTTACTATTGGTCCACCATGGAAGCGATTGTCACCGCTACGCTCGATCTTGTCACAAGTGCGACGACGCAGAAAAGTGCACGCACTCTAGTACCGGAATGTTCTAACACCGGCCTTTTGCAATGTGGGGCATTGACATGATCGGAGAAATCAAGCCCACCGCCCAACGGACATCGCTTCATCCTTGTGGCAATTGACTATTCACCAAGTGGGTAGCATCCTCGTCGATCTGTTACCAAGAATGTTGTGGCTCGATTCATCAAGCATAATCTTATCCGCGGTATGGCACTCCAAAGGATTATCACGATAATGGCTCTAATCTCAACAACAAGATGATCACCGAACTCGCACGCAGCTCAAGATCGACATCACAACTCTTCTCCTTATCGGCCTAAGATGAATGGCGCAGTGGAAGCCGCCAACAAGAACATTAAGAAGATATGTATGACATGACTTACAAAGATTGGCATGAGATGTTACCATTTGCTCTTCATGGTTATCGCACTACAAGACGGACATCAGGGCAACCCTTCTCTTGTATATATGGAAGCGCTCTACCTATCGAGGTTCGATACCCTCAACCGAGTCCTCCAGACGCAAAGCGAAGATGATTGGGTCCGACTCGCCTTGACCAGATTAACTTGATTTAAGAGAAACGACTGCCTATCGCCATGGATGATCTACGAGCGAATGATCAGAGCATTTAACAAGAGAGTCAAACACCAAGTCTACCAAGTCGGTGATCTAGTAGTCAAGCGCATCATTCTTCCGCAAGGCGATCCTGTGGACAAATGGACTCCCACCCACGAGGGACCATTTGTAGTCAAGATGTGTTTTCGCGGAGCTATGATACTTAGCACCATGGATGGTGAAGACTTCCCACACCGTGAATGCATATAGTCAAAAATACTACGATAAAGAGACCCACTAGGTCGATCGACCTAGGCAAAAATAAGGGCATCTGGCGAATCAAAAGGTTTGGGCAAAATTAAGGATATATACAAAACATGTACACCCAAGTCGAAAACCGAAAAGGCGGCTTGGGCAAAAGGGTATCCCTAGAAAACCGAAAGGGCGGTCTAGGCGAAAGTTAGATTTAAGCGTACTATGTCTCATCCGATCATCTACTTCCGTACTACTATCAAGATTCAAGATTCAAATGGCGAATCACCGCTCACTTTCTTCGAAGGAGATGAGATAGTTGAAATGTATGAGTACTAGCATAGTTGGGACTTAACGAGATTGTCTCCGCATAGCTTTTTGCTTTTCTTGTGTACAAACTGCTTGGCCATATCCACATTTCAAATAAATGCAAGTTTCTTTCTCTTCACAAGTTTTCACTGTTGTTGTTTGCATAAAGTCCAATGTTTGCTTTGAATGATTATATGCATCTAACAATAAAAATCTATTTGCAAACATACGAAAAGTGAACATACAAAGGTAATTACTACAGGCTCCAAGAATTGAGATGGCGACGAAAGTCACCAAAACACTCCCTCCGCAGAGCGTGATCCCTACGGAGATGTCACTCATTACAAACTTTCCCCAGTGGAGTACGCATCGACCCCCAAGCGGTGATTCCACTCAACTTAACCGAATTACACCCGTCTGCGAGCAATAGCATGTCATCCCCAGCCGAGATATTTATCCCCAGCGGATATCTCTCAAGCCATTCCCCTTTTCTCTAGCAGCAGTATCCAGACTTGAAACTTGGTTAAATAGTGCACCGGAGGAAACCTACACCTCTTATTTCCCAGTCAGAGACTCCGACGGGCTCCAGATTCCTCCAACCCAGTCTCCCAGCAACCATCAAACGCTCTCCAGCGAGATCTACACTCAAAATCCCCAGTGGAGCGCCTCCTAATTTTTCCCAGCCGGGTCTACATACAACAGATTGTCTCCCTGACTCTCCCCAGCAGGGTCTATGTATGAGATCTCCAACAACGAGTTTCTCAATCTCTACCTTCCTCAACAATATCTAGGCCTGAGACTTGGTCAGATAGTGCACCGGAGGAATCAAAGTTATCTTTCTTCTCAAGATCTCCATTCTCAAACAGAAGGCAGAAATCTCCAAGCAGAACATCCGCTTCTTCTTCAAGATGGATATGTTTTGAAATACCACAACATCTATCATTCATACATTACTCATAAAGTCATAATTCATGCATATGTCATTCATATGCATCATCATGCATCATACTTTGCATAAAGACTAACAATATTCTATCAAAGTTTCTCTTGTTTTCTCCAAAACAGGTGAAAATCACTTCCGACGCAAACAGGTCCAAGATTAAGACCCGAATCCAGACGGGAAAACTATCTGAACGACCACCCTCGCTGTTCTCCAACAGTGGATCCCGGATTAATACCCGAAGCTAGACGGGAAACCCTATCCGAACGATCACAAGCTATTCTCCGATAGCAGGCAGTGAACCAACACCCGATGCACAACAGGGAAGCTATCCACACTTTGCCAACTACTATCCCCTCAGAGTAATCAGTACGAAAATCTATTTTGAATCCTTCTTATTATCAACAGCAACTACAGAGTCCGGCGTATGACTCAGTTGCCTTGGATGGCATCTTAAGCCCATCTCCGACTACTTGTCAACAATTCCCCACTATCAGAATGCTGCATATTTGGTTAAAAACCAATATAAACCAATAACTTCATTCAAAGATGAGCACGAAGTCTAACGTACGACTCCCTCCGGATGGCATCTTAAGCCCATCTCCATGTTCCTTCCACTTCCAGAAATGCCTACAGAGCCTAGCGTATGGCTCACTCCCCAGCATCAATCTTTCCAGATGGCATCTTAAGCCCATCCTCGTCAATTCTCCTATAAACAACCTCGAGTCTAGCATACGACTCATTCCCCAGCAAATTCTTCAACTTCTCCAAATGGCATCTGTAAGCCCATTCTCGTATCACCAGCGAGTGCAAATTTTCAGGTGTACTCGAGTATTCAATCATCTTCTACCTCCAGGTCACGAAAGACAAACGTGTCAATCTAACCTTCCAGTACAAGAAGATTGAACAGGGGCAGCTGTCATACCCCAAAATTTGCCCTCCATCCTCTCAAGACATTTCATACATCCATACTCAAGGATTCCTCAAGAGTTGACCAGACAAACTCTCTCCTAGACAATAAACCCAAGCTAGGGTTTGGTATTTATCAAATCAAGATGGACTTCCAACATCTCCAATGGTCATCATGCCTCCTCATATGCTTCAAGGATTCTCCATGTCAAGTTTCAAGCCTCACAAGTCAAGTTTCCTCAGACAATTGCTTAGATGGTTGAAAATTAGTTGTATTGGACAAAAAGTCAACTGTGGTCAACATACAGTCAAACTTCATAATTTTTGGTCAACATCCTCATTTTGAAGTTACATTCATCATTTGATCAAGGGTTGATCATGATTCATCAAGAAAACTCAAGATTTGCTCAAAAGTCAAACTTTCTAAATTAGGGTTTCTAGGTGAAAAGTCAACTGAACTTTGACTGATCATAACTTCTTCATACTTTCTCAGAAATTTTTCCACCACCTCTTTTTTTGAAGAAAATTCAATTCTCTACAACTTCATGTCTCACAAGAATGTCCAAAAAATGCTTCATTTGAGAGGTATGGCCCAAAACATTACAGGTCATTTTCAAAGTCAACAAAAAGTCAACATTTTGTTTTGAGGATATATTGTGCATGGAAACTCCAATTGAGATGAGACCAAAACGGTTGGTTAGAGGACTCTTAGAGCTTTCCAAAAAGTCCAATAACACTCAAAAATGTGGAAAATTGAGCAAGATACACCATTCACAAGTTGGGCAATTTTGAAAGAGTGCACAAAGAGAGATGCTTCAAAAAATCAAAAACTTTGCAAATGGGCTTACTTTTTCTTCATCCAAACTTGTTCCTTATACAATTAGGAATATCCAAGCCCAATGCCACGAATTTTTATTTTATTTTTCTATTTAATTTGGAATTTATTCATTTAAATACAAATTAAATTCAAAAATAAAGTATAAAATCAAAATTAATTGCAAACTTGATTTTTATTTCTTCCTTGAGATCCAAGCAACTCATTAAAGCCAGCAAATTTCGAAATTGGATTGATATGGCAAGATTGGATTGAAAATTAATCAAAATTTGAAAATTTGATTTTGTACAAAAAATCAAATTTGATTTGCATTGATTAGTGATGATTTCTTCCTCAAATCCGCTCAAATTCCATCCAATATAAATACACAATGCATAGCACATGATTGAGGACGAAAAAATTGGCTCAAGAACCCTAACCTAGAACTCAAAAAACCGTGGTACACAAGCAAATTGCAGTCCTAGTTCCAGCTGTTTTCAATCGATTCCAAGGTGTCCGTTGCATTCCTTGATACCTCTTGAGTCCATCCAGACCTTTACATTGCCCAAAAACATCAAGAATTGCAAGAACACGAATTCGGTTTGTCACACTTTTTCCAAAATCGAATTCTATTATTCATGCATTTTTAACATGTTTTGTTGTTGTTTTTGTGATTAGAACGAAGATTGCAAGCTTTCTGGGCACTTTGATTGAGTTTCCATGGCTTAGAACACGTATTACCATTGCTAGGGTTTCCTGTGCCGTTTTAGGGTTTCCCTTAAATGAAAAAATTGGACCACGAGACTATGCCCATTGCGTTCGGAATGATCTCTGGAGTCGAACCATGTCTTTAGATGTTATTTATATTATGTATGCTTGATTTTCTATTTAGCCAGGGCCTGTAGCGTCGAAGAAAGACCGACGCTAGCTTTTGAAAATTCAAAACGAAGACGATGATGAATTGGCGCGAGTTCGTGGCAATAGGGACGTGACACCCGTTCACAATCCATTCGTTCCAGGATTCAAACACACACGCGCGTTAGTTCAGTTGGCAAGGCATGTGACCTGTGAAGGCAAGGTCCTGAGTTCGATTCTCCCCAGGACCATTTGGTTTTTTCTCTTTTACAAACTTTTCATATTTTTCTTATTTTATTTAATATTTTGCATCTATTTTAATTCTTTTCATAATTTTATTTCATGCATTAAAAATCATCAAAATATTTTTTTTCTTTTGCATTTATTTTCATAAAATGTTTATTTAATTTATAAAATTAAAAAATATCATTTTGCATGCATATTTATTTCTATTCATAATTTAGCATTTAAATCACATTTAATTAGTTTTTAATTATTAAATTGCATCCAAAAAATCCCAAAAAATTATTTTAGTATACTTATGTTATTTCCAGCATGTCATATTTTTCTCATTCAAAAATTTGCATTTTTACTAACATTTTCCTCTTATTCGATTTCCTCGTATTTTCCGATTTCTCATTCTTTTCACAGGTTATCCCGTTTCAGACGATTTCTTTTACCGTTTTCTTCTTTTTTTCAATAATGTAACTGCTTATGGGATGTAATAGTTTTAATTAGGCTTTTATTTTCTGCACGTTTAAATTATGTATCTGCCCCAAAGCCATGTAATAGCGTATGACATTTACTTTCCGCACTTTTACTTTCCGCAATTTAATTTCCGCACCCTATAAACTGCTAGTAATTAGGCGTGTATGGCAAGATAAAACTGAACATAGCCCACTAATTTTCAAGATAACATATCTGAAATCAACACACTTCTCTCACACATGCATCCCTTAGGGTAATTCTCTCTCGTTGCCTTACGAATAAATGGTCATGTCCCTCGAACGTAGAGGTATTCTAGCACCGTTGCCTTCAAAACAAATCATCATAGTCCCTTCGATACAAAGATCATAAGACCCACGATGTCGCCTCCGAATACATGATCTTGACCCTCGATTGTCGCCTACGAAAAATGATGATAGTCCCTTCGAATGTGCTAGGATACTTCCTACAAGTTTCTTTCTATCACCATCCGATGTCCCTTCGAATGTCCCGCTTACATCCAACGAATGGAGTTACCTACCAATTAATGGTATGGATAACACTATTCTAAAGGAACGTAAAATAACATGAAAACGACCAATTCTGAGTAGGTAATAAGACTTTTAGTTGCTTGCTCTATCAAATACTTTTCACACCTCACACTTTTTTCAAAGTTCAAACTCTTTTCAAAAACGAAACATTTCCGTACACTTTGTATACATTCCTACATGAATCATTACAAAGTCAAAGCGAAATGCCTTTTCAAAACATTTTTGTCAAACACACAGAAAGCAATTTTAAAGTGATCTAGAGCAACTAAGAGCCCGTAGATAACTACGGATGGAAAGGGGAGCTAATACCTTCCCTTTTCATAACCTTCTCCCTTACTCAGAATCTAACGAAGGTCTTTTTCTGTACTTTTTACCTTCCCTTAATTGGATAAAAGAAAAGTTGGTGGCGACTCTTGCTATCCGCACATTTGCAATACAAAAACCTCAAAGTCAGTTCACCGTGTTACAGATGGCATCACTGATGACATTATTTCAAGCCTACCAGACATCACCACATCTCAGGTGGTTGCTGAAACCTACGAAACCTACAAAAAAAGAGGGAAAGAGGTGAAGCCATTGAGAAGGAGGTCTAGTGTGATAATCAAGATAAACTGGTTTGAAAAACCAAAACCATTCACAGGGCCTGGATCAAACAGTGACCAACCTATGTGTTTGACAGATGAAGAACAAGAAAGAGGTTCACAAAAAGCAAAGAAGAAGCTTAGAAAATAGAATGTTATCACCCTATGTGTTGTCTCATGTATTGTATAATATTTTGTGACTTTATGACTTTTAGATGTTTTAAATATCACCCTATGTAATGTCTACAACATATTGTGAAAGGCTTATGCCCAATTCTATGTAATGCATTATTCTTTTTGTCAGTTCTTATACCTTCTTTCTGTCAAATTCTTATGCCTTCTTTTTGTCAATTCTTATGGCTTATGCCCAATGTTATGTCAATTCTTATGGCTTATGCCCAATGCATAAAAATGGTCAAACTATCATGTTTGTCATGCACCAACCTTTTGTATCGACTCATACATGATTGTATCAATGCATACACTTCTCTGAATCCATAAAAAAGGTTTGTACACAGTATGAGTCAACTCATACGTGTTTTGGGTCGACACACAAGATTCTGTAGGCTGTCTTGTATCGACACATTTCTTGCATGCATCGATACAAAGACATTTTGAGTCGATACATGTCATTTTGCATTGATACATGAATACATTAGGTAGAGTGGAGCTCAGCTCTGCTTGCATACTTCTGTTTTTGTATTGATACAAAAGCTCTTGTGTTAACTCAAATCAATCTTGTATTGACACATACGTATTATGCATTGACTCATACTGAAGTTAGTTTTACACAAATCATTTTAACAAACCATATGTATTGATACAAAAGTGTTTGCATCGACTCATATCCATTCCAAGCATTATGGAAGTAATCTCAATACAGTATGAATTGATACAAAACTCCTTGTATCAATACATAAGTTGTTTGTGTCGACACATACGATTTATGCATCGACTCATAGACATATTTACTCTCTGGAATCAATGCTTTATGCTATATGTATCAACACAAACTCACTTAGGTCGATGCATTTGTGTCTTATATCGACTCATACGACTTATGTGTCGACTCATAATTTTGTTTTTCAACTAACTTCTTCTATTTCCATATATAACACAGTTTGGTAGTTTTTAGACAGAGGTTGTTACAATATAACAACATCAATGCTATGTTGAAACGTCATATGGAATAACTTGTAACAACATATTGAATAACTTGTAAACAACATATTGTAAACAACATCAATGTTACAATATAACAACATCATATGGAATAAATTGTAAACAACATATTGTGCATTCATTCATGATAACTTTTAACAAAATCCATGACAACTTTTACAACAAAATAACAAATTCCTAATTCTACACTTTTGTTACATAAAATTGTATACCACTGCCAACAAAATCCAACAAACCATAAAGCCATCTTCATCTGAAAGTTCTTCTTCTGCATAATGGCAATCTTCTTCTTGGTTTTTTCTAGCTTTTTTACTGTTAATTCCAACCTGACCAATGTCACATCACATTTCTTGCATTCGCCAATATCACTCTTTGTGCATTCATTCATGGCTATAGCAAGCTCATCATCCCATAAAAACAACTCACAACAATTCATACTCTGCAAACAACCAACGCATTTAATTCAATGTCAAAAAACACATATAATTCATTGGCATACATTGGAGGAAACTACTTACTGTTGTAGGTTTTTTTCCGTAAACAAGTATTTTTAATTATCGATTCCACAGGGATTGGTGTATGTTATAGTCTTTCAATAGAAAAGTATGTTTTAAGATGATGTAACCAAAGGGTTTGTTATCTACTCTACTAGAACCATTAGTTTCCAAACAAATAACTAAATCAATGTTTTTGTAAAAGAGAGTTATAGTTTGGATGAGAGAGAGATTGAGATTGTTTTCAAATTAAAAAGGCATGTCAAGATTAGTTTCATTGATCTAGTTTCATACATATTTATTTAATCAAGTGATGAACATAGTAGATGATTTTTATAAATACATATCCTCTCAATCTTGTAGATTTCCCACCAAGATTGTGAATGTTACCATGTTAATCCTTGCATGATTTCTCACTACAACTATTAACATGATAATCATTAAGTTCAATATTTTGTAAACACTAACACACAAATCTATTCCTAGCATTTGTTTATTAGAGGATGAATATCCTAGGTCACTTTGAAGTATTCTTTTTCAAGCAAAACTCAAAGCATAAAGATGAAGAGCAAAGATATTCAACTATATTAATCATCAACCATGTTCATACACAAATGGATTAAAAGAAATACATACTATATAGATCAACTACCTCTAATCTTGACACAAAAAGAGCTTAGCCACTCATTTCCATGGTTGCTTACTCTCAAGATTGTTGGTAGGAATGAAGAAAATCCAAGAATCAAGAAGGAAAAGCTATATTGTCCTTACACTTCTTGCCCTAGATTTTTACAAAGATGAAAAGATAATCATGGTGGAGTGTTTCTTGCTTCCTTTACAAGCCAAAAAGTCAGCTGAAATGATGGGTTGGTGGCTCAAAAGTGAAAGCATGGGTTCTGTCCTTTTTCTGCTTTTTTCGCAGACCGCGCTAAGCCCGGTTAGGCGCGCTGAGCGCGATCATGCTGGCACCGCGCTGAGCGCGACCTGTAGCGTGCTTCCTTCACCCAAAATTATCTTCAAAAGAATCATCCCTAAAGCTCTTCAAGTGCCCTTGAATCCAAGCTTGGGAGAATTAGTTAATAAATTCCTACAATTAAGAGTACAATAAGTTAAATAATATATTTTAAACAAAAACTAAATAAAAACCTAATTAAAACAAAATACTAGAATAAATAATACTAATTAAATAAAAAGACATTGTTAAGGACCACAAAATAATGTGCAAAATAACTACAATTTGGTCCTTAACAACTCTCCCCAACTTACTTCTTTGTTTGTCCCTAAACAAAAGTCAATAATCTTACAAAGCTTAGAAGAAACAAAATGCAAGCATGTAAACTCACACAAGAGTAATGGTTCAAACTCGACATACCAGGCAAAAGCACACATCAATCGCTTCTTCGAAACATAACATGGCCATGAATTAAGTTCTAAACACAATATCTCAAAACATGTAACAAAATAAAAGATATGTTCACACTTGAATCACCTAATCATTTCTTCAAAATTTATGAAGAACAAAATGCATATTCACAAAGGACTAAACACTCTCACTAATAGTTATGCACATCCAGAATAATTCATGCGTTCATCGAAACAAGTTAAATGACAAAATGGAAACAAAGATCACTAAGGACTTTCAAGGTTGTAGCATGGCTTAGGTTAGAAACAAGGGATATTTAAGTACAAAGCCATTGAAACGAATCGGGTAAAAGGATATGAAGAGCATTTGACCACTAATTCCCATCTTATTATTCACAACCTCTTTTCTTTCCACACAATGATCCTCTTTTTTCTTTTCTTTCTTTCTTTTCTTTTGTTTTCTTTTCATATATACAACTTTCTTCTTTTTGTAATTTTTTTTTTTTATACTTTTCTTTCTTAGGATCATTGCGCCATCAATTCTAGGTTCTTTTTGATCCACCTCCCCAACTTCATTTATATCAATCCTTTTTTATTCAAGAACATGCTCTTCAAGGGTTAACTAACAAAAGGGTTGGTATTCACAAACAAGAAAATTTATAGAATGAATTATCATTGAATTTTTCAAAGATCATCAACAACTATTAAGTGGCCTACTTAACAATTACTTGGTTTGATACATTCATCCTACAAATACTATTTAAGCTCAAAAGGTTTCACAAGGATTCACTCTCTCACGGGTAATTGAAGCCCTTTAAGAATTGGTGGTTTTTCTCATAATGCACAAAAAATTGCCTTGATCATTTCTTAGTTTCCAAGTTATCACAAACAAGTAAAGATTAAGCATGAATCACACGAGTTAACACAACTATTAGACACTCTATATTTGGTAAAAAGTGGAAGCTTCTCACATATATGGTTTATGTCCTAATGATTCGAATGTGAACACAATTTTTTTGTTGTACATGCCAAAATATCTTGCATAAAGAACAAATTTCATAAACATGTTATGTTTCTACAAAACGCTTAAATGTGTACCTTCTTTGGGGATTGAATCGAGAATTTTATCATCACCATCACTTTGGTGAAACACACTTACTAGCTTTGAAGCACTGTTGAAAAGTTCGGACAATCCACAAGAAGTAAATTCAAACTAAATAACTATAATCTAAAAATAAAATAAAATAGAACAAAATAAAAGAAAATAAACTAAAATAAAAAGACACCCCAAAATGGTGTTTAAAACTTAAAAAGAAGTACTTAGGCTCCATGCCTACAAAATATTAATTGGAATTACAAGCCAATCCCCAAAAATGGATGGCAACCAACAAAATTCAGAAGTCTAAAAGCAAAATGCGAAAATAAACACTAAACTAGAAAATGCTGAAAGTAAAATAAAAACAGGAAAATAAAAGAAATCATCAATCATCAGCCTCGAGAATCGAATCTCCAATCGACCCAGTCGAACCGAACTAGAACCGAACTCTTTCTCCATCATCCTCATCTCCCACCTCCTCGGATTTGGCCCGACCGCCAACCAAGATATGCACGAGCGCTCTCCCGCATGAGTGAAATGGTTCACCCGGCTCTCTAATCTGCAGAGCAAGATGCTCCATGCTCTCATGCATAAACAAGAATGCTCTCTCGATGAGCGAGATGCATCCTGTTCCATTCTTCGATGGACTAGCTCGAGGAAGTGCCTCTACGGCTGGCAGCAGATTATCATCAAGGGCCTACAAAATCGATCACGAGTGATCATCAATAACTCCATCAATGGTTAGGTGCCCCAGCAGAAAGGCAACCTTCGCCTCTTCAAGAAACCCATGATCAACCTGGATATGTGAGAGCACACTTTATCGCTCCACGGAGGTATAACTAAGCGTAACCCTCTTGACTCATTCGCGATCGACGGCCAAAATCAATTTGCTCCTCATCGAGCATATAAGCAATCAAACCGCCTCCATGGTATCAAGATGTGTGGCCTAGGTTTCGATTGTAAAGAGCCACACACATCATAACTCACTTGTTTTCGGCCGCCTGTTGAATTTCAAAGGTTGACCAGCCCGATTCAACTCATATGAATACCCAGACAAACAGAGCTTACTCCTCAGCATGTTGAAATCCCAATTACCACGATCTAGGTGCTCATGGTAGACATCCAGTTGGTCCTCTGGGGCTGTCCAGTTGATGCCCAAAAAACTGTTGATTGCGGTGCGAGAGAAAGAAACTGATTTGCCTCGAACAACGGAAGCAAACCTAAACTCACATCCCTCGGTCGGGATAGCATTGGCATAGAACTCTCGAACAAGCTCCACGTTCACCTTTTGCTGAGGCTCACAGAGAACATCCAAGCCGTAGTTATCAAGGATGACATGAGGCGTGTGGTAGTGCCCTTGCTCACGGAGGCGGATGGTTCGCATTCAAGCTCTTTGTATCGAGCCTCGAGGTCCCAAAATCGAATAAAGGCGGGCCTAGAAGGCCCAATGAGAGGAAACTCTTTGTCTCTTAGGTGCCATCCGAAAATTCAACGCAAAATCAGCGGAAAAGTGACACCGAGGTGTCCATTAGCAAATAATCATGCAAGCAGTAAGCAAATCAACCAACCAAAGCATTACGATTAATCGGAAAGCAGAAAAACAGAAGAATTTTACAAATTGCAGGCTCTGCGATTTTCAGAAAATTTCCTCTGCAAAACAGGATTTTTTTCCACAAAGACACTTCCTAGGGCAGCGAAAATGACATCCTAATACTTCTCTATCAAATAAACTTCCTAATTCTAAGAGAAAATTCGAAAATTCCTAACCCTAGGTTTTCAAAATCTAACCTAAACATGCAATGTACACGAAATTGAGAAAGGAAAAACGTAGAATACTTACTAGGATGCCTTGGGTGATTGATTTGACAAAGAAATTCGCAAGAATTCGAAGATTTTTGGTTGGGGATTTTTAGGATTTTGAGAGAGTGAGGAATTATGAAGAAAAGAGGGGGAAAAGGGTTGAAAATAACCCTAACCCCTATTAAAACTGACCAGGCCACGAATTGGGCCTCCAAAACCTGATTTTTCAAAATATTTTAAAAAAAAAAATCCCAGACCGCGCTGAGCGCGAAACTTTCTGCCAGATGGGTCTAAATGCGCGCTGAGCGCGGTCTGTAGAATTTGATTTCAAGAAAAAAGAAAAATGGACAGTTCGGGCATGTGTAAATGAGTTCAAGGAAGAATACTTACAATGTTGGAGTGCCTCCCAACAAGCGCTTTGTTTAACGTCGGTAGAGCTCGACGGTCCATGATGATCATTGATCATCAAAGAAGGATTCGGCTATGTTGCGGCTCACCTCTCCGCCAACGTACCGTTTCAACCGCTGCCCATTCACCGTACATTCTTTTGTTCTTTCAAGATCTTGCAAGACAATTGCACCGTACTCTTTGACTTCTTTGATTAAAAACGGACCAGACCACTTTGTTTTGAGTTTTCCCAGAAAAAGCCTCATCCGAGAATTGAACAAGAGAACTTTTTGCCCCGGCCTAAATTCCTTGATCTTTATCTTCTTATAATGAGAAACCTTAACTTTTGCTTTGTATCTCTGGTTTGAGTGGTATGCCCCCTCTCGCATTTCTTCTAAATGAACAAGTTGTATTTTTCGCTTTTCACCCGCCAAGGATGGATCGAAATTCAAGAATCGGAGGGCCCATAATGCTTTGTGCTCCATCTCACCGGAGGTGACAAGTTTTCCATACACAACCTAAACGGGTTAGTCGATAGGAGCTTTATAGGCGATTCGATCGCCCATAAAGCTTCATCTAATTTTGTGACCAATCTTTTCTAGAACCGAAAAGTTTTTCCAAAATCTTTTGATTTCTATTAGACACCTTGGCCATTCGCTTGAGGGTGATAGGGGTCGTCACTTATGCTTTACACCAAATTGTTTCAAAAGTTTTTGTAACAATGCATTACAAAAGTGCGACCCACCATCACTAATGAGCACCCTAGGCACACCAAAACGAGAAAAAATGTTTCTTTTCAAAAATTTGATAACAGTTTTGGCGTCGGCCTTAGGCGAAGCAATGGCCTCTACCCACTTTGATACGTAATCCACAGCTACAAGAATATATTCATTTGAAAATGAAGATGGAAAAGGACCTACAAAATCAATCCCCCAACAATCAAATACCTCCACTTCCAACATATTGTTCAACGGCATTTCATCTCTTTTTCCTATCCCGCCACTTCTTTGACATTTGTCACATGACTTAGCGTGAGCATCGCATCTTTGAATAACGGGCCAATAAAATCCGATTGTAGGACTTTGGTGGCGTCCGCATTCCATTATAGTGCCCCCAAGGGAATTGTGACAATGCCAAAGAATGTTTTGGCCTCTTCATCACTCACACACCTTCTTAGCAATCCATCACTACTCAACCTAAAAATGTAAGGTTCATCCCACATAATACTTTATCGGCTAAAATTTCCTCTTATCATTCCAAGTCAAATCTTCCGCATTAATCCGGCCTTGTAATTTGCCATGTCGGCAAACCACGGTCGCTCTTGATACAAATAACTTCTCATCCGGGAATTCCTCATTCACCTCTTTTTCCTTGTCCGTAATTTTTACGTTCACTAAGCGAGACAAATGATCCGCTACCAAATTTTCCGAACCTTTTTTATCACAGACCTCTAAATCAAATTCTTGCAAAAGAAGAATCCATCGAATTAGCCTTTGTTTAGAGTCCGGTTTGGTAAGCAGATATTTTATCGCGGAATGATCCGTGAAAACTACAACCTTTGAACCAATTAGGTAAGGACGAAACTTTTCCAATGCATATACAATTGCGAGCAACTCTTTTTCAGTTGTTGCATAATTGATTTGAGCATCATTCAAAACTTTGCTCGCATAATGTATAGCATGGAAGATTTTGTTCTTCCTTTGGCCTAATACGCCTCCCACCGCATAATCACTAGCGTCGCACATTAGTTCAAAATCAAGTTTCCAATTTGGCGCAGTGATTATGGGTGCATTTATCAAATTCTCCTTCAACTTTTCAAAAGCTAACAAACAATCATTATCAAACAAGAAAGACTTATCTTTGTTGAGCAAGTTGCTCAAAGGTTTGGCTATTTTGGAGAAGTCCTTGATGAATCTCCGATAGAATCCCGCATGTCCCAAAAAGATCCGAATGCCTTTGACATTGGTAGGTGGGGGAAGCGTCTCGATAACATCAATTTTTGCTTTGTCGACCTCAATTCCTCGTGAAGATATTTTGTGGCCAAGGACAATTCCCTCGGTCACCATAAAGTTGCATTTTTCCCAATTCAAAACCAAATTGGTCTCCACACACCTCTTCAAGACGGTGTCCAAATTTTCGAAACATAAATCAAATGAAGCTCCAAAAACGAAAAAGTCATCCATAAAGACTTCAATTGTTTTTTCAATCAAATCGGCGAATATAGCTTGCATGCACCTTTGGAATGTTGCCGGCGCATTGCATAAGCGAAGGCATACGCCTATACGAAAATTCAAGCGGACATGTGAAAGCCGTTTTCTCATGATCCTCCGGATTCACCGATATTTGATTGTATCCCGAATAACCATCCAAGAAACAATAGTATTGTTGTCCCGCAAGCCTTTCTAACATTTGATCCATGAACGGAAGAGGAAAATGATCTTTTCTCGTTGCTTTGTTAAGCCTACGGTAATCGATGCACATTCTCCACCCCGTCACTTTTCTTGTTTGCACTAGCTCATCCTTATCATTAGATACCACTGTAAACCCTCCTTTCTTCGGAACCACATGAACCGGGCTCACCCATGTACTATCCGAAATCGGGTAAATCATACCCGCTTCAAGCATCTTCACTACTTCTTTGCGAACTACCTCCTTCATCACGGATTCAATCGCTGAGGTTGGGCTACCTTTGTATTCATCCTCCATCATAATGTTGTCCATACAATAGGCCGGGCTTATGCCTTTCAAATCGGCTAAGACCCAACCAATCGCATTTTTGTTCGATTTCAAAACTTCAATTAAGCTTTCCTCCTCATTCTCCGACAATGTATTACTAATGATTACGGGCTTTTTACCTCCCCAAGAAACACATACTTTAAATGAGACGGTAGCTCTTTCAACTCAAGTTTTGGTCTTCATCTTTTAGATCTTTTTTCAAACTTTCCTCTTCTTCCTCCCAAGGGTGCATTTCCTTTGAAATCTCCATTCCTTCCAAACACTCCTCAATATCTCGACTATCATCATTATCATTCACTTCTTGTGTTGCTTCCTCAATAACGTCAATCTTGAAACAATCTTTCTTATCCATGGGATGCTTCATTGCTTCAAAAAGATTAAAGCAAATCTCTTCATCTTGTACTCTCACCTTCATTAGGCCATCATCTATATCAATCATCATCCTAGCCGTCTTCATGAATGGTCTTCCAAGAATTAAAGGTGCATCCACATCTTCCTCCATGTCTATGACAACAAAGTCAACCGGAAAAAAGAATTTGTCCACTTTTACCAACAAATCTAAAGCCACACCATGCGGGCGAGTAATAGACTTGTCCGCCAATTGTAATGTCATTTTTGTGGACTTTAATTCAATCTCCCCCAATCTCTTCACAATGGATAATGGAATCAAATTGATACTTGACCACAAATCAATTAATCCCTTTCCGACATATACATCCCCAATGGTAACGGGCAAAGTTACACGCCCCGGATCGCTTTCTTTCTTCGGAATAGTGCGTTGAATTATTGCACTACAACTTGCATCCACCATTATGGTTTCTTGATCCGTGTACCTCTTCTTTTTCGTCAAGATATCCTTCATGAATTTGGCATATTTGGGCATTTGCTCTAATGCTTCGGTAAATGGAATATTTATTTGCAATTGCTTAAAAATATCCATAAACCTAGCATAGTGCTTTGCATCCTCCTTTTTAGAAGGAAGGTGAGGATATGGTAAACTTCTCAATGGATAAGTTACTTCCTTCTCTTTTCCCTTTTTCATTTTCTTCTTTTTCTCCTCTACTTTCTCCTTTTCAACTACAACATTTTCTTTGTCATTTTCAACTAACTCCTCATTTTCAACTAATTCACCCTCCACATCAACATTATCATTTTTTTTTAACTACAACCTCCTCATCTTTTTCAACTACCTCTTCCTCCACTATTACTTCTTCATCTTTCTCCACTATTTTCTTTTTTCTTTCAACTACTTTCCTTTTCTCATCACAAACTCTACCACTTCTTGTTGTTATGGCTTTGCAATGCTCCTTAGGATTTGTTTGCATAGTTGGGGAAAATGATATTGAAGCACTTTGTTCGGAAAGTTGCTTAGCTAGTTGTCCCACTTGTGTCTCCAAATTCTTGACGGACGCCTCCGTGCTCTTTTGATTAGCCATAGAAGCTTGCATAAATTGAGCTAGAGTGTCTTGAATGTTGGAAGATCTCACTTGATTTTGAGGTTGGTTTTGTTGTTGACCTTGATTTTGATTTTGACTTTGATTTTGATTTTGTGTTTGATATGGATTTTGCCTTCCTTGGTTGTTGTTATCTTGCCTCCACCCTCCTTGATAACCTTGATTACCCCTTTGTTGGTAACCTTGGTTTTGATTTTGATAAGGGTAAGGAGCTCGTTGTTGGTACCCTTGGCCTTGGTTGGCCATATAGTTAGCTTCCTCATTCTCCGGAGGACAAAATCCGGTTTTATGATCTCCTTTGCACAATTCACAACAAGCTATTTGGTGAGCTTGCTTATTTGATGTTCCTTGTAACTCCATGATTTGTTGAGGGAGTTTAGCCATTTGTTTTGTCAATTCTTCAACTTGTTTCGCAAACAATTTGTTTTGCGCCACAAGTGCTTCGTGACTCGAACCAATTTCTAAAACTCCTACTTGTACACCTCCTTGGTCATGATGAGTTTGGTGATCATTCATGCCCATCTTTTCAATTATTTGGATGGCTTCATATGGTGTTTTTGCCATCAAAGAACCCCCCGCCGTGGCATCCAACAACAATTTGTGTTGCGGTTGGAGACCATTTCGGAAGATATGAATTTGGGTGAGCTCGTCGAAACCATGGCTCGAACACTTCCTTAGCATAGACTTATATCTTTCCACCCCGATTCAAAGGCTCGTTTACTCCTTGCGAAAATACCGAGATAGCCGTCTTTGCCTCCATGAAGCGTGATTGAGGAAAAAGCGTTCAAGAAACTTTTCCTCAAAACATTCCAATTAGTCATTGTCTCTTGCAATTGATCAAGATACCAATCTTTGCCTTCCCACTAGAGAATGAGGGAAAAGCCTTTGGAAGTATTGTTCTTCTTGGTCTTCCGGAGCACCCGCCGCTCCCGCGATCTCATAAAACTTGGTAAGGTGAGTGTAAGGATCTTCATGGTCGTGGCAATGAAATGGACTTGCATAGAGAAGTTGAAGCAAGCCCGTTTTCATTTCCGCAACCCTTGCATTTGCTTGTCGGGCAAATTGAGCATTATGGCGAGGGCTATTGACACACGGCCCCCGTGGTGGTGTTGGTGGTGGTTGTGGTTGATTCTCCGCCATAGTGGTGACTTCTCCCAACACGGGTGGTGTTGAAGAAGTAGATGCTTCTCCTCTTTCTCCTCTTTCTTGCCTTTGTCGAGCTAGTCTTTTCCGTCTTTTAGCACTACTATTAAGTCTTCTAGCCGTCCTTTCAATTTCGGGATCGAAAAGGAGTTGGTCGACCGGAATACTTCCCCGCATAAACTAATTCTTGAAAAAGTCTAGCCACACAAAAGAAACAAAGAGAGATTAGTAGAAAAAGTCTTAAAACACACAACTATTGCTATACTAACAACATCAAACGCCAATCCCCGGCAACGGCGCCATTTTGTTGTAGGTTTTTTTTCCGTAAACAAGTATTTTTAATTATCGATTCCACAGGGATTGGTGTATGTTATAGTCTTTCAATAGAAAAGTATGTTTTAAGATGATGTAACCAAAGGGTTTGTTATCTACTCTACTAGAACCATTAGTTTCCAAACAAATAACTAAATCAATGTTTTTGTAAAAGAGAGTTATAGTTTGGATGAGAGAGATTGAGATTGTTTTCAAATTAAAAAGGCATGTCAAGATTAGTTTCATTGATCTAGTTTCATACATATTTATTTAATCAAGTGATGAACATAGTAGAGATTTTTATAAATACATATCCTCTCAATCTTGTAGATTTCCCACCAAGATTGTGAATGTTACCATGTTAATCCTTGCATGATTTCTCACTACAACTATTAACATGATAATCATTAAGTTCAATATTTTGTAAACACTAACACACAAATCTATTCCTAGCATTTGTTTATTAGAGGATGAATATCCTAGGTCACTTTGAAGTATTCTTTTTCAAGCAAAACTCAAAGCATAAAGATGAAGAACAAAGATATTCAACTATATTAATCATCAACCATGTTCATACACAAATGGATTAAAAGAAATACATACTATATAGATCAACTACCTCTAATCTTGACACAAAAAGAGCTTAGCCACTCATTTCCATGGTTGCTTACTCTCAAGATTGTTGGTAGGAATGAAGAAAATCCAAGAATCAAGAAGGAAAAGCTATATTGTCCTTACACTTCTTGCCCTAGATTTTTACAAAGATGAAAAGATAATCATGGTGGAGTGTTTCTTGCTTCCTTTACAAGCCAAAAAGTCAGCTGAAATGATGGGTTGGTGGCTCAAAAGTGAAAGCATGGGTTCTGTCCTTTTTCTGCTTTTTTCGTAGACCGCGCTAAGCCCGGTTAGGCGCGCTGAGCGCGATCATGCTGGCACCGCGCTGAGCGCGACCTGTAGCATGCTTCCTTCACCCAAAATTATCTTCAAAAGAATCATCCCTAAAGCTCTTCAAGTGCCCTTGAATCCAAGCTTGGGAGAATTAGTTAATAAATTCCTACAATTAAGAGTACAATAAGTTAAATAATATATTTTAAACAAAAACTAAATAAAAACCTAATTAAAACAAAATACTAGAATAAATAATACTAATTAAATAAAAAGACATTGTTAAGGACCACAAAATAATGTGCAAAATAACTACAATTTGGTCCTTAACACTTACCCCGACATTACGACACTTCCAGAACTTCCTATTTTTGTTTTGCACTGTATTTGCGACCCACATCTTCATAGGGCAACGACAACCACACTGGGGAACACTTGAAATATCAAAGGAATTGTTGCTTCCATGGCTGTTACTTCGATCCATGTGTCTGAGAGACGACGAGGTAGCAAACGACGGCGAAATAGTATGGTAGACGATGGATCAACGAAGTGGAAGAAGATGACAATGGTGAAATCCAACCTTTGTGTATTCTGAAATCCAATTTGGAAACGACGAGGAAGAAGAAGATGACTATTTTGTGTGAAAAGAAACCCTATCTTTTCCAGGGGGCTAAAGCAAAATTTGTAATTCAAGCATCTGGTAAAATCAGAGCCACGTGGAAATCCTTTTCCATTATTTAATAAGGTAACTGACACGTAGGACAATTACTGGTGGTATTAGGTCAATTATGTGGTCAGGGGGTAAACTGTTAGAATCTTTATTTTGTAAGGTCTGTGCAACAATATTTTTTACGGGAATTAAAACACGCCTATTTGGCAGGGGGTAAAAGCTATTTAACCCTATAAAATTTATACAAGGAAAGTTGCACTTGTTAAAGTAATATTGTGAAAGTTGGACTTTTAACAAAAAATATTGTTGCCTCTTAAGGAAATATTGTGTATGCTGGATTTCACGGTGAAGATCCTTACTGCCTCTTGAGGTAATATTTTGTAGGTTAGGCTTCATGGCAGAGATTATCGTTGCCTCTTAAGGAAATATTTTGTATGTTGGAGTTGGACTTCATGGTGAAGATCCTTGTCGCCTCTTAAGGTAATATTTTGAATGTTGGACTTCATGATAAAGATATTTATCGCCTCTTAAGGAAATATTTTGTATGCTAGACTCCATAAAAAATATCTTTGCCTCCTCTTAAGGCAATATTTTGTATGTTGGACTTCCTATGGGAGATCTTTCCTTCCTTTCAAGACTTCCTTGGAGTTTTCTCGAACGGGACCAAACATATAAATCTCGTCCAAGAGGCGTGATCGAAGTCTAGCCTAAGAGACTTAGTCTTAAGTATTGTTTGAAGGTTTGGTAGAGGTCCCACCCGAGAGGTCCAACCCCTAACATGATGGAATTTTATTCTCATTAGACAAACTCCATATAACTTTGCTTAAGGGATTAATATCGCTTGAGAGACTTGGATTTTCCTCGAGGGGGATGGGGGACATATAAATATCTCCCTAGAGGAACGAGTGAAGTCTATCATAAGATACTTAGTGAAGTCTTATCAGATAGGTTGATAGAAGTCATGTCTAAGAGGTTCAACACCTCATTTTAGGTTCTTTAAGTCTCTGGGGCGAGGATTTTAGATACCCTGGGAAATTTCAGTCCCTTGAAAAATATTGAAAGTAAGTGAAAATTTTCCAAAATTAAATCTATAATATGCTAGATGTCAAACGTAAATCTTAACTTTTTTCTTTCTTTCAATAAAACATAAAGTCTGCAAAATTTAACTCCACTAAGCATGTTTCCATCTCAACTAGAAATTGAGCGAGTCTTCACAAAAAAAAGTAATTTAAAGAAATTTCTTATTAGACCCTTATATAAATACATCACACTCATACCTTTAAAATTTTAAAAATATTCTTTTTACATTTAGATATGTATTTTCCAGCACAACTAAATTGCAACTAAAATATAATGTTTTGAGTTCAACCGTATTTTATAATAGAATATTTTATATTAATTTGAAGATTATATAAATTAATATAAAAAGATATTATATTATATTTATAATATTCTAAAAGATATTATAAGATATATATTTACAATATTCTAAAAGATATTATAAGATATATATTTATAATAGTATAAAAAAATATTATAAGATGTTTATAATATTTAAGATATATTATAAGATTATAATAATATCTTTTATTCTAACCATTAAGGAGATATGTTTTGGGATTTGTTGGATTTTGGCTATTATAAATATGTACCTCTTCTCTTATTATAGTGTGATAATTTTAGAGTTTACAGCAACAGGAAGAGCAAGGGTTTAAAGACATAGCATACAGTTTTGGATATTCTCAAGGGAAACCTTAGAAAAGCAAAGGTTTTGGAAACTTTTGTAGTTATCTAAGGTTATTGAAAATTAGGAAACACTTGTTTACACCTTGGGTTTGAGTTATTAATATATTAAAGGTTGAAGAGGTTGTGAAACACTCAGATGGAAAATAGGGTAATTTTTGGAGACCTTCAAGGTTGTTCTTGGGAACCTAAAGACGAATGTTATTTTCTTGTAACTCATCTGTAATATCTTGTAACAACTTTCTGAGTATAGTGAATTGGAGATTTGTTCTCTCCTCCAGAGTAGATCATTTGATCGAACTAGGTAAACAAACTTTCATCTTTTTCTCGTCTTATTTTGTTATATTAGTTGTGTATAAATTATTATTGTTGTAGACCATTTATTTTGGTTGTTGCTATTCTTTGTCTCACAAATTGATATTGAATTTTGTCGTAAATTAACAACAAGTGGTGTGGTGAATGTGAAGCATGTTGAGATTCAAGTGTGAGGAAGAAGTCCCACATTTGTTAGAAAAGGGAAGATTGAACACTATATAAATGAGAGAACTCACACACCTATCACCTTAAGATTTTAGGTGGATATGTGATGTTCTCTCATAAAGGTGTGTCCCATAGTAAATTCTCTCTCCTCAAAAAGTGTGTCCCCAAATAAAATGCTCTCTCCTCTGAATTTCTCCTAACAATGGTATCAAAGCCTATGGTTTCGAGATAAGAGCCTATTATTTCGAGATAGGGACCGACTAACTTGTATCGAAACACTTCCCCGCAGGTGGTGGGTAGAAGGTGTTTCGTTGGAAAGTGTCAACAGTGATACAAGTGTACGTGAAAGAGTAAGAGTAAGCTTTCACATGAGGGGAAGAATTGTGACTCACACTTGAAGGGAAGTGTTGAGAATCAAGTGTGAGGAAGAAGTCCCACATTGGCTAGAAAAGGGAAGATTGAACACTATATAAGTGAGAAGACCCACACAGTTATCACCTTAAGGTTTTAGGTGGATATGTGGTGTTCTTTCACAAAGGTGTGTCCCATAGTAAATGCTCTCTCCTCAAAAAGTGTGTCCCCAAATAAAATTCTCCCTTCTCTGAATTTCCCCTAACAAAGCAAGGGGATATTATTTACAAGTGAGCATCATGGTTAGGTGGGAGATCGAGAATTTTTTTGATAACAACGACTTTGGGTTGTGGAAAATTAATATGTAAGTAATTTGAATTCAAGAGAAGTGTATTGATGCATTGAAGAGTGAACATTAATACCTGCAGGGCTTACACAGATACAGATGGTCGAGATGTTGGATAAGGCCATGAGTGTTATTATCTTGTGCCACAGGGATAAAGTTCTAAGAGAAGTCTTCAGGGAGAAAACTGTAGTTGCTATGTGGGCAAAACTTAAATCATTGTATATGACTAAGTCTTTGGCTCACAGGTTGTGCATGAAACAACAACTTTATTCATTCTGAATGGTGGAACATAAATCCATAATTGAGCAGCTTACAAATTTTCACAAGATTATTGATGATCTTGAGAATACTGAAGTGAAGATTGATAATAGGGACAAGACTTTACTCCTATTGAGTTAACTACCCAAATCCTTTGAACACTTTAAGGATGTCATTTTTTATGGTAAGGAATGGACTATTACTTTGGATGAAGTCCATACAACAATGAAATCTAAAGAATTTTCAAAGTCGAAATCTTTGAAGATTGAAGATAGTGGTGAAGGCTTAAATGTGTCAAGAGTAGGAGGTGATCGACTAAGCGTAAAGGGATGTCGAAATCAAAGAGGTCGAACAAGTCAAAGGTATATGTTTTAATTATCAGAAAATTTGTCACTTTAAAAGGGATTGTCCTGAGAGAAAGGTTAATGGAGATTGTGTTCAAGCTATTGTTGCCTTGGATTAGGAAAGTTATAAGGATGCCGATGTACTAGTAGTATCGAGTTTGAAAACTGAAGATAGTTGGGTCATTGACTCAGGTTGCTCTTATCACATGTGTTCAAGAATATAATACTTTGAAACTTTGAAGATGATGCAAGGTGGAGTACTTTACCTTGGTGATAATAAGGCTTACAAGGATTATGGTATTGTTACGGAAAAACTTAAAATGTTTGATGATCGTGAACTTTTTATTAGCAATGTGAGGCATGTTCTAGAACTCAAGCGAAATTTGTTATCTATAAGTATGTTTAGTGGTCTAGGCTATTGTACTAGAGTTGAACATGGAGTGCTGAAGATTTTGCGTGATGAATTGATTATTGTTAAATGGTATAAATTATGTGGTCTATATATTTTAGAAGATTCAAATGATGTTCATTCATCACTAACTAGTAAAGGCTTTCATGACAAGTAAGAACTATGGAATTTGGGTTTAAGGCGTTATGAATGCCTTGAGAAAGTTTCAGAGGAGTATAATAAATTTTGCAGGAATCAAGGGATAAATATGCATGTTACTGTTGAGTTGTTATTGAGTTTTTAGGGAAGAGTTGAAGATAAAACAACTTACTTGGTTGGTAGTGAATTTCTTCAGAGGAAGAATAGTGAAAACCAAGGGAGAAACCTGTCAGAAACTATAACGAAAAAAATTCAGTTTGAGGTGGAGTTTCCTACTATGGATGTTAGCAGTAGTGAGGGAATGGTTACAGATCTCAGATTATCATTTGACTTATGATAAGGTAAGGTTATTATAGCATCTCAAAGGGACGATTATGCGAGCCTTGGATATTATGTTTTTAATGTGGCTGAAAAACTGCAAAAGAAAAAAAGAAAAACTTTCAGGGAGACATTTGAAAATAGGTGGATTGTGCCTTAAAACCTTTGTTAATGAACAAAAAGAAAACATGTTTCGAGATTGACAAAAAATTAGAAAGCCGAAAAGTAATATGGTCCGAGCGATTTACGGATATCGGGTTCGGTCAGTTCAATTTATTAAAAGCATGATAAATATAAAGTGGGGATTATCTTAAAGATGTATCTCGGGAACTCTCTTTGATTCTCGTCAGAACAACATCATTGTCTAAACATTCAATTTTTACGAGGCCATAATTTATACATTAACATATATTAACTTAAATTAACGTAAAATTTAAATTGAAGAAGGGAAAAAATTCTTACCTTAATTAAAAAAAATAGTCAAGATAATTCATACATAATAGGAGTCTGATAATTCATACATGTCAATGTGGATTTAATTAGTTGACAACATATGTATATGCATTGCAAAAGAAAAGAAATACACTTCTTCATTTCAGACATGTCTAGCACCATGCTATGCATAATCATAATAAAGTAAAGATGTGTCATATGGCCCTCCTGAATAACTTTTCAATTGGGTTTCCTCTGGACTTTAGGGGTTTCAGGATCAACAAAGCCCTCAATATCCTCAAGTTATGTTACATCATATGCTTGAGATGCCTAAGAGAGTTGGCTATCAGAACTAGACAGTCAGTCGGGGCTGCGAAGAAGATGAGTGAGTCGGGGTTGCGAAGAAGATGAAACATCAAATGATTCATCAATAACCCGTGGTCTCATGGTCCTAGCTTCGACCCCTTCACGTCGTATCGACACAGTTTGAGACACATGTCTGACCCTAATTCGACCTTCATTGTTGTCAATCATTGCACCTGTGTTATAAATAGAAACAGATTTAAACAACATGTCTCTCTGGAAAAACCTATGATTTCCACCTTTTATGCAGACCCATTTTCTGCCCTAGTCGATCCAAAATTCTCATAGCGTTCGGAGATGCATCTCCGGACCACCAACTTACTTTTAAATAAATGGTGTTTACATAGATAAACCTTCAGACACACTTTTATACATACTAAAATATATCTTCAATTTGAACTGAGGAATTGTAAAAATAAATACATTCGAAAATATATCTCAAAATACGAAGAACAATATAAACATTTCACGTGTGTGTGTGAGAGCACCTATAAAATTGGAAATAAAACTCGTGTAATTTAAAAAGCAAAGGCACTAGAAGATTAGGAAATGTGTAAAAGTTGGGGTTGGTGAGCATAAAGGGGTGTGTGTACTAAGCCCAAACCCAAAACCGTTTTGTCATTGAAGTTGACGACGAATTGAATCATCATCATTCATCATACATCATTCATCACCACCACCCAATCCCATTCTCCTCTTCTCATCTCTTCTCTCCCACACAGATTCCCCTCCTTTTCCCAGAAACTAAATAATAAAATTAATAAATAATTACCATAAAATAAAATAAAATAAATAAAGGGAAGAACCTCTCATTCGTTCAATTTAACCAAACCGCTCCTTATTTGTTTCCATTCAACATCAAAGCGACTCACTCTCACACACGCCGGAATTTCCCTATTTTTTTTTCTGGGAATTAGGGCACAAAAATGGTTTCCCGGGAAAACAACAATTGGCTCTTCGATTACGCCTTAATCGACGATATTTCCCCTCCCATTCCCTCCTTCATGCCCGCCCCTTCCCCCGGCTTCACATGGCCCGCTCAACAGCCCTTCAATCTTTCCTCCAATGTCGGGTACTCACAGATCCTCTCATTGCTTTTCTATTTCTGAATTTTTTTACTTTTACGATTTTGGGTTTCGTTTCTTAGTTCGTAAAGTTTTCTTTTTTAGATTGATATGGTTTAAGGTGGTTGTAAATTGTAATGTTTTTATTTTTGTTGTTGTTATGATTTTGTTCTGTTTGGTTAATTGGGTTTATGAATGTTTAGTAGAATTTGGGGTTACAGTTGTGTATGTTTAATTCACGTTTCAGCTTTTTGTTTTATTTAATTTTCGTTCTAGTATAAATGCTTCTGCATTTAATTGGGTTTTCATGATTTCTAATTTTTAGAAATTAGGATTTATCTTACGGAGGAAATGAGGGGGAATGGTAGATAAGTAAAATTGAAGAGAGGGTTTGAAAGCGCCCGCAAACATATTTTTAATGATGAATTGTCGGGATATTGGTTAGATGAGTTTTGCTAACAGAATCCAGTTACTAGTGTACAATAGTCTCAGCCTGACAATTAAGTGTCAGTAGTTTTTTGCTTAGTCAGTGATCTACTTAAGCCCATGGCTCATTCAAGCAGATATATAAGAGAAATACGTGTGATACAAATGCTTAAATATACTTCTAATACTAATTAATGGTTGTGTTGCTTATGCAAAGGGAAAACCCTACTCAATTTTAGTGGTTGTTCTTGTCCTGCATATTATGGAATGTTTTGTACTGAAAGTTACATGATTGGCTATTTACTAAGTTATGATTTGTCATATGGACTCAAGCTAGGTAGATCAGACGGGGGATTGTTTTACGTATAATTTGTAATTATGAAGTGTGTGTATAACAACGATTATGAAAACTCTTGTTGGCTTGGTTGTTTTAACATATTGGTATGTTAATGCTTTGTGGAATTGCATGTTGGGGGTAGAGAGTGCCAACACACATATGAAATAAATGTGCAAGATTTGTGAATGTTGAGGTGGATGGGTAGACAAATCACAAATGCAATATTTTAATGTATCTTATTTGGGAGGAAGTTCGTCTGTGCGAGCAGTGCCTATTGGAGAGAAGATAGGAAAACTGACTCATGGCGTGCTTTGTTCTTGTGAGGGTATAGGAAGACCTAAGTGATCTTTAAGAAAAAGAAAACATTAATATTTGATTTCTGTTAGGGCCCTATGGATCGGCGGATCTGTGCAACTAAATCCACCTAGTGAGACAGGGGGGTAGGTTGTTCTAATTTTCAACTGTGTACATTTCCACGGAGGCATGGACTTAAAGATTTGATTTGAGAATGGGGGAAAACTATACCAAATTCGAATATATTGAAGTTCCTTGACTATTTTTTTATTTGGGATTTGGGGAATTTGGGAAATAATAAAAATTCGGGAAGGGTTTTCCTTTATATACTTATATGCAATAGGGATTGCTACTTTTGTTGTCATTTTCAATTACTTACCTCTGTGAAGCATGTATGTCAAATCCTTTTCAATGTTAGGAAATTACTATCGCCTTTCCAAAACGTGTATATTTATGATGAGGCCTTGTATGTTTTGTTTGTAAAATGGAATAGAAAATGAATTGCTGGTCACAGCAACGGTCCCCATAATTTTTTAGTATTCTGCATTATGAGTGGCAGTAAAGTATAGATAACTTTAAAAGAAAATGACTCAATTAGGAATATAGTAAAAGAAAAAAAACACAAGTCAGTTGGGGCCCATTCCTTATAAAATGGGTACATCTGTGGTTGGTACTCTTTGCACCATGTTTTTATATCAAGTAGTAAGAATGGAAAACAATTTTCATGATAGTGTTTTATGTAGTTATTCCTCCATGAATCTATCTTCCCCCTCACCCCGTCTTCCAATGATGAAAAACCATGAATGTCTCACTTTCTTTTCTTTTTTGCAATACTATGCTGCCAGTGCTGAAATTGATGTCTCATTAGGGGATTCTGACAGTCTCAAAGAGTCTGGTTCAAAGAAGAGGTACACAATTTTCTGTTCCCATTTAAGTTTCATTAAGCTATACAATTTCATATTAATTTGAATTTTGGATTTTGCTGTGTCAAAACCTAAAAAGAAGTGACAAAGATTCAATGTGCAAAAAAGAGAAGTGATTCAACATGCGAATGCTCTTACAAATATTATTTTGTAACTAAAGCTTTTCATTTACTTTATTTCTCAATAATTTGTGGGTTGATGGTCTATTCCGTTTTCTTCCTATTTATACTACAATAATGATTGGAGACTGAAATCAAAAAGCTGAGTTAATTATTTGAGTAATTTAAGTAGACTTCCTAGTGATATGAATAATAGCACTTCAACTAACTAACAAGTGTCTAGTCACATAGTTGCATCAAATGGCTATGCAACTTAATTTCAATGGTGAGGCTTACTAGTGTGATTGTATGTGTGATAAACCCACGCTTCGAACTGTATAACCACCATTATATAGTTAAAAATGACTTTTAACTAACTAACCAAATTGGTTTAATGTTAAAAGCGGTTAAGATGGGGTAAAACAATTGATTAAATAGTATAGACCTATAAATAAAGTTTTAGTCATTATACATTCACCTAATCATCAGTTTCAACATAAAAATTATGTTGAAACTGATGATTACGTGAATGTATAATGACTAAAGTCTAAAGCTTTGTTTATAGGTTCATACTATTGAATCAATTGTTTTAGCCTATCTTAACAACTTTTATATTGTGGTGGTTGTACAGTTAGAAGCGTTAGTTTATACAGTTAGAATCAAAATCACAAGTCTTATGGCATTGCGTACGTTCTACTTCCCAGCATTATATTTCCCTGTCATGTGGCATTTGCTACTGCCCTTATGTATTTAAACTAAAAAATGACTGGATTCAATGTCTAAATCTTATCATGGGGGAAGATATCCTCATTTTCTTGTTCATTTCTTGTTACAGGGGTAGATCTGAGTCATGTGCTGCTACTAGCTCCAAGGCATGCCGGGAGAAGTTGCGTAGAGATAGGCTTAATGACAAGTAAATGCACAACTACCTTCCCCTGTTTTTCTATTTTCGTTGTGAAATTTTTTGTAAACATTTAGATGTGGCATGTACCTAATATAATGGACATGGTTAGGTTTATTGAATTGGGCTCCATTTTAGAGCCTGGAAGGCCTGCCAAAACTGACAAGGCTGCTATCCTGATTGATGCTGTCCGAATGGTGACACAGTTAAAGGGTGAAGCCGAAAAGTTGAAAGATGCTAATTCGGGTCTCCAAGAAAAGATTAAAGAACTGAAGGTGGAGTCTCAATTTATATTTGTTTTTTATAGTATATTTTCACATGGAATAACTTACAAGGGAGATATATTCTAGATCCCTTGAGTTTTAATGCCTTAAAACGATTATCTCTTCCTATTGGTGAATGAAAAACGCATAATGTAAACTGTATAAAAAAATCTAGGTTGAGAAGAATGAACTCCGTGACGAGAAACAGAGGCTCAAGGCAGAGAAAGAGAAGTTGGAGCAGCAGCTGAAATCTATGAATACACAACCCAGTTTCTTGCCTCCCCCCACTGCACTCCCTGCTGCATTTGCTGCACAAGGCCAAGCCCATGGCAACAAGTTGGTACCTTTTATTAGTTATCCAGGAGTTGCAATGTGGCAATTTATGCCACCTGCTGCAGTGGATACCTCACAGGATCATGTACTTCGTCCTCCAGTTGCCTAATCAGGCACTGTGCAATTCTTTGGGCTTCCATTTTGGCTCAAGATTGTATCCAATCCCCAATACCTTTTTGGCTTTGTTAGTTTTCTATGTATTCTAACTGGACCTAGCGGCTTCCCTCTGTATTTTGCATATGGATACTATTATGAATTAATGCTGGTATTTTCGTGTAAATGTTGAATAAGCTTTGTATCAGTTTCAATGGTTGCTACCGTGTTTTGAGATATTCTAGTGAGGCAAATGATTGAGTTATCTTTTTCTAGGCTTACAAAGCGGGGAAGAACTTATTCTTAACAGTACAAATGTTTAAAGAATTTGACTAAGGAAAGAGAATAGTGCTTTTGTTTTAAACTAGGTGCAGTTATATTTGCCTTTGTAAAATAAATTAACCAAATTCAGATATGATGGTGCTTGTGTATGAACTATTGGTGAGGTTGCGAGCTACCTGAATATAGTATATGAATTGGATGCTATGCCAAGGGGTCAATTGAGTTTAAGGATTTTAAGTTTAATACATATCATGATGTTTCATCAAATTTTAAATAAAAAATATAACACAAGTATCATATCTTATTATGTGCTATATCTCTGCACAACTACCAATTGAATTAACTTAACGGCAAATAAGCAGTAAATTTACTAGTCTGAATTAGAAGAAAAATTTTACAATATCATATTTCAGTTGAGTAGCAAGCCCTCACTACAACTGCATTTTATATTTGTATATAAACTAGAAGTTTTTGTTTTTTTAGAATACAGAGTTCAGTGAGGAAAAATAATTGGAAAATTTTTAAACGAATACTTTAAAATCAAAATTTAAACAAGTGAGCAGATGGAAAAATCCTCTCATTTTTATACAAACACCTTGTCTGCAACTCATCAAAAGACTCACATTCTCTCAACATCCAAGTTATGATGCCCCAATGTGACAGCTTTTGACGAATTTATCTGAAAAGTTTACATACTTGCTCCACAATGGCCTTAGTTGTGGAAAGCCTATATCTAGCCATGGTTTTGCCCTTCCATTGAAATGAACAACCCCAGCCTTCTTAGCATCATCAACACTCGTAGTTTTCTGATATCCCAATCCCATCATGTGCCAGAAAGGATCAATCTTATGCACATTACCATGGAATGCTATTAGTCCTGGTGGTAATGTCCCTAACTTCCACAAACTCGTGTTTGATTTTATATTCTGCATAAACCATAGAAATATTAGCCTAGCACGGACACTGAAACAGATACACCTTTCAGAGGTGTTGGTGCTGTAGAGGTGTCACTAAAATTAGCGCAAGTGGTAGCTGCGCGATGTGAGTGTCATAAACCCTAAGTTTCAAGTTCGATTCACATTGATTCAAGTATAATATAATAGTAGGATAATAGATCGATGTACCTGCTCAACCCAATAGCGGTATGTATGGCTTATATTGGTCTTCCTCCAAGCCTTCAAGTCAAAAATGTTCATGCCATAAGCCCAAGGACATTCATTTGGATCAAAATTTTTGGATATTAGAGGGTTGGAGAAGTTCAAATAGCTTTTAAACCTCTTTGAAATCATAAATTTATCTTCCCCTTTACATGTTTCTACTGCTCCATTGACTTTTCCATTCATGTCAATGTCCCATAGAGGTGAAAGATCAGTTTGTACCACAATGTCGTCATCCAGGAACACCATCTTGTCAAGACTCGGGAACAGCTGTTATAAAAAATGTATAGTCACAGATTAATGGATCATAACTCATAACTATAAGCATTTATATAATAAGGGTTGCAGCACTGTGCTATCCATTGTTTATTCAAATATGGTTTTACTTCGTACTGCTATCACCTTTACCTCTGGAAGATGTATCCGAATGTGGTTCTTCACTGAACTATACTTGGGACCACGTGTTCGCAGTTGTGCCTTAATAACATTGGGCTTCTCGTTCATATTTGCAACTATAGCTGATGATCCTCTTCTAAACTTTGACCGCTTATTTCGATTTTTTTCCTTTTCCTCTATAACGGACACTTTCCTCTTTGTAAACCAATCAAAATGGTGCAATGTCTTGACCTCAGTTATAGCAGGTGATAAAGAGTGCAGTGAAAACCAAGCTTGCATGGAATGATAAGTCTTTCGATCTGTAATTATGTGTAGAACAGCTTTCCAAGGGTGCAAACTGTTGCGAACAAGTGATTTTGCAACCACAGAGGCAGCAATCACATTGTCTGAGGCAAGAACAAAGTGGAAGTAAGAATTGTCAACCAGAGCAGGAAAAAGTTCTGAAGATGGTAGCTGAAGGCGTGCCGCTGCATTGTTTGTGTGCTCATTCGCCAGCCTCAATTCAAGACAGTGAAGCGGTTTCGGTATGCTGTTCGATACCACTTGATGATATAAATATTCTTGGATTTTAGAAGTCCTAGTCCTTTGTTGCATAAAGGTTACCTAAGAAAATGATCAACATTAATTGATGAGACTTGAACTTGGAAAACTTTTATTTTTTTGTTCTATTTATCTTCTAATCTCCGCGTATTCAAAAGAGTGGGAGAATGCTACCATTTCTCTTAATTTAATCGCAAATGTCTTGGCATCATATCCACCTTTGTTCATTTCAGTCATGAACTCTTCTAAAGTCTGAGGAATATCCGATTTTCCATCCATTTCGTATTTGTCAAGAGGTTGATCTAACATTGCATATATCTCCTCTGGTACCTAAAGAAACCAGTGTCATTTTCAGCCACCATTAAGAAAATCCAAGTCAGTTAATTTAACTACCATGCAGAATCATTAATATATTAATTTAGTTTTAACAGTAAAGGAGATTACAGTTGACGCAAGTCTTCTTTCTGATATCTTTGGCCTCAATTTTCTTCCCAGGCAACCTACAATATATTTGCATAAACAATCACATTAATCGGAGTTTTAATTTCTAGACTAGTGTACTTGCTTCAAAATGTTGAGAAGAAACGGTTCTCAATTTTTCGAAGCAACTACATGACTAGTCTAGAAATTTCTAGACTACCTTGTAAGTTTGAACTTTGTGCATGTGGACGTATGTGTACGTGTGTATTTATCTATGCGTTTAAGGGAGGGAGAGAAGATATCACGTACCTATATTAGAGCACTTGTTTTCACCGTCTATGCTATCAACTGCTGTTAAAACAAACACAAATCGGAGAAGAAAAGTGAAGAACAATAGTGAATAGAAAAACGCCCGATAAGAAAATCTTCTCGAGGCAATCCATGTTTTGAAAAATTCTCTCAACCCTTTTCCTTGAAGTAGAGTGATGTGTCTCAAATTTGGAAATATATGCAGCAGCATTTTGTCCAAACACGACATTTATGTGCAACACTGACAAAAAAGTAGCACCAATGTGAGTTCTTCCTCTTCTTTATTTACTACTAGTTTTCTTGATTAGCAAGTCACCAGCTGAAGAACAAGAACATAGAACTTTAAGAATTCACATTGTTGTAAAAAGATTGTTTTGTTGGTGTACTTAACTTAAGATTGCTACCTTTCACCTAACATTGCTTAGCATTTGGAACATGTATATCATGTTGTTAAAGAGAAAGAGACATGGAACTAAGAATGAAGCTGTTGTGGTTTGTTTGATTCAAATTTTAAGTTTTGGCTATTGGCTTGGATTTGAAGAAGGCATGTTGAGGGAAAAAAAGGTGTTTTTTTTTTTGTCTATTAGTCTATGACTAGAATTTCTCCTTTTAAGTGTTAATAAAGACCCATTTATTTTAGTTTTTTTTTAAAATAAATTTTATAGTATTATATATTTTTATTTAAAAGAATTCCATTTTTTTAAAATAATAGTTAGTTTAAATAATTTTTCACAAAATGTTATTTTAGGTATTTTATTATTTTACTATAACTTGTTTTAAGTATCAAAATTTTCAAAAAAATTATTTAAATTTAAAGTTATTTTAAATGGTTTTCATAAAAATCATTTTAAAAATATATATTTTTGAAAATTTATGTAATTTTGACTATATTTTAATTTTTAATAATATATATTTATTTTTAATAATTTATATCATGTTATTGAATATCAAAATTAACCTTTTATATTATAAAAAATAATTTTAAAAACTTTTACTGGTTAAAAAAGGTTTTATTAAAATCATTTTTCTAAAATGTGTTTGGATAGGTAATTTTTTAAGATAGTGTAATTCAAATTCTTCAATTGCTATGTTTGGGGTATGCTTGAATTTGTTGAGAATCAACCTCATTATAGTCCTTTCTCTTTAGAGTTTGGAGTTTTGAGTGAGACAAAACATGACTTCTACTACTATATGGAAAACGACTGTCTCTCTTTCTCTCTCAAATGTGGGATCTAAGATGTGGATTTTGGAGTGAAATTTTAGGGAACATTTTTTTTCCTTTTTCTATGGAAGGAAAGTAGGAAACTGATATTATTTAGAGAATCCTACTCATATTAGTATTAAATTACTAATTTTGTTTAGTTATGCTGCCATTTTTCTATTCTATTTCTATTTTAAATTTGTATATTATAATTTTTTTATTTATATTTTATGGGTTGTTTGAAAAATTATAAAATTACACTATATATTTAACTAAATAAGAAATATTGAAATCCTCTTAATTGCAACAAAAAAAAAATTAAATAAAATTTCAAATTCTAGAATCGATTATGTATAGAAAACATATTAGCATTTTCAATATTCTTTTATTAAAAAATATTAGGTTATAATCAATTTCTAAAATATGTATTTTAAAAATTTATTATAAAAAAGGAGAATTCCGTAGTAATCTAAATAAAATTTATAGAATAATAAATTAAAATAGATTTTGACGTAATTAATATTAGTAATTCTATACATATATTTTATATATTAAAATTAAAAAATTTATATAGATATTTTTTTGTTTAATGACAAAATAAAGAATATATTTAATGAACAAATAACAGATTCTAAACTTTATAAATAGTTGCATATTGAGCAAATCAAAAGTATATTTAATATTTATTAAAAAAAGTATATTTAACATAAAAATATAAGATATTAAACTTTACGAATAGTTGTATATTGACCCAATCAAAATCAAAATTGAATTAATTCAATCACTAATAATAATTTTTTTTTACATAAATTATAAATTATTTTTGATAATTCCACATGACTCAAAAACTATATTCACCCACAAACCACACCATCACATTATTACTTTTATTTCGTTCTCATTCAAAATGTTATTTAAAAGATCATGAAATATTTTCCAAAAATCATGTAGAAGAACGATGGAACCAATCTCAAGAGATGAGAAGTGTATTAAACATTTGCAGGATAGAAGAAAAAATAAAAACAGCATAGAATGAATAAAAAACACAATATATGATGAAGTTTATAAAGCCTTAGCCTTACCTCAATGGAGTGTAACAAAAATGGAACTCTAACTAAAGGTAATCTCTTTGTTCTCCTTCTTTAAACTTCAACAGCTCCTTCTCTTTTTTCTCTCTCAATATTTTTACTTCTGGATATACATCTCACCAGAATTCTCTTCCTCTTCCTATAACGTCTGTGTTAATACTTAGGATATATATAAAAAGTGTTCATGATGTACTGTGGATATGGACAAAAAGAAATAAAAATAAAATATATATTTTTGAATCAACAGTTAAGCTGATTGGCATTACAATTAATCCCTTCCATATTTGGTTGATTTTCAAATAGTTTCCATTATTAAGAGCGTTTTGAACAATGGTATTATAGTAGTTTTATTGACTAAAATACTTTTTTATTGAAATATGTCTATGTGGCGGAAGTTCTCTAGAATAATAATAAAACATATCTTATTTAAGATATTTATTATAAAAAATAAATTTAATTTTATATCCTACGGTCTTAAATTAGATTATCAATACTTATCTAAAAACATTTGAGTGAAATGTTATTAAAATTTTTTTTTAATTTAATAAAAAGTTTTAGATTGTAACTCAATCTTAAACACTCAACAATGTCAATTTTTTAAATATTTTTTATCATCTTATCATGATTCTCTTTGATTAAAGAAATTACTTTTTAATATATATATATATATATACGAGGAGGGATCAAATTACATCCGAAGAGTTCCACCATGAGTTACACTCGCTCAAAAACGTCTTCGGATTAATATTTTTTATAGATTAATCTCAAACTTTATAGGTATGATCTATATGATGATATATTTCAATCCAACGGTTGTTTTAAAAAAATATTAATTCGATGTGACGTTTTTGAGCAAGTGTAACTTATGGTGTAATTTGGACACTCACATGCCCAATATGCTAAACAAACATATCATGGCTTATGTTCAGACGAGGAAACCCAAGCCTAATCGAGCGACTTTACTGCACCCAATTCAGTCTGCTTATCAAAAACCGTCACTTTTAAGGCCCAATAAAATTATGAAAAATTTACTTCGTATCCCTACTTTTAGCCTTGTATTCCTACAATTGAAATTTTTGGACGAAAATGCCCTTCATATAAATAGTATAACATTAAAAAAAATTCCATTTCTCACTTTCAATCCTAAAATCTGTTTCGAAACACTCTGAAGAAGAATACAAATCGGAACACATTGCTCAAGTCTTCCGGTTCCAAAAAAAGAGCACTGAAACACATTATGTAAGTGTTTCAAAATTTTTAACATACCGGAACATATTTTAGAAGTATTTCGGTTTGGTTTTTTTGAAGTTTGAATTCGGAATAGATTTTTAAAGTGTTCCGGTTTGATTTTGATGCACCAAAACACTTTTTTTGAACTATTGTGGTTTGTAAATGCACATGTCGAAACACTTTTTAAAAGTGTTTCGAAATTTTCATAATTTTACACACCGAAACACTTTTCAAAAGTGTTCCGGTTTGTTTTTTTAATTTTTCATTTTGCAGAATGCGAACATTAGGCAGTGATGGTTGGCTTCTTTAGAGAAACGATGGTGCATCTGGATCCGGTTCACATCTTCCAGAGGAGCCTATAGGATATCCAAGAGGACCATCATACCTATCGGTCCTGGTTAGATACGAGCAACATTGTGCTCGACGTCTATGGTATGGGGAGGTAAGTAAATAAAAATGTTATGTGAAATAAATTAATAATTTTTATCATAGTTTATTAATATGCTACTTTTTTCTTTCAGGAGAGAGGATCGAAGAAAGAACTTAAATGTGTTGGACACAGACTAAAGCTTCAGGGGTGGGTTTCACAATAACTCCCCAGAGATATGGAACGTTGGGTGAACGATTTTGGTCTAAAATCTTTGCAAAGAACAAGTTTGTCGAAGGTAGACTCGAACCTGCTCACAACCTTTGTAGAGAAATGGCATTCAAAGACATCTTCATTTCACATGCCATATGGTGAGATGACAATTACTCTAAATGATGTTGCTTGTCTTCTTCACCTCTCTATAAGGGGTGTCTTTTGGAGTCCCCAACACGTCACCAAAGATGTTACTGTTGAGCTTGATGTGACCTATTTAGGAGTGTCACGTGTTACTGTACTACGTAAGGTTCACGCAAGTAGAGGTTCCCACTATAAGTTGGAGTGGTTGTACGACTTATTTGTTGCCCATCGAGCTTCTTCTTCTTGGGCATATGCGACCAAAGCATACTTGTTGATGCTAGTTGGTTGTACTATTTTTGCTGACAAGACGTTTATGATTGTCGATGCAAAATATTTATTGCTATTTAGGGATTTGGATGGTATGGGGAGATATAGTTGGAGAGAAGCTGCTTTGATGACCCTTTATGATGCCCTTGAATATGCATGTGTCTTTGGTACTAAACAACTTGTTGGTTATCCGACTCTTTTTCATGTATTTAATTAATATCTTTATTAAATTGTTGATTATACTAAAGTAATATTATATTTTATTTATAATTGTTTACATTGTAACAGTGTTGGACCCATGAGTATTTTCCTACAATTGGAAGAAAAGACGAAAAATGGACACCAAGTGATAACCATGGACTTCCCAGAGCGATGAGATGGTCGCACAAGCAGGGAGCCTTGAAGGTGGATGCCTTGCGAACTATTCTTAAAGTGCTGTCACCGGTTGATGTGGTATGACGCCCATTTGAGGACCATAGATAGTGGCACCCGTTTGACGAAATTTCTTTTTTCAGAGGGGGCCTACAGTGGAGAGGTACTTTTGTTCTATACTTGCCAGATAAATGTTTACGTGAGTTTGGTTTGAAGTAGTATATACCACGTCCACCTATTGGTCTTATTGAGACAAATGTCGATGTTAACTAAATTGGCTATGATCAAAGCGTCGTAGAGGTGGTTGGACTGAAATTACTGGTCACATTTCCTTCTAAGACTGATCCAAATTATTTGGATTGGTATTATCGTGTGTCACACCCTCGACTGGTACCACGACATTAGAATGCACCAATAGAGGTGCCATTTTCTCAATATGCAGCATGTAATACCCCTACTAAAATACCCTGGATATTTTAATTAATATAATAAATAAAAACCATATTTAATCAGAGTCAACACGGAAATCAAGGGATGCCACAATTATGAAATAAATAAACTCCAATTAACTCAGTAGTCATGCTACACTAAGGGTCATTACCAAATAATTTCGATCAAATTAAGACCATGTCTTACACAGCGGAAAATATCAAAACTCAAACAGAATAAAATCAAATCATAATTATTCCTAAAGTAATCCAAATAACATTTGATTACTAAACAAGTTCTCAACTAAACGTTCCCCAGTGTTACAACCTGTCAGAGCATGACACTGACACACGGACTTAAAATGACAAGCTCTAGAGCCATCCTCACCAACTCCTGAGCTGCTAACGTTAATCTGAAATCATTAAAGTAAGGGTGAGATTTCTCATAATTAACATGCATTATAAGTTTCTCAATCAACATATATCACAAGCATATTATTCCACCCATTCCATCATAGTTCAGATTCCAATACACAATTACAACCAGACAATTCATTATGCACAACCATTAACAATCAGAGAATTGAAACACTGGAAGACATCCTAACATGTTACAATTCCATGCAATTACAATGCAGACACAATGCATGTGGTACCAACACGTGACCAAGTCACCCAACACTGATCCATCATCAACCGGATACAGTAACCATCGATTCGTCCATAAACACCCGGACACGAATCCGGCCTAACCACCCATCATCACCCGGGTATCGGTTAACGGCAATACAAGTCAAATTCCTCACAATAGAAATTAACTTCACCAAAAATGCATATGCACGCACAACACCAGCATGCAACATTTTATCAGTCTATGAAATACACCAACTATCATAACTGAACCAAATTTCAAACATGATATTCTCAACAAATCATGCATACAATCAACAGCATAAACATGCCTTTCATTCACACCATTCAGATATCTCAATGTCACAGGTACACTACCTCTTATACACCCAATACACATTGAATAAATAATCACTTATTTCGAATTCCGACACATTTTCAAAATAATTTCAAGTTACGGAAAATTCTTTCATTTCATAAAATAGAGCATTTAATTTAAGAAATAACGTCCAAAACGGCGACTAAAACGGACTTACGGTTTGAAAGTTATGAATTTTCAAAGTTTAGTATTTTTCAAAAAGTTACAGTGGAACCCGGTTCCTCCATATGCAGGAACCGGTTCCCACAAAGTTCAAAAATCACGCCCCTGGAAAAATGTATGGGAACCCGGTTCCTACCCCACTGGGAACCGGTTCCTACGTTTGCTAGTTTTTGAAAATTTACACTGGGAACTCGGTTCCTCCCCACTGGGAACCGGTTCCCACGACCTGCAGAGTCAAAATCTGCTATTTTGACAGCATTTACCCATTCCAAATCAATTCCAAACATTCCCATACGAATTGCAACATGAGAAACACCAAAATACATTCATTTTACACCATTATAACATCAAACAACATTATTTCATCATTCCTATTTATTATTTGACACATTAATGATTTCCGACCTACAATCCGACACAATAGAGACCGTCCTATGGAAACCTAGAATTTCTAAACCGGGATTCCCTAACATGCTATGATCTATACGGTTGAATTCAAAGTCGATAATACACAATAATTAATCGAAATCACCTCTTACCTTGTGTGTTCTTCGACTTCTGACACGAAATGACTTTTTCTTCTCTTCTCTTCTCTTCTCCAATTCTACGTGAAAATAACTTTTCCCAAGAAGACTCCTTTTCCTTCTTTTCCTTTTTATAACCCTTGTTATACTCCTTTATTATTTCCAAATAAAACACATAATTAATAATTAGTAAAAGTAGAGTGATTTGCTCCTCGCACCCACTATTTACTCTGCACACCTCCAACCCTTCTTTCTTCAATTAATCCAATTAAATCCAAAAATATAAATAATCAAGCCTTTAATTAATTAAATAATTAAATTCCTTATTATTTAATATTCGAATTAAATCGGGGTGTCACACAGCAGGGGCATCTGATCCTAATTGGACTCGCATCTCTGTATTAATTCATCGTTACCTCTAAAGATGTGGTGTTGAGGAGGATGATACGCGGTTTGCAGATTAATTTGAGGCATTACATATTTATCTTTCACAATGATTTTTGTTTTGTGTATTAACACTTTGAATATTTTTTTTGACTTATGTTATGTTATGTTATATTTTATGTAATATTTTTATGAGTTATTTTAATAGTTGTGATTGGACCGACACTTTGAATGGTTGTGATTGGATCAACACTTTGAATGGTTGTGATTGGACCGACACTTTGAATGACTATAATTGGACTGACACTTTGAATAGTCTAGAATAAATTAAAATTAATATAAATATGGATCATGTGTTGTTTAGTATTTTCATCTCAAAATGTCTTTCCCAAATTATTTGATCGATATTGAAGTGTATTTCAATGGAATAAAAGATGTTGTGAAGTTTAAGATCCCAGACGGATTTTTAAACCTAGAGGGGTTGAAGGAAAATTTTGACTACGAGTTGCTACCTGAAGATGATAACAGGAGGGTGGCAAATATTTCATACCGTGAGAACTGGAACATATATGTTGATAGAAGGATAAGTTACAACGTTGTAGAGGTGCAGAGCGATGAAGACATGAAGGCCATGTGGAAATTATATCGTCGTAGACTAACTAAGGGGACTATTACGTTTGAAGCAATGGTTACTAGATCTGTTGAAGACGTGATAAAAATGCTGCAACATCCAGAATCATCTGGTAGATTCTAGATGTGTTGTTTTTATTTTGTTCAAGTAATTTCGTCATGTGTTGTTTTAAGTTATTTTCTCATGTGTTGTTTTAAGTTATTTTCTTATGTGTAGTTTTGATAAGGTATTTCGATGAACAAAAAGAATGTCGGTGTATTGTTGTAATACTTTGTTATATATTATAATAAAAGAACGTCAGTGATAATAATTTGAGTCAACATTACACAAAATATTACATAATGATAAATCGCTTCTGCTAAGCTAACATATGAAGGTAATAAGGGCGAAAGATGTAGTCATAGTTGTAAACGTCTCGCAATTGATAACAATCAAGAAGTTGCATTCGAGTGACGAAACTTCTTCTAATCTGTAGGCACCGAGGGTAAGGGGAATCCCTCTTTCATGTTTACCTGAGTAACAAAATAATTAAATTAATAAACCAATTACTTGAAGGTAGTAGGGTAAAAAAACAAATTATGATTTGAACCCAATGATTATTGTTGACTAAACCAATGCACCAAATACTTGGAGTATGTGAAGATGATGATGTCATAGGGAAAAAGTCAACCTAAATGCACAAGAATGACATTATAGTGATTTGCTATTAAATAACCCATGTTAGGTAGTGTCAGCCATTTCTCCTTTGGCTCCCGACTAGTGGACTCTATCATCAACCCGCCTCTCACTTATGATAGTCAATCTCTGAATAACTTCTCATAGAAACTCTTATTGTCTCTTATTTACATGTCCAAATCTCGATGAATAATTGTCTAACCATCCTCACTATACCCATGCAATGATGCAATGACTCTAAATCCACAATTATCATCTGATTCAACATCCACAATCTCTTGAATATATGACCTAATGTGACTTGGAAACTGAAGAGTGTAGCCTTTCTTTGATTGTGAAGGCTTTTTTGATTTTGAAAGCTTCTTTGATTGTGACATTTTACGAGATAGCCTTTGTGAAGTTTGAGATGCTTGTTCAACATACTCATGCTGTGAAGGGTCCCTATAAACATTATATCTAACTGGTTTCTTCCCTTTCTTATTGACTCCTCCCTTGGTTTTTATTTTCTCAGGTGGTGGACATAAGGAAGTTATTGTGGGGTAAGCGATTTCACAAACCCTAGTTTTTAATGCTCTTTTCCCAGCAACATCTAATGATCTAAACCTTCTCCATATTTCTTCCATTGCACTACTCATGTCAATCTTTAATGCATCTTCTACATCTGTCTGCAACTTAACTTCCATACTTAACTTCCTCCAATAAACATGACCATTGTCAATTGGTATCGGTATACCACCAATCACATATCTCCCAACTCACAAGAACAAGGTAACCCATAATTTATTCTATGAGTACAACCACATTTTTTTCTGACAGTTCCAACATAATCAAAGAAGCTCTAGATACAAAACTACGCAAATTACCATAAAATGGACTAACATGTGCGTGCTCAATTTCATAAAAACTTTTTTTTTGGAATGAACCACGAATGTTGCCTATTTGTAACCTCAGGTTGTTGTTCATAGCTTCCCAACATTTGACCATGTCACCGAGACTATTTTCCAATACCTGCTTTAACTTCCAATGAGCGGACTCAACCCTATAAATTAATGCATAATAAATATATAACAGTAAAAAACCTAAAAAATTAATAGTCTAAATAGTAATGCATAATAAATATATAATTTCGGCGATAAACCTAAAAAATTAATATTCTAAATATTAATGCATAATAAATATATAACATAGTAAATAAACTAAAATAAAACACATACCGATTATTCGTGGTGTTGCCCAAATGAAGCACTCAATTAATCCATGCTCCAACAAATCTACGCCTATGTGGAGTCAACCACATGTCTTTCACATAATCAATAAAGTCACTATAATCAAAACATGCCTGCTCAAGTTGGTCCAACCGTTGAATATACTCAACCTCATCACTAGCCCATATAACATCCGTCCATAATGTGTATATCGTCTCTTGTATTTCTTTCACCACATATTGCTTTCATCGCATCCCAACATTTTTGTTAAAGTGAAATCGACACAGCAAATTAATTGTAGTAGGAAACACAATTTCTACCGCTTTCATCAAAGCTAGATCTCTATCCGTCTAAATCACTTGTGGACACAAATGTTTTTGCACAAACAATTCCTTCAACTTCTCCAAGACCCAACCAAAACTATCTGTCTTCCCAGACTCCATATAAGCAAATGCAACAACAAAAGTCAACTCAGTCGATGTCATTCAAACTATTTCAAACTAAGGTTGCCTATATTTATTTGTCTTATAAGTGTTACCCATAACTAACACAATAGGAAATATATTCAACAACTTAATCGAATCTGGATGTGACAAAAATATCTCTCACAACATCTGAGTCTTCTCCTTTTCTACTCCAGTAGATATAGCCTCCATCCTCTATAAGTTTAAGCAAATGTTGTATCTCACTTTTTGGACCTCTTATCTCTTTTTCTATCACACTTTTCTAGTTAAATATTTGCGTGATGCGAGTGATATTTTTAGGATCCCGCTCTTGTAGGGAAAGCAATATGTGTCTAGGTGGAATATGTTTCTTTTTCAAATAAAAAACATGTTGCTTTTCATCTGATGTCAACCTACCAACAAAAGCACGACCTTCAAACCTATCAGGTAATCCATGATTATGAACTCCACATTTTATATAAACCTTCCATCCAGACCCATCTTTTGACGGAGTCGATTTGATTTTGAACGGACATCCACATCTCTTAGTTGCATTATGAGTTTCACTTTTATCCTTGTATTTTCCTCCTTAATCACACACAAATATTATTTTGTTACTCCTTTCTCTCTTGCTAGTTTCAGTGTCCGAACGCTTGATAATAACTGTGATTTTATTTCTTATTCTAATCTATTTGATCCAGCTTGTAACATCTTCTCGTATAACGAATGTTTACGTTGTAGAGAATACATCAGTGGTATCTACATATGACTCGTTTTTTTGGTAAACTTGAACCGAAATTTCCATACCTGAAATGAAAAAAAAATAATTAAAAAACATGTTCGGGAAGACTTCAAAAAAGTGTTCCGGATTATTTTTAAGAACAAGCCAAAACACTATTGGAAATTGTTCCGGTATATAAAATTGTGTTTCGAAAGACTTTCCTAATGTGTTCTAGTTTGCTTAAACCCGAAACACTTTTAAAAACTCTTTTGTAACATTTTTTTTTTAAAATTTCAAAACACTTTTTGTACTGTTCCGATTTGTATTTAACATACCAGAAGACTTGAACGAACTCTTCCAAAATATCTTCCAAACTAGTTTTGTTGGAATGCAGATGTCATACTTTTTGATGAATGGTAAAAAGTAAAAAAAAAAAAATGATTAAATTCTATTAAAGATAAAATTTATATTTTTACAAAAATACAAGGGTACAAGACTAAAAATAAGGATAAAAAGTTAAATTTTTTAAAATTATCTCACTCTAATACCTAAATAAATAATTTTTAAAATATATAATACTCTCTCCGTCCCAAAATAAGTATCATATTTAAAAACAAAAATCGTCCCAAAATATTTTTCACTTTATATTAACAAATGCAATTCTATATTTAATTGTATCTTCTAATTAATACTCTTAATTTATTATTTTTTCACTTAACATTAATGTTAATTTGAATACACCAATAATTAATAAGCATAATTTGATAAATTCACTATTTTTTTTTTTTTTTTCATGTATTACATTTCCTAATTTATATGAAAAAATCATTTGTGACAAATAATACGGGACATATGGAATAATAATTTAAATTAAAATTCATAATTTGAAGTAAAATTTATTCGAAATGACGTCACTAAATAGTTTTAAAAAGTTAGTATATTAAAATTTATTCGAAATGACGTCACGTGAATTTGCCGCAAAAACTACACCACCTCTGTTTCCCGATTCACAAAAAATCCAAATGCTCTCACCGATCCGAATACTCCGACTCGAACCAGATTAATCAGTTATCAGTTATCAGTGCCTTCGTTTTCATACTTTTTTTTACACATTGTGATCCGATATATATGATCCAAACGAAACTGAGATATGGAATCAATCCTAGCAAGAGCTCTGGAGTATACTCTCAAATACTGGCTCAAATCCTTCTCCCGAGACCAGTTCAAGTTGCAGGGTCACACCGTTCAGCTATCTAATTTAGGTCATTTTACCCTTTTTTCCTTCGAATTTTTGAATTAATGTTGATGATTATGGTTATCAGTTGATTTTCAACGTATTTGGATTTTGCGTACAGATATAAACGGTGATGCATTGCATTCCAGCGTTGGATTGCCGCCGGCACTCAATGTCGCTACAGCCAAAGTTGGAAAATTGGAGATCACGGTTTGTCAATTTGTTGCTTCCACTATTTGGTTCATTTTTCATGAATTCTTAGAAAGTTGGAAACAAAATGGGAATAAGATGACATACACATACTCTAGTTATTAGCAAAAGAAAATCGACGGAATTTCGTTGTTATATATTTTCTTGTTAGGTTTTTTAATTTTACTTTTTTGATTGATTGAGTTCAATTTGACGTTCTAGATACCCTCCGTGAGCAATGTACAGATAGAGCCAGTCATTGTGCAAATTGATAGGCTTGATTTGGTTTTTGAAGAGAATTCTGATTTTAAACCATCTCAGTCTCCAACCAGGTAGTGGAATTAGTCTCTTGCTGATTATTGTATGTGAGAGATTCATTGTAGAGGGATGCTTTTCATACTAACTATTAAAGTTTTTCATCCTTGTTTTTTTCGTTGTTGGATGCAGTTCCACGCCTTCAGCAGCCTCTGCCAAGGGTAGCGGGTATGGTTTCGCTGATAAGGTTGTATGACTATCATTTGTAAGCCCAAATTGATATGTGTTAGTAAGTGATTTTCATATTGTGCTGACCATATGATGGTTGTAGTAAAATTTAACAAATGAAAAGCAAAACTCATTATACATTTTGTTGGGGGTGGGAACTGAGTTATCAGCTTCATGCTGTCATGAGACAGAGATTGACGAGATCTGACATTTTCTAGGTCTAGAGATACAATCAAAACAGTCCTTATAATCCTTGAACAAGCATCACCTCTGGAGCTTGATTTTGAGGTAGCATTAGACCTAGCCTAAATTCTAAGATAGTATAAGAGCCTATTCTATATCCGTTATTAGGCCACCTGGTTTTGTTCGTGCTAGAGTTCTAAATCCGAGTTTGTATTTGTCCACATTCCACAGTTATAATCCTAGGCTCGAGGGAGTGTTGTTATTGGGCCGCATGCAATTTATTCAAGCTCTAAATGTCTAGTTATTTTTGGCTTGAGGAGGTATGTTGGGATCCCAAACTGACTAGAGATATGATATAACCAAAGCAATCTTTATAATTTATGGAACAACTTTAGAGAAGAATAAGATAAAGATTAGTAGTTCCTTTCGCATGCCCGTCATTTTCCATATCAAACAATTTCAGGGATGAATAGGATAAGGATTTCTAATTTTGTCCATATACTAGTCATTTTCCATCAATACATAAGTTTAGTTTTAATATTATTCATTTTTACTGACTGGGCAACCTTCAGATTGCAGATGGAATGACAATACAGATTCATACAGTTAATCTGTTACTTGAAACTCATGGAAGTGCTTCTCTCGAAGGGGCAGCAACTTGGTAAATTCGTCTTACTAGTGGTCTGGTTTTGCTGTCTCAGTTTATTCATGCACCACAATCATTTTCAATTGTGATAGATTTGGATCTCAGGGAATTTAAAATTAATATTACAATATTAGTATCTCACTCTCTGTTGGAGTTGATGTGGTGTATACACTTGTATTTTTTAAGCATTTGAGAAACAGTTGGTGGTTGTATGGGATAACTCTAGCATAAATGAGGGGAATTGTACTTGTGTGTTTGACTCAGACCATGTCATAAGTTTTCCCTGAAATCTATTTGTAAATATCCTTGTTCCTCGTCTCTAATTTAGGGCACCACCCATGGCGTCTATAACCATACACAACCTTTTGCTGTGTACCACAAATGAAAGCTGGCAGGTAATTGTGTTGAGACTATTTTTATGATATAGTTTATGATACTTTAGGAGTATAAAGTCTATTTCCCTCACCATATTTTTTCAGGTTGTAAATCTTAAGGAGGCCCGGGATTTCTCATCTAATAAGAAGTATATTTATGTCTTCAAAGTACTATGCCACCTTTCATTTTCTTTTCTTTTTTGTATATACAACATGCATTGTGTTGATTTGGTCATCTTCATATATGCCTTTTCTATATTATGTTTCTCCTTTCATCAGAATGTATTCCTTCCTGTTTTATTTTTTTAAATTGAGCATTTCCATGTTGCTTATATTTGTATTAGCCCAAAATAATTTAAATTTTTTCTCCAGAAATTGGAATGGGAATCATTATCTATTGATCTTTTGCCTCATCCAGACATGTTCACGGATGCTACTTTAGGCAGTTCTCAAGTAGGTTCAAATCTAAGAGATGATGATGGTGCAAAGAGAGTATTCTTTGGAGGCGAGCGTTTTATAGAAGGAATATCAGGAGAAGCATACGTAATTAATTCTTTTCCTTCAACTTGTTGTACGATATCATGACTTATGAAACATGACTTCATCTTTATAATTTATATTTATCAGATCACCGTTCAGAGAACTGAATTGAACAGTCCACTTGGGCTCGAGGTTCAGTTACATGTCACTGAAGTCGTTTGCCCTGCATTAAGTGAACCAGGTAAGTAAAAGGGACTTGTTAGGCTTCTAGTATCCATATTTAATTGATAGATAAGACACAGATGTAACCAGAGGTTGATGCAACATATGTGAACAGGGCTACGTGCACTTCTCCGCTTTATGACAGGAATATATGTTTGTCTAAACAGGGGAAATGTAGATTTCAAGGCCCAGCAGGTTTCATATTGCCTCTTCCTCCTTTGAGCTCATCATTTTTCACTAGTTTCTTAAGGTTAAAACTATAATACTATTATACCATTCTGAATCTTTTTTGTTTTTTAATTAATCATGATAGCAATCTACTGAAGCTGCTGGGCGTTCTCGTGTGTCAATTGTTGTGGATCATATATTTCTCCGCATTAAAGATTCTGGTATATCATTATTCTTAATTGATATAAGTATCCTTTAATTATATTAAGTGTTGTGGAAATATTTTGCTTTATTGATTGCTATATTCATTACAACTTTATTTATTTATATTTTTCTTCTTTGCTGAGTAGTACAACTTAAATAGAACAAGAAACAGAGAGAGACATATCTCTTTAGTAAAGGAATCAGAATCCTAAGAAAAAAAGAAGGAAGGGAAAAGGGAAGATAAATCCCATGATTAAGGATTATACTAATTCTTACACTACTTCTAGGATTAACTTCCTAATTTATTTAAATCCAAAAATTCAAACATTCCTAATTTATCTACACTCCTCATCAAGTTGGTGCAGTTATATTTATCATGTCCAGCTTGGTAACATGGTGTTCAAACAGAAGGCCTTCGTTGGCACATCCACAATCTGTTGGATGGTTGGAACAAATGAATGGAGCTGACTCTTTCAAGCTTCTCCTTGATAAAATGTTTGTCCATCTCAACATGTTTTACGATCATGCAAAGACTCAGCTGTGTGTTATAAAAGAAATGTAGAAAGACCGGGGTTGAGAAATGTTTGTGCTTTGAGGTAGAACACAAATGCTTACACCCATTTCCTATGCCATAACTCTTCTACGCCAACCCCTCTAATGCATAAGGTTTTGAGGTGACAAATGGGATGTATGCATGCATTAAAAAGTTGATGCTTGCTGCAGAAGGTAGAAAACAGATTCTTGTGAAGCTGCCAACATGTAAAACTATTAAAACTGTATTTCTTGCATATCATTATGAGGATAAAACACACACACACACACACACACACATATATATATCTCAACTCAACACTCCCCCTCAAGGTGGTGCGTATACATCATAAGCATCCATCTTGTCACATAGTGGTGGGCGCATTAGGATATAACGGGGATAAGACTTCCATAGGAGTTTTGGAGGCAAGGACAGTAGAAGAAAAACGATTTATGAGATACAATGCAGTTAAAACTGCCTCGCCCCAATGTTTCTTGGGAACTTTATTTTGAAATATCATAATACGTGTTCGTTCTAACAAATGTCCATTTTTTCTCTCAGTAATGGCATTTTGTTGGGGGCGTTTTAACTACTAGTGGTGCCAGAATACAAAGTTTGGGGTGACCACCAAATTAAACTGTAATGTATAGATCAAATATCCATAACATTATGTATATAAATTATCTAAATTGTAATAAACACAAAGTTGAACATGAAATGATTAAAGAGTAGCACTTCAAAATATCTTAAAATAATGCCTCTACGGTCTTTGAGTAGCTTGAAATCAACAATAATAGTGTGAATATTCTAAACATGAAGGGAAAATGCTAAACCAAGCGTTTTGAAATCGTCTCCGATGGTCTTCTTTACCAGATGACGAATATTACTCTAAATGCAATTGATATAGACCCTACTTCAAATAAACTCTTCATATTTCCTCCATTTGATTTAATAGATATTCCTACATCGAAGGACGTTTCCCAGGATTATGGTTGAGTAGTACAGCTCAAATAGAAGAAACATAGGGAGGCAGATGACTCAATTAGAAGAATCATAATCCTAAGAAATAAATAACTATGGAAAAGGGACAAGTAAAACCATGATTGAGGATTTGACTAATCTTTACATTAATTCTAGAATTTTAACTTCCTAAGTTATTAAGACCTATAGATTCTGACATTGCTAATTTATCCCCAAATATCATATGAATAATAGTCTAATGTGTATATGTACTACGCAAGATGATCTTACAATTATTGGTATCATCTGGCAGGGTTCCAACTTGAGCTATTAATGCAGTCCCTCTTTTTTTCTCGGGTAATTTTCCTCGATAATGTTATCACTTATTTTCTTCCTCCGTGCACTCATTTTCTTTTTTTGGATGTCTTCTTGTTTAAATTCTAGGTTTTAGATAGGAAAGGACGAAATAGAGCAAGGAGGTTCTGAATAATTTTATATTAGGTTGATATGGTATGTGTTTAAAATATAAAAGCACTTACACCTATTTTCACCAAGAATTAGGCATAGTACCATTGAAATGAATGATCTAGAAATAAGAGGAAACAAGCAGTAAAGTTGTACACAGTACATGTATGATGTCTATGTAAAATTGTCATAGGACTCAATTTCTAACAGAAGTCGATTGTCTTACTACTGAAATTATAAAATCAATAAGAACAATGCTCCTAGATAAGGAAATTCTGTATGGCTCTAACCTCAGAACAGAAAACTGAGAGAAATCACATAACCTTCCCTACCTCTACAGCTTAAAATTCCTATAAAGACGGATCCTTTTAGAGGCTATCTTTCTCTCTTTTCATTAGTTTTTATTCTATATATGTTATCCCTTCCTAAAGAGTGTTATGGTCTGTTAAAATAAACATTAAAAGGCTTTTTGGGCCCGGCTTTGATAGCAGCTGATTTCATATCTATCAATTTGGTACAAGTTCAAGTCCTTACTTATCAGCTAATTATCTATGAAAAAGCTCCTTTTATTGCTTATATCCTATGATTATTTATGCTATCGGGTTGTGTTGTGCATTTACTCATTCCAAATACATTACACCGTTGGCAAATATGCACCTTTTTGCTATCTCTTCAATGTCAAGTTCATATGTTTGTAATCCCTTTGCATTGCCATGCTATCAGGCTTCCAACAGAGGAGAGTGACTATTTGGTATATGATCCTTGCAGGCCAGTCTTTCTGAAGGAGATAATGACAGTAACTTGACCAGGATTACAATTGCGGGACTATTTTTGAGGTTTGTGTCTTTGTGCCATGCCTAGATTATTACTATTGGAAGGATGAAGAGATTTGTTAGTGCACATGTTTGTGGGGTGCTGGTGTGCGTGTCTATCATACTGTATATCTGTGCTTATTTGACTTAGTAAGCTGGGGAGTCAACTATTATGAAAGTTTGAGCAATAGGTGGGTGGTTGGTTTCCTATATATCAGCCTCTACTTTTTTCCTGGGTAGTCTCTGGTGCAACTAAATATGCTTGGAAAGGGAAAAAGGAATAGGAAGTGTCTAGTATTTGTGTGGAGGAGCAATATGCCCTACTTGATTATTTATGTTGTTCTTGATAGTTTTAACTTATATGAATGCAGTCATTTTTCTCGTTTACTTTATTAATTGTTATAATGTAACTAAATTGTAGTATGTGCTTCTTGAAATACAGGGATACATTCTCATGCCCTCCATGCACATTAGTGCAACCATCGATGCAATCTGCCACAGAAGATGCTTTCCAAGTGCCTGAATTTGGTAGGCATTTAATTTTGGTCCATTGATAAGTGAACTCTTGTACTATCAGTCACTCGCATGTCATAAATGATAACTTCATATTTGTTTTACAATGATTAATAGCTATCAGTTGTTAACTGAGAAGTCAAATTCTTTTAATGATGTGGAAACATCATTAAAAGAATTGCATGGTAGTGTAAATGTTTTACATACATTGGATTAAAAGTTAGACTGTAAGTTATTTGCACATTTTCTTTAGAAGGATATGTTTAATTAACTTTTTCCAATCCTTTCTTTTGGTAGCTAGAAGCTTTTGCCCTCCAATATATCCTCTCGGAGAACAGCAGTGGCAATTGATTGTGGGAACTCCTCTAATATGCATTCACACTCTTCAGATCAAGCCTTCTCCACTTCCACCATCCCTTGCTTCTCAAACAGTTATTGATTGTCAGCCTCTTATGGTATGTGGCTACGTGCAAGTTATTTCAGTGTATCTATTCCAACTCTTTTGCCAGTTATGTTATTGGATGACATTTATTTATTTTCTAGGTTCACCTCCACGAAGAATCCTGCTTGAGGATATCATCCTTCTTAGCTGATGGAATTGTTGTCAATCGTGGTGACATTTTACCAGATTCCTCTGTGAATTCTTTTATTTTCACTCTCAAGGGATTGGATACTACAGTTCCTTTGGATAAAGCCCAATTAGATTTTTGTGTAAGCAATACAGATGATACAGATAAATTCTTATTTGTTGGAGCAAGGCTACATATTGAAAACCTTTTTGTTTTAGATTCACCCTTAATGAAACTAATAATACTGAACCTGGAGGAGGATCCTGCTTGCTTCTGTCTCTGGGAAGATCAACCAATTGATGCTAGCCAGAAGAAGTGGGCTGCCAGAGCATCCCACCTTACTTTATCCTTGGAAACAAATACTGGCACACTTGGGCATCAGAATTCTCTTGGATGGACTGCTGGATTTTGGAGATGTGTTGATCTGAAAGATGCTTGCATTGAAGTAGCTATGGCAACTGCTGATGGCAGCCCATTGTTAGAGGTTCCTCCTCCTGCCGGTATTGTGAGGGTCGGAGTTTCCTGTGAACAGTGTCTATCCAACACTTCCATTGAACAATTATTTTTTGTCCTTGATCTCTATGATTATTTTGGGAGAGTCAGTGAAAAAATAGTGACATCTTGGGAAAGGACACAAATGAATGACGTTAGGAATGAGTCTTCCAGTGGAAAGCTGTTGGATAAAGTTCCTAGTGATGCTGCAGTAAGTTTAGCCTTAAAAAACCTCCAACTTCGATTTCTTGAATTTTCGTCTGTGAATGTTGAGGGAATGGCTCTAGTTCAGTTTATCGGAGCTGATCTGTTCATTAGTGCCACTCATAGAACCCTCGGTGGTGCTATTGTTGTTTCATCCACTTTATATTGGGAGAGTGTTGAGATCGACTGTGTTGATTCTAAGGAGTATTTGGCATGTGAACATGGATCAGCGTTTAGTTCTGGGGAAAATGTTTCTTCAGTGAATGGTGTTGGATACCCTCAACTGAGAGCTGTTTTCTGGGTGGATAACAGTAATCATCTATTGAATGTAAATGCTCACTCAGTCCCGTTTCTGAACTTAAGTATGAATCAAGTCATACCATTTTGTGAAGTAGAAAATGAGTCCAATATTTTGAATGTCTCCGCTTCTATATCTGGTGTTCGTCTTGGTGGGGGAATGAACTATGCCGAAGCCCTCCTGCATCGGTCTGGAATACTTGGGCCTGATGGTGGTCCAGGGAAGGGTCTTTCTAAAGGGTTGGAAGACTTACAAAAAGGACCATTGGCAAAACTTTTTAAGACAGCACCTCTAATTGTTGATAACTCAGAAAATGGTATGAGACAACCTCATTTACTGAAAACCGGTGTATTTGCTTAATATATAAATTTTTTAACAATGTTCGTTTCCTCGTGTTTTATTTGTGTATAAGTCTAATTTCTTCCTGACCATGTTTTACACCAGAAAGTATGATAGAAGGGATAGAAACTAGTTTTCCACCCTTGAAGAAGCCAGATGATGTGGCTATAACTATAGAGTTGAGGGATTGGCTGTTTGCTCTTGAAGGTGCACAAGATCTGGCTGAAAGATGGTGGTTCTCCAGCCAAGGAGATGTAGGAAGAGAACAGAAGTGTTGGCACACAACCTTCCACAGTTTACTATTAAATGCTAAAAGTAGCCCAAAAAAGGTTTCAGGCGGCAAGCTGCATTTACATAGAATACAATATCCTCTAGAATTGCTTACGGTAAACAAAAACTTCTTTCTTCTAGATTTAATGCAGTTTGTGTGCATAAGTTACTCTTAATAATTAAGGAGTTTCTTGCTGCTTTCATGAGTAATACTTAGGTTGATTGGAGGACAGTAGGAAATGAGAAACACCATATCAAAGTTTTTTAAAACTATTAGTTAGTTAATATGTCCCAGAGAAATGTACATTCCATCATTCATGGTATGGGTGGTCTATTGTTATCAGGACACCTAGCAATCTAATTTTCGAACTCCAACCTATGATACGACCTTCATCATTCAAATGCTGTGAAAACTTATCAGTCCAAAATGGAATAGTAGATGATTGGATCGTCTACTATGGATCATTGGATCGTCTACACAATTTTGTTTCACTTGGTTTTTATTTCCATAATAAGGAGTGTTTATCATCTCGCCCGTGGCATGGGAATGGAAGTCATATTATGAACATAACCTCCCTTTGTGCATCTTCCTGGCCCCATTTAAATTGAAAAAATCATGTGAAATATTGAGCATTAATGAACAATTTTTTGAATTTACCGAGGAACGACATTCTTCCTAGTATCATTATTATTCCGATGAATATATATATAAGGCATGCAAGTGTATAGAATATTAAATATATGTTTTGATTGACTTACTTGAGGTTATCTACTGGCATAATCAAATCACTTGTGAGACTTTTTGGGAGAACTTAGGAAAACCATTATGACATGTTAATAAGCTGTTTTCAAATTATTTCCCTAAGTCCTTCAAGATAGTTTATGAAAACAACTTGTAAATTATACGACTTTATTTTATCTTGTGTAATAGAAATTGCTTATTCATAAGCACTTATATGATAAACACATATGCTATAAGCTGCAATGTTGCTTATCCAAACAGGGCCGTATTCTAAAACTCAGACTTATTGATTTATATCATGTGTGACTTATTATGTCGGCTTCTCTCCTGTTGTTAAGACATGTCCTGTTGTAACCCTTGCATATTAAGCTGGTACTTGTAGGTTGGAATTCAAGGGCTGCAGTTTTTGAAACCCACTACCCAAAAAGATGTTCCGTCATCCATGTTAACTGCAAATGAAGTTAAAAAACTGACTGATGCAGATGGGGGAATCGACCTTGAAATGGGCTTGATATTACATGAAGATAATGTCGATGAAATGGCTTATTGGGAAGTGGAAAACCTAAAGTTCTCTATAAAGCAACCGGTAATGGGAATCTCTTAATTAAAATGTGTGATCACTGTCTCTTTTTATAGGATATGATTCTCTATGATCAAGATTTTACATTGCAGTTCGAGGCTGTTGTAACCAAGGAGGAGTTCCAGAGCCTCACATTTTTATGCAAATCCGAAATTGAATCCATGGGACGTATAACAGCTGGAATTTTGCGATTGCTTAAGCTAGAAGGTTCTGTTGGCCAGTCTGTAATGGATCAGCTAGGCAATCTAGGTATGGCGTAATGTTTTTAATGTATGCAACGCCTTTCATTGGCTAGTCCAACACCGGTTAGAAATATAACCTAAATAAAGTTATAAAACCCGAACAATCACCACCTTAGAAACTAGTTTTGTAGGATTGAGTTAGCTTCAAAATCTAAGGCTATGTTTGGGAGTTTGGAGGGGAGGGGAAGAGAGGGCTTCAAAAAATGATATTTAAAAAAAATATAGAGAAATTTTAACATTTTTTTAAAAAAAGACTTTGTTTAGAATGGTAAAATAATGTTTATCATTAATGTATTTTTACTTTTTCAAATACTATAATAACAAAAAATATATTTGAATAGTTTGTCTAAGCCCTCCAAAACCCTCCTCCAATACAGATTTTGAGTTCCTCCAAATTAGGGGGTTTTAGGTGTTATGAAGAAAACCAAACCCTCCAAACCTAAATTTTTATATTCTTTTCACCTAATTCTTCCTATTTTTCGAAGTCCTCCCCTCCCTTTCCTTCCAAACTCCCAAACATAGTCTAAGTGTATCCACATCATTAAAGTGAGGTAGCACATAAGAATAGAAGCCCGAAGGATATTAATGTTGTTTTGCTGAAGTTAAAAATTATAGGAAATCGTTAATGCATCTCTTCAAAGATTGGTTGGATGATGAATTCATCTATTCCGTCTGGCATCATTCTTTTAACATTTGTTATCAATAATTTGCAGGTAGTGAAGGTGTTGACCATGTTTTGTTGCCTGAAAAACTCAGCGAAGGCATTGACAATGTTCTCTCGCCTGAAAAACTCAGCTTCGACGGAAGCGTTTGCAACAAAGAACCTTCTCCATTTCCAAATGGAATAAACGAAAGCCCACACAAATCTGTGGAACCAACAATAACTTTGCTTGAGGAAGTAGTTGTTGATTCACAGGCTAAGATTAATGCTTTGATAACTGATATTGGTACATCTGAGTCCTCCCTTCAGCACGTTGAAGTTGTTAAGCAACTAAGTGAAAAAATTGAGTTGATGCAAGGTTTATTGACGCAATTACGGAATCAACTATGAGACCTTCGTCTCTTGTAATTAGAATTAATTATTTTCACTCATATAGGTTACAATTCTTCTTGTATATAGCATAATAGTCTATATGTTGAGTGTTGTATAGTTAGGCAGAAATGACGGCTCCCCATTTTTGTGCAACAGAAATTTTGCACCCTTTAAGCACCATGGAATGAGAGGAAAGAAAGCAATTTTGAATGCTGAAATCTCTCAACAGAAAATCATGATTACAGTGATCGGGATTTTGTGAGCATTTTCAGGCATTGCACGATTGCAAAACAATACACTTGCATATTTGTTCTTCTCGTTCTACACCTTGGCACTGAGGTCACACTAGACCAACTAGCAAGTTAAGTTAAATCTATTAGAAGTACAAACTAATTCAAATGTATTGGATAAGCTTCTTAATAGAAGATGAGAGACAGTAGAAGAGAAAAGCAGAGAGAAAGAGAGGGAAAGTTTGTTATTGAATCAGTTGTATTTCTTGAATCAGTTTCAGAATAGTTTCTTGATACATTATATATGGCAGTCAAGGTAACCTATTATTGTAGGTTGTATACATCAGAAACTGACACTTGTCAGTTTCTTAGACTAGACTAGATACTTCTCTAATATCTTCCCCTCAAGTGCAAGGGGTTCCTTGCAATAAAGATCCCTTATCATGAACCTGAAGCTTGGCCCTGAGCTAAAGGAACCTTTGAGGAGACAGAGGTTTGGTGAGAAGATCAACATATTGATCAAAAGCAGGAACATGAACAACCTGGAGAGTTTTGCTGAGCACCTTTTCTCTAAGGAAAAAGATATCTAACTCCATATGCTTTGTTTTGGCATGAAGAATTGGATTGTGAGAGAGAGCCACAGTGCTCAAGTTGTCACAAAACAGCACAGGTGCAGTGAAAGGAACTTTAAGATCAGTGAGCAGAGATTGCAGCCAGAGAATTTCGGAAGTAGAGTTTGCCAAAGCTCTGTACTCTGCTTCACTGCTGGACCTTACCACTAAGGTTTGTTTCTTGGACCACCAGGACACAAGATTAGGACCAAGAAAAATGCAAGAGCCTGAGCTAGAGCGCCGGTCATCAGGATCAGACCCCCAGTCTGCATCAGAGAAGCCTTTTAGTGAGACAGGAACCTGAGTTGAGGTAGGTTGCAGTAGCAAACCATGATGCAGAGTGCCCTTGAGATATCTGAGGATCCGTTTGACAGCTGTCCAGTGAGATTCCAAAGGATTAGAAAGAAATTGACAAGCTTTGTTGACTGCAAAGCTGATTTCTGGTCTGGTGAGAGTGGCATATTGTAATGCCCCAACTACAGACCTATAAAAGGTAGCATCCTGAAGTACATCTGTGCCATGCTTGGAGAGTTTCAAGCTGGAGATCATAGGAGTGGGAAGACCTTTAGAATCTGCCATGTTAGCTTTGGAAAGAACATTTTTGATGTACTTAGCTTGAGAGAGAAATAGAGAACCATCTTTGAGATGAGTAACCTCAATTCCCAGAAAATAGTCAAGATTGCCCAATTGCTTTAGGGCAAACTGAGAGTTTAGTTTTTGGACCAACTGTTGAATGTGAGGAGCAGAATTGCCAGTCACAATGATATCATCTACATAAACAAGCATGTAGATGATACAGGCAGAAGTAGTTAACGTAAACAGGGAGGGATCACACCTACTGGAGACAAAGCCAAACTGTTTTAAGGCTTGGTGCAGTCTATCAAACCAAGCCCATAAAGAGCTTTGTTTAGCCTGCATACCAGATTAGGATTAGAAGTCTGAATGCCAGGTGGCTGTTCCATGAAAACTTCTTCTTGAAGAATCCCATTCAAGAAGGCATTGTTAACATCCAGTTGGGTGAGGGACCAGCCTTTCGAGATGGCAATGGTGAGCACAACTCTGACTGTAACTGGTTTTACCACTGGCGAAAAAGTTTCAGTGAAGTCAAATCCCAACTGCTGATGAAAACCTTTTGCCACCAATCGTGCCTTATATTTGTTAATGGAACCATCAGGATTTTGTTTGATTCTGAATACCCATTTACATCCTATAGTCTGTTAGGAGGCAAAGAAGATCCTGTATGGTTTTGAGAAGAGCAGAGTACTCTTCCTGCATAGCAGCAGTCCATTTTGGATCTTTTAGGGCCATTTTATAAGAGGAAGGCTCCAATTCTGTGAGCAACAGAGTGGGATGAAGCTTTGGCTTGACTATGCCATTCTTAGCCCTGGTGGTCATAGCATGAGTGTTGGGAGGATGCATAGGATCAGAATGAGATGGAGAGGGAACATGGAGGCTGGGTGAGACAGATGAGGGTGAAGCTGGTGTGACAGAACCAGAGGAGAATGATACAGTGGGGACTGCTTGACAGGGAGAGGGAGATGGTGAGGCAGCAGAGATAGGAACTGCAGTAATAGGAGAGGGTTTGGGCATGGATTGCTGCAGAAGGCCAGTAGGAAAGATAGAAGCAAGTGGAGATGAGGAAGAAGAGTGTATTGGACTAGATTTAGAGGGAAACAGAGAAGGATAGGGAAATCTTGCCTCATTGAATACAACATCTTTAGAAATATAGATCCTTCCATTTGAGGCTAGGCATTTATATTCCTTGTGGCTTAAGGAATACCCCAGAAACACACACTCCTGAGAGTGAAAATTGAATTTGTGGGCAGAATAAGGCCTTAAGTGTGGGAAGCAAGCACATCCAAACACCTTGAGAGATTTGTAATCATCTCATCATACAACATCTGATAAGGTGATTTCATGCCTAACAGGGGTGTTGGCATTCTGTTTATTAAGTAAGCTGCAGTTAAACAGGCAAAGTCCCAGAATTTTAGGGGTAAGCTAGCTTGAGCAAGGAGGTTAAACCGCTACAACATGTGTTTTCTCTCCGACCCATTCTGATCATGGGTGTGAGGGCAGGCAAGCCTATGACTGATCCTTTTGGATTGAAAGAAAGGAGTGAGAGTTTTAAACTCCCTTCCTCCATTAGTTTGAACAGCTTTGAGCTGTGTTGAAAATTGAACTTCATCATTGGTGATAAAGTGTGTGAGAGTGAGCATCACATCAGATTTAAGCTTGTTAGGAAAAACCCATGTATATCTAGAAAAAGCATCCACACAAGTAAGTAAGTACTTATAACCACACATGGAATCCATAGGAGCAGGGCCCCAAACATCAGCAAAGATTAAATCAAAAGGTCTAGAGTAATTTGTGAGTGAGAGTGTACTAGGAAGCCTATGTATTTTTCCCAAGCAACAGGGAGAGTAGAAGTCTAGTTGAGACTTTTGAGGAACAGGGGTGTTGCAGAGCTGCAGAATGGTCTTCATAACCTCATGATGAGGATGGCCAAGTCTGTTATGCCACATAGTATAGGCTGAAGGACCATATACAGGAGAAGCCATAGCTGTCTTGGACACATTATTGACAGAAGGACAAGGCTGAGAGATGAGGCCAGATGCAGGAACTGGTTGTAAGGAGCCAAAGGTATATAGACCATATTTATTGAGAGATCCTTGAAGCACAATCTTGGAATCATCCTGTGTTTTTACAAAGCACTTATCAGAGTGAAATTCAAAATAGACCTTGTTATCCCTAGCAAACTGGCTCACAGACATGAGGTTCTTTGTGATGTGAGGAACTAACAGAAGATTTTTAAGTGTAAGGGAGGGGTGTGCTGTGCAAGGTGAAGAGAAGTGAGCAGTGTCTATAGAGGTAATAGGCAAACCTTGGCCATTACCAAGCAGCACTTGGTCAGTTCCAGGCAAAGAAACACTCTTAGAAAGATAACCGGCATTGTTGGTCACATGGTGTGTGGCACCAGAGTCAGGATACCATGGCTGAGCTTGTTGAGTAAAGTCAATTGGAGCCATGAATCCTGCACCAGTAAAATGAGCTTGAGGCGTATACCCAGGCCTTTGAGCAAAGCCAGGTGGAGGGCCACGAAGAGCAGGAGAGAGCCAAGCATTCTGCATAGGTGTTTGAGCATGTGGCATCCATTGATTGTGTGCACCAGAGGGCATAGGTTGAGCCACAGATGGATTGATCCATTGGTTCCAAGCAGGCCTTTGGTGCTGTGGACTAGCATTCCACATGGAAGGCATGAAAGAAGAATGTCTATGATAACAGATGCTGGCATCATGACCTGGCTTAGAGCAGATTTGACATTGAACTCTAGTGCGACCACCATTCCTGCCTCCTCTGCCACGACTGTGTCTGCCACGAAAGCCTCCACGACCGTCACCATAGGTGGAGTTGCCAACATATTGCATCATCTGAGAGGCATCTGGTGTGGTTTGAGGAGTTTGTTGAGTACCTACAGCAGGAGCAGCTTGTGCAACGTTGACAGATAAAGGTTCAGAAAGAGTTACCTTCTTTGCTTTCTCCAATTTTGCTTCATGAGCAAGAAGCATTGATTCGACTTCAATAATAGGACATAGAAGAGGCCGATACTGGATAATTGAAGCTAGGGCATTGTATTCCTCAGGTAGACCATCAAGAATAGCTTCAAGCTAGTCACGATGCGAGATTGGATCATCAATCGACTCGAGGATATCCATAATTCGTTGAATTCGAGCAAGATAAGCAGTAATTGATTTATCCCCTTTCGAAATCGATTTCAGTTCCGATCGCAATTGCCTCGACTTCGCGTTAGTGTGCGCGAAGATGTACTGATGCACTTCATCCCAGATCTGGTGAGAATGAACACACCGGAGCACACGAGGAAGCACTGCGTCAGACAGAGTGGTGAGAAGCCACGTGAGCAGGAGCGAATCCTGTTGTTCCTATTCGAGAAACACAGGATTTTCACGATCAGCGCCGCGATCTTCGTCGGAGAGAAACCGCGGCGGAATAACCGGATTCACAAGGAGGCGATGAAGACGATGAGTGCGAATGATACCTTCCACTTGTTGTTTCCAGGATCGGAAGTTGTTTTCGTCTAGCTTCAGAGTTACATGCTGCGTGAACGTCTTGAACACGTTCTTCACGTTGAAGATGGAAGAAACGCCGTCACGCGCCACCGTACTACGAACGGTTGAGTCTGAGCTGTCGCCGTTAGAAGCCATGGAAAAAGGATCAGAAAGCTCTAGATACCACAATAAAAGATGAGAGACAGTAGAAGAGAAAAGCAGAGAGAAAGAGAGGGAAAGTTTGTTATTGAATCAGTTGTATTTCTTGAATCAGTTTCAGAATAGTTTCTTGATACATTATATATGGCAGTCAAGGTAACCTATTATTGCAGGTTGCATACATCAGAAACTGACACTTGTCAGTTTCTTAGACTAGACTAGATACTTCTCTAATACTTCTGACATCAAATTGTAGAAAACAACTTAATAAATAAGCACTTCTAGAATTTAGAACCTAGCATTTTTGAAGGTATAATCGACTACGCAAAATAGCATAATAGTGTGATGTATCAATGTATTTTTTTTGAATTTGAGCATAACCACCTAACTAAAAGTAACTTACCATGTGAGTGAGCAAGAATTCGTTATCACCTTTGAGCCTTAGTGTCAGGATCCATCTTGGTGTTGACTATGAACTTGTGCATGAGTAAGTAGTTTATAATGAATTCTGATTTTTTTCTAAAACACTTGAACCATCAACCATATATTATGGTTAGAAATTTTCTTTAATTTGGGAGCATTCATGTCACAATGTTTGATTGTATTCAAATTAGGGAGAAAAAGAATATGAAAAAGAAAAAATATCAAGGTTGTAACAAATGGGGAAATAGAAAAGGGTGAATAATATTTGAGAATTTCTTAAGCCACCCCATGGTAGTTAATTAAACTCTATGCATTTTTCATAATGCCCCTCTAAAATCGGAAGTATACTTCTGGTGCACACCATATTTTGAAATATTTGTGTTAAAACTGGCTGTTTATTTTCGGTTTCAAACATAAAGTATATTTTCGGTTCTGCTCATGACAGTAATCTAAATATGTTCCAAGCATACAAAACAGAATTTTTGAACAAAAACAATAATCGGTGAAATTATACAAATCATAAATTGAACAAAAGACCAAAAATGCTATCCAAAATGTATATTAATATAATCCAAGTAATGTTATCCAAGTAATACGAATAGTAATACAAATACGATACAATACAAGATCAAAAAATTAAAATCAAAATACAAGTGCATAATCAGCATAAACTACTGGATATGGAGGATGATGAGTCGACATGTCACCCTCGAGGCGTCCCTCTGTTGCCTCCTGTATGACAGGGAACCCTGAGCCTCCGCCATGATGGCCTCCAAAACACCTCTGACATCGGGTCCATCAAAAAACAACCCTCTGTCAATGTCATCCCACGTAAGCTCCATGATACGGCAACACCTAGGCAGCACATCATGAGTATGATCCCTCCTCGCCTGCTCCTCCTCTAGGATCTCCTGATGAACTGGCATCGGCGGGTTCCATGGAGCATCCTCTACCATGTACGGATGAGACACCTTGAAGAATCATATCATGTAACCATACTCGTAACTCCAGTCGTTTGGAGTCAAGGTACTCCTGGCCTCATCAGGAACAAGATGATTCTCAAAATTATCAAATAGATCATCCATATCCCTCCGCTTCACTGTCGGAGGAGCACATACAGTAGGATCTCGGAGAATGGTCTGGGTAAACCTAAATTGACGCATCACCCGCTCAGGCATATAAGGAGCAGTCTTGCGAGTCCCGCAAGCCAACCAACATGTAACAGCAAAACCTCATCAAACAATATCGTCTCACGGTGGTCGACGTAGGAACTAAAGTGAATGTCCTCATGCACTAGCTGGTCCAGGTAAACCTGGAACGACTCTATCACCTGGTTCCCCTAAGCAGCTCATATGCACAGGCAAAAGGCTTATCTTCTGTATAACCCGCAACAAGTGACCATCCTGAGATGCGGGGGAAGTGTTGTAGGATCCATCCCTGAAATAAAAATTAAATAGTTAGTTTCAGAATCAGAATAATTAACAAAGGTCACTAAGAGAAATAATTTATAGCGTCATGAGTGACTTGTTACTGTTCGTTTTCCTCGTCTTCCAATTAATCCCTCATCCGACTTGCTATACAAGTAAACCAAGCAGGCAGCCCCTAGTTCCATCCATTGATTGCCTCAAAACAGAAAAGTACCTCAGGTACATGATGTCGGTGTAAGTGGAACTGGTGTCCACAAAGATCTGTGTGCCAACAAGATACAAGGGGTATGCTCTCATGGCATACCCCCTGTGAATGGTAACCTACTCAGCATCACCAGCAGCCGCTCGTGCACGTGCAATATCATCCCCAAATACCTTATCCAAGTAGCTATACCTCAAGTGGCAACCACGTGTCTTCTCAACCTCTTCCAGGGCTCTATCAAGGGTAACTCCCAGCCTATCAACCAACAAAGCTACGACCTCCTCTTTGTCCATCTTCTAATGATCCAGGAAAGCCCCTCTAATCGGTAAATGAAGCAGACAAGTGACGTCGTCGAGTGTGATCTTCATTTTACCATGTGGTAGATGAAACAACAACGTCTCATGGTGCCACCTCTCAACAAAAGCGTTGATCATCCCCAGTGGACCATACTATATCCACAGAAAATCAAATATTTCAACCTTGTAAGACGTAGAAGCTCATTAAACCATGACTCGGGAGGGGTAACAAGTTTGTTGATCTTCCGCCCATGGTTGATGACTTTTAGTGTATCACGCTCCTTCAAAATAAAATTCATAGTTAGAATTCATAATAAAATTCATAGTTGAAATTCATAAGAAAATTCATAATAGTAATAAAAATGTAAATTTCATACCTGTCCAACCCACATAAATCTAGCCACATGGGTGGGATAAAGAGGCAACAATGATAAATCATAAGGTCATCCTCCAAAGACCTGAGGGGAATGCGCTGCCGCCGATGCCTCCGGTGCCACTGGTGTAGTATCTAGTGTAGCCTCAGGTATCACCTCAGATGGTGGCTGGGACTAAGGCCGTATATATGTCTGACACTCATGTGTCGCCTGTGTACCGAACGATGATCCCGTCTCAAATATCCTAGGTGAGGATGTGCGTATGCGGAAGGACGGGGGCAGGAAAGGATGCACTAGAGAATCCCGTCTGCCACGGGAAGACGATGTAGAATGAGTAAAAGCAAGCTCACCGGAGGCTGAAGCAGTAGAAGGTGCATTTGGTATGGCCTGTCCAGATGTAGTAGGAGGCTGGGTTGCCTGACTCCTCTCTCTCTCTCTCTCTCTCTCTCTGTATAGAAGCATTTTGTGCAACCTTGTCGTGCCTCAAATGTGATTATGTCTCATTCATATCTCATTTAGAAGTAATAAAGAAATGTTAGCATAAGGTCTAAAATGAAAAATATGGATAAAAACATGTGCAGACATAAACTGAAACTATACTTCCGGTTTTGTTCTTATCAAAACCGGAATTATACTTCCGGTTTCTACGAAAATAGAACCACAGACCTCGGCGTCCCAATACCCCAAATGTGTAAAAAAGAAGAAGCATTGATCATCAAATAAAGTTTACAAAGTGTTTTCTAATGAGTCATAATGATGTAAACTAGATAAAACAACACATTTAGAATCATATTTCACTAATTTGAGTAGAAATCACATAAACTCTAAAAATAGCTTAAATAAATTATTTGATTGATTTATAGTGATTGTTGCTTGCTTGATTCTGTTATGATGTTATATGTATCCAATGCCTGATGATTTGTGTTGATTTTTTGAGAAAAAAATTGGTTTTGGTGAGAAGGGATTTAAAGAGTGTTTGAGAGTGTTGTTGGTTTGTTTTTTCAGAATGTTGTAATAAGAGGGGAAGAGGCATGTCGCCTTTAACTGCGTCCAAGAATCGGAAGTATACTTACGGTTTGGAACCAAAAGTATACTTCTGATTTACACTCAACCCTACGTATTTTATATAAGATAGGGTACGAACCGGAAGTATACTTCCGGTTTGAGGGGCATTTGTGGAATTTCATGTGGTGCTTAAGAAACGCATGGGGTGGGTTAAGAAATTCCCTAATATTTTTTATTGCTTGAAAATATGAGAAGTAATTGCTCTCATAGAATTACACAATTTTGTTTCAAAGACCTTGACCTTGAGATATGACTTTTTTTTTTATACCCAAGCCACATTACAACCCTTGAAAATCCTCGTGATTTGTACTTTTTTGGATGAATGCATAATTTAATCAATATGTTTATCAAGATTGTTGGGTGAGAGTTAAGTCCCTCAGTTTTGTTGTTCATCCTTTGATGAAGTTGTGTGCTAGATGTGATTCTTGTTTGAACATGTATTGTCTTAGAATTTCTGACATGTGTTGTATACTTAGAATTTGTTTCATGAGCATGGTGTCATTGTAGTATAGTGGTAAGCATTACTTTGTTTGTGCTTTTGAATGTGAACCACGTATTTATTTTCTTTTCTCAAAGCTTATTGATTCATGATTTCTTGGTGGTCGCTTTTGTTTCTTTAGGTTTGTAAGATTATTGTTTGATGACAAATAAAGTTCTAAGTTGGGAAAAGTTTGATAAGTGACAAATTATAGTTATAATTAATAGTATTTTGTGGCACTTATTAGCTTGATTCATTGCATTCAAAAGTCAAAACTTCAACTTTCATGTAAATATTGTTTACTTTAATCAATTTTATGTTATTTTGTAGGTTTGTATGCTTTGGAGTAGTTTGGTCAACAAAAGGCAAAAAAAATGGATTCAACATGCAAGTTTGGGAAAAAGTTGTGTTGCAGGTTGGGCTAAGTACAATTAAAGATGTTGTTGGCAGAGGATTTTGTGCTTAGCGCCAGATTTTGTGTTAGAGTGGTATGTTATTTTCTATTTTTCTATAAATAAAATTCAGCAATCATTTTGTGCCTTAGACCCCAAAAACTCATCCAAGAGAAACCCAGAACACCAAGAACACATTTTTTGGAGAGAGAAGTTTGAAAAAAAAATAGGAGAGGGTGCATCTTGAAGATCCGGAGGTGAGTACACGTTAATAGTCGGGAAATCAAGCTTGATGTTTGTCCATCATCAGTCTTTTCTTTCTATCAAGCTACCATGAGGAGCTCAATCCTTTTCTTGTTGTAATTGGGCGTAGTTCTCCGTAATAATATGTAAGTTTATGGAATCATGGTGTTGTATACAATCTATCCGTGAATATATATCAATGTTATCTTTGTTTTACCTTTTATCTTAATGGGTTTGGATTGTTATTGAGAAATACAGTTTAAAAATCGAACTAAGAAGGACATCTGTTAGGTTCTAAACTCTAGACATAGATTTAGTCTAACATTTACAAAGAGCATTGAATATTAATGCTCCTTGTTGTTTAATAGGCTGAGAAATCGTTGATTAAACAATACGATAGGAATCGTTTAATAGACTGAGAGATCATTGATTAAAAGGTTCAAATCTCATCAGATGTTTAGACATAAACGATGTTGTGAGTGATACCTGATGGTATTGATGAATGTTTAGATTTTATACAATTGATTGGTGAAAATTAAAAACGATATTGGTGGATGAAATCTAATCCTAACAAGTTCTCTTCTCTATGAAACTTTACTTTTCATTTGCTTGTTTTACCTTAAACTTCCAAACACTTTGCAAACTTAAGCTTAAAATCACAGTGACGGTTGAATGACATTGATATCCCACTAATCTTTGTGTAGACGATAAAACAAATACTTACTCTTTTGATTGCAAATTACTGCATCACCAACGAGCTGATACTCCTAAGGATCCAAGTGTCAAACTACTACCCAATTAGGTGGAACCTCAATGTGACTTAGGATGATATAGGAGATTGATTGGAACCTCAATGTGGTAATCCATTTCTTAAATTCTCCTTGTCAGATAAACATGGATGTTGTTATCCAGATTCTGAGATACATAAATGTGCTTCAGGAAAAGGTTTAATGTATGAAGATAAAAGACATCCTCAGATAGTTGGATACTTTGATGCTGATCACCCATTGATAAACGATTCACCTCTGAATATTGTGTACTTGTTGAAGAAAACCTTATATCCTATAAAAGTAAGAAACAAAACATAGTTTCAAGATCAAGCATCGAGGCAAAGTATATGGCCATGGCAATTGTAACATGTAAACTCATTTGGTTAAAAAAATTTCTCAAAGAACTTCAAATGGAAGAAGCAAGATCAATGACACTTATTTGTGATAATCAAGTTGCATTGCACATTGCTTCAAATATAGTCTTCCATGAGAGGACATAACATATTGAGATAGATTGTCACTATTGGAGAGAAGATTGAATCAGACGACATCGTCACAAACTTTGTCAACTTTAATGATCAATTGACATACATGTTTACAAAATCTCTGCAAAGTCGCATAACTAATTATATATATGTAGGAAGCTTGGTGCATTTGACTTATATGCTAAAGCTTGAGGGAAAGTATTAATATTTATAAATATATAGTGTTAAGAATATTTATATATAGAATAGTGTTACATCGACTATATCATATAATTAGTTGTAATATATATATATATATAATAATAATAATAATAATAATAATAATAATAATAATAATAATAATAATAATAAAGTTTTTAGTGCTTTTCAAGACACGCGATTTATTCTAATGTCTCTCGTTCTCTCATAATTCACCAATATACTACTCCGTACCTATTTATAAGCAGAAAACATATATTTCACACTTATTAAGAAAACTTAAATTTTAATGTGTTTTTTGAAATATGTTTTATAGAAAGATGTAAAAGCAATTTTGATTGATTGTTTTCTATGAAAAAATGAGAGAGAAAGCAAATTAAATGCAATTGCATTTAATTTTATCTTGGAAAAGATAAAAGCAATTTTGATTGGTTGTTTTCTATGAAAAAAATGTGAGAGAAAGAAAATTAAATGCAGTTTGCATTTAATTTTAGACGAAATACCTTTTTTGGTCCCTTAAGTATACCCCATGGTTCATTTTCGTCCCTTAATCATTTTTCGTCCCAATTTGTGCCTTTAAGTTTTTTAACATATCCAAATGGGACCCTTCCGTCAGTTTGGGTCAAACGTCCGTCTATTATGTCTAGCTGACAGGTGAGGTGGCATGATGTATCAATCTTATTTAAATTAGGGCTTGTTGTTCATCAATCTTCACGTTCTGGATTTCCATCTCTTCATCCTCCGTTTCCATCTCCATCTCTTCTTCATCCTGTTTCCATCTCTTCTTCATCTGTTTCCATCTCTTCTTCCTCCTTTCCATTTTCTGTTTCAAATCTTCCTCCATTTCAATTTTCGTCACCGGACGATGAAGCTCAACCATGGTTCTGGGTTCTTGAGTGAGAAAAAATGTGAAAGTGGTCAGTCTTGCCTTCACAGTAGTTCAAGAGATGTACCTATTTGTCATTGTGGATATGAGGTTGTGCTTTGTACGACAAACACGGAGAAGAATTTGGGGAAGAAATTTTGGGGTTGTCACAATTACAAGGTAAGCCCTAATATGTTGTTTAGTAAGTTGAAATCTGGTTCCATGAGGAATTGTTATTTTGAACCATTTTTGTATATTGCAGGGGTCATTGCAAAGAGGGTGTGGGTTCTTCAGCTGGTTCCATGAGGAAATTGCAGAAGATACAAATCAAGTTTTGTTGAATAGGTTAGAAAACTTATCATATGAATTTGAAAAATTGAGGGATAGAAATGAACAATTAGGGAATGTTGTAACACCCCTTCTAAAATACCCCGCGAATACGTTAATTAAAATCAGAGTTAACACGTAAACAAGGGATGTCACAATTAAAAATTTAAATTAAATACAAAAGCCTCAAACTTCAATCAGTAATCATGCTTAACCGAAGGAAATTACTGGAATAGAATATCCAAATCAATATCATGTTTTACACAGCGGAAAATATCACAAAACTGGAATAATTTTTAAATCAGAAGTATTCCAACATAAATTAAAACAATGGAGTATAAAATAAAACTCTTCATCCAAACGTTTCCCCCAGTGTTACAACTATCAGAGCATGACACTGACACACGCAGATAAAATACGACACAGCTCTATAAGCCATCCTCACCGACTCCTGAGCTGCTAACTTTAATCTGAAATCATTGAAGTAAGGGTGAGATCTCTATCCAATATAGAATGCATTATACGTTTTTAAATACAACAGATCAATTCAATGCGTTAGTCCACTATCATTAACATAATCATAGTTCAGTTTACAAATGCATTGCACACAATTCATTATGCAAATATAACAATCAATGGAAATTGCAACACTGGAAACCATCCTAGCATGTTACAATCCCATATGCAATGCAGACTCTATGCATGTGGTACCAAACGTGAACCAAGTCCACACCCTGTTCCATTACACTTTGGAAACAGCGTCAATCAATGATTCGCCCATAACCACTGGGTCAAGAATCTAGCCTCACTACCTCTGCACATTAGGTAAGTCTATTGGCCCTGCAAGTTCAATTCCACACAATAGGAATGAACCATCACCAGAATGCTTATGCATGTACCATAAAAGCATGCAACATCAAATCAACGGAATATGATCACAACATAATTCCACATAATGGCAACACCAATATATCACATGGTAACAACTCAATCATAATTAATAGCAGGCACAACATATAAGCATTAGTTCTCATTCACTAAATCAAAACAGTTTACAACCCATTCTCCATCGTCCCTAAACTATTAAAGTTTTCAAAAATCGGGAGTTCGACTCTTTTTAAAATAATTTCTATAAAATAATATTTTTCTCATTTTATAAGATAGTATTTTTAATTTAAGAAATACTGCCGAAAACGGCACTCGAATCGGAGTTACGGTTTGGAAAATATGAATTTTTAAAGTTTTAAGTATTTTGAAGTTCAACACAGTGGTAATCGGTTCCTCCCTGGGAGAACCCGGTTCCCACATTTTTCAAAACACGCCCCCTGGAATTTTGTATGGGGAACCCGAATCACCCATACTGGGAACCGGTTCCCATGAAGAAAAATTGTTTTCTTTGTGATTTTTGAACTGGGAACCCGGTTCCTCCCCAGGAGTAACCGGTTCCCAAAAGCCCAGAATTCTTCCCCCTGTTGTTTTGTACCAGGAACCCGGTTCCTCCCACATGGGAACCGGTTCCTGCGACCTGCAGTACCAAAAATCCCAGTTTTTGACAGCACCATGTATCCCAATTCATTCCTTTTCATTCTCATACGAATTAATGCATCAAAATACCAAAATCTAACCAATACACAACACATATCATAATTTCATCATCTCCAATAATTCCATATCATTACTAATGATTCCAATTCATATAATCCGACACATTTAGGGATAATCCTACAAACCTAGATTCTCCAATTCAAGTTTCCTAACATACCCAACTATTCAATTGTATCCCAAAACCTATAAGGCATCATAACTGAATGAAATCACCCCTTACCTCGCGATGATTCTTCGAATTTCCCGGCGTTTGGCTTTTCCTCTTTTCTCTTCTCTTCTCCAATCTCACGTATAATGACTTTTCCAAATAACCCTCTTTTCCTTCTTTTCCTTTTTATATTCCTTTTATTATTTGCCAAATAATAGAAATAAATTAGTTATTATTTAGTAGAGCTTTTTACTCCACACACCTCCAATTCAACCTTACACCCCCAACATTCCTTTTTAATTAAATAATTAATTAATCCATTTAATCCAAAATATTATTAATTAAGCCTTTAATTAAATTAATAATTAAATTCCTAATTATTTAATACTTGAATTAATTTGGGGTGTCACAACTCTCCCCTACTAAAAAGAGTTTTCGTCCTCGAAAACATACCTTAGACGAAAAGTTCGGGATACGAGTCCTTCATCTGGCTCTCCAGTTCCCAAGTTACATTTTCTCCTGCTGGTCCTCCCCAAGCTACTCTCACCAATGCTATCTCCTTACCAGCAATTGCTTCACTTTCCGATCATCAATTCTCGCAGGTACTGCTTCAACAGTCAAATTATCCCGCACCTGTATATCATTTACCTGAATCTCATGAGACGGATCAGGAATGTACTTCCTCAACTGAGATACATGGAAAAAATCATGCAAATTCGCAAGTGACGGTGGTAAAGCAATCTGATAAACCACTCTTCCAACCTTCTTAGTAATCTGATACGGACCAATAAAGCGCGGAGTCAACTTCTTTGACTTCAAGGCTCGACCAATACCAGTCATCGGAGTAACTCGCATAAACACATGATCTCCTTCACTAAACTCAAGATCTTTCCTCCTCTTATCATGATAACTCTTCTGACGACTCTGAGAAGCTCTCATCTTCTCCTGAATCATCTTGATCTTTTCTGAAGTCTGCTGGACAATCTCTGGTCCAATCACAACACTTTCTCCAGATTCGTACCAACACAACGGTGTCCGACACCTCCTACCATACAATGCCACAAATGGAGCCATACCAATACTCGAATGAAAACTATTGTTGTAGGTAAACTCAATCAATGGTAGATAACCATCCCAAGCTCCACCTTTCTCCAACACACAAGCTCTCAACAAATCTTCTAACGACTGAATCGTTCTCTCCGTCTGACCATCTGTCTGTGGATGATAAGCGGAACTCAATCGTAACTTAGTACCTAAAGCTTCTTGCAACCCTGTCCAAAACTTGGACGTAAACCTCGGATCTCTATCCGAAACAATGCTAGAAGGAATACCATGCAAACTTACGATCTTCTCAACATACAGTTCTGCCAGTCTCTCCATCGGATAATCCATTCTTATCGGAATGAAGTGAGCAGATTTTGTCAACCGATCAACAATAACCCAGATAGAATCACAATTCTTCACTGTCCTTGGTAAACCAGATACAAAATCCATAGAAATGCCATCCCATTTCCACTCTGGAACAAACAACGGTTCCATCAATCCTGACGGTTTCTGATGCTTAATCTTTGATTTCTGACAAACCAAACATGCATACACAAACTCAGCAATTTCCTTTTTCATTCTAGGCCACCAAAATATCTTTTTCAAGTCATGATACATCTTAGTAGCACCGGGATGAATACTCAATCCACTACGATGTCCTTCCTCTAAAATACTCTTTCTAATCTCGGCAACATCCGGAAGACACACTCTATAACCAAATCTCATAACGCCATTCTCGTCAATTCGGAACTCACCTCCTTGACCCTAGTTGATCAATGTCATCTTATCCACCAAACCAACATCAGATTTCTGTCCATTTTGAATTTCTTCCAGAATACCACTAGTCAGCTTCAATATTCCCAATTTCACACTATCCAAAGTAGTTTCACATACCAAACTCAAATCTCTGAATTGCTCCACCAATTCCAATTCACGAACCATCAACATTGACATATGCAAGGACTTCCTGCTTAAGGCATCTGCAATGACATTTGCCTTACCAGGGTGGTAATTCAAACTAAAATCATAATCCTTGAGAAATTCTAACCATATTCTCTGCCTCATATTCAGCTCTTTCTGATCAAAGAGATACTTCAGGCTTTTATATTCACTGAATACTTCAAACCGAGAACCATATAGATAATGCCTCCACAATTTCAAAACAAATACTACTGCCGCCAATTCTAAATCATGAGTCGGATAATTCCTTTCATGAATCTTCAACTGTCTTGAAGCATAAGCCACAACCTGCTTATCTTGCATAAAAACACCACCTAATCCCATCAAGGACGCATCACAATACACAACAAAAGATTCTGCCGGATTCGGCAAAATCAGAATCAGAGCACTAGTCAACCTTCTCTTCAATTCTTGGAATCCCTTCTCACAATCAGAATCCCAAACAAACGCTTGACCCTTCCTTGTCAGCTTAGTCAATGGTAAAGCTAATTTCGAAAATCCTTCAATGAATTTTCGGTAGTAACCTGCAAGACCAAGAAAACTACGGATTTCAGAAGCATTCTTCGACGCTTCCCACTGAGATACCGCTTCTACCTTCGTAGGATCAACAACAGTGCCATTCTTGGAAATTACATGGCCAAGAAAACTTACTTCACTCAACCAGAATTCACATTTAGACAACTTTGCATACAACTTCTTTTCTTTCAACAGTTCCAACACAATCCTAAGATGTTCTGCATGTTCTTCATCATTCTTTGAATAGATCAAAATGTCATCAATAAACACCACCACAAACTGATCAAGATACGGGTGAAATATCCTGTTCATATACTCCATAAAAACACCAGGTGCATTAGTAACTCCAAACGACATAACAAAATACTCATAATGTCCATACCTTGTTCTAAATGCAGTTTTCTGAATATCTTCCATCTTCACACGAATCTGATGATATCCAGACCTCAAATCAATCTTGCTAAATACACAAGCTCTAACTAACTGATCCATCAAATCATCAATCCTCGACAATGGATACCGATTCTTGATTGTCACTTTATTCAACTTCCTGTAATCAACACACAATCTCATTGTACCTTCCTTCTTCTTCACCAACAACACAGGAGCACCCTACGGCGAAACACTAGGCCGAATAAACTTCTTTTCAAGTAATTCTTCCAACTGTTTCTTCAACTCAGATAACTCAGATGCCGACATGCGATAAGGCGCCATCGACACCGGACTAGTTCTAGGAATTAAATCTATAGCAAACTCCACTTCTCTCTTTGGTGGCAATTCACTAACATCTTCCGGAAATACTTCTGGAAATTCATCCACAATAGGTAATTCACCACTCTTAGCTTTTCCTTTCACCTCCGTCGAAGAATACAACATAAACACCACAACACCATCTTTAACAGCTGAATTCATATGCCTAACTGACATAATCACATCTTCAACTTTAGCTTCTTCAGGAAATATGACTGTCTTCTCAAAACAATTGATATGAACCTGGTTGAATACCAACCAGTTCATTCCAAGGATAATATCAAGTTGTTCTAAAGGTAGGCACCCTAAATCCATGCCGAAACCTCTACCAAAAATTACAATAGGACAATTCCTACAAACATATGAAGTAGTCACTGAACCCGACGCAGGAGTGTCAATAACCATACTTCCATCCATATTAGAAATTTCCAAATTCAATCTTTTAGCACAATCCAAAGCAATAAAAGAATGTGTCGCTCCAGTATCAATAATCGCAATTAAAGGTATGCCATTAATAAAATAGGTACCTTTAATCAACCGATCATCTGGCTTAGTCTCTGATCCTGACAAAGCGAACACCTTCCCACCAGCTTGCTCTTTCTTTGGCTTAGCGCACTACGGACGAGTATGACCCTCTTCGCCACAGTTGTAACAAGTTATCTTTCTGGCTCTGCATTCAGCAAACACATGACCAAACCTTCCATAATTGTTGCACTTCTTTGCATCATTCTTGCATTCAATAGCTCGGTGCCCCATTTCACCACACCTATAGCACTTGATGGAAGAACCATAATCTCCCCCACTAGGCTTCCTCCAACCACCAAATTTCTGATTACTCTTATCATAGGGTTTACCACGATCCATCTGTTTGTTTCCTTTACGATCAACATATCCCTGAGCATTCGACTTAGTACTAGCAGGATCCTCTTCTAGAATCCTACTACAGTCCACTAAATCAGAAAACCTCCTAATGCGCTGATACCTGATACCCTGCTTGATCTCATCACGAAGACCATTTTCAAACTTGATACATTTGGAAAATTCTCCATCTGCATCGTTAGTGTAATAAGCATAATACTTCGCCAATTCAGTAAACTTCGAAGCATACTCACTCACAGACTTGTTGCCTTGCTTGAGCTCCAAAAACTCAATCTCCTTCTTGCCCCGAATATCTTCAGGAAAGTATCTCCTCAGAAAAGCTCTCCTGAACACAGCCCAAGTCAATGCAATGCCATCTTCTTCCATTTTAATTCTGGTGGCAACCCACCAGTCATCAGCTTCCTCTGCTAGCATGTGAGTACCAAACCTCACCTTCAGCTCCTCAGCACAATCAATCACTCTGAAGATCCTCTCGATCTCCTTCAACCACTTCTGAGCACCTTCGGGATCATGTGTGCCCTTGAACAACGGAGGATTATTCCTCTGAAAATTCCCCAATTGTATGTCAGCACCAATACCAGCTCCCTGCTGATTCCCTCCGAGCACTCCAACTAACATTCCTAAAGATTCAGCAATAGCAACATCGTCTCTTCCGTTACCTCTTCCAGCCATTGTTCTATAACATTACAAAACAATCACATTAGAAAACGAGTATCGACAGTGTTACCTTACACTAGTCGCATACAAAAGGGATTAACGATACTAAGACAAGACCGACTATGCTCTGATACCACTATTGTAACACCCCTTCTAAAATACCCCGCGAATACGTTAATTAAAATCAGAGTTAACACGTAAACAAGGGATGTCACAATTAAAAATTTAAATTAAATACAAAAGCCTCAAACTTCAATCAGTAATCATGCTTAACCGAAGAAAATTACTGGAATAGAATATCCAAATCAATATCATGTTTTACACAGCGGAAAATATCACAAAACTGAAATAATTTTTAAATAAGAAGTATTCCAACATAAATTAAAACAATGGAGTATAAAATAAAACTCTTCATCCAAACGTTTCCCCCAGTGTTACAACAATCAAAGCATGACACTGACACACACGGATAAAATACGACACAACTCTATAAGCCATCCTCACCGACTCCTGAGCTACTAACTTTAATCTGAAATCATTAAAGTAAGGGTGAGATCTCTATCCAATATAGAATGCATTATACGTTTTTAAATACAACGGAACAATTCAATGCGTTAGTCCACTATCATTAACATAATCATAGTTCAGTTCACAAATGCATTGCACACAATTCATTATGCAAATATAACAATCAATGGAAATTGCAACACTGGAAACCATCCTAGCATGTTACAATCCCATATGCAATGCAGACTCTATGCATGTGGTACCAAACGTGAACCAAGTCCACACCCTGTTCCATTACACTTCGGAAACAGCGTCAATCAATGATTCGCCCATAACCACTGGGTCAAGAATCTAGCCTCACTACCTCTGCACATTAGGTAAGTCTATTGGCCCTGCAAGTTCAATTCCACACAATGAGAATGAACCATCACCAGAATGCTTATGCATGCACCATAAAAGCATGCAACATCAAATCAACGGAATATGATCACAACATAATTCCACATAATGCCAACACCAATATATCACATGGTAACAACTCAATCATAATGAATAGCAGACACAACATATAAACATTAGTTCTCATTCACTAAATCAAAACAGTTTACAACCCATTCTCCATCGTCCCTAAACTACTAAAGTTTTCAAAAATCGGGGGTTCGACTCGTTTTAAAATAATTTCCATAAAATAATATTTTTCTTGTTTTATAAGATAATATTTTTAATTTAAGAAATACTTCCGAAAACGGCACTCGAATCGGAGTTACGGTTTGGAAAATATGAATTTTTAAAGTTTTAAGTATTTTGAAGTTCAACACAGTGGTAACCGGTTCCTCCCTGGGAGAACCCGGTTCCCACATTTTTCAAAATACGCCCCCTGGAATTTTGTATGGGGAACCCGAATCACCCATACTGGGAACCGGTTCCCACGAAGAAAAGTTGTTTTCTTTGTGATTTTTGAACTGGGAACCCGGTTCCTCCCTAGGAGTAACCGGTTCCCAGAAGCCCAGAATTCTTCCCCCTGTTGTTTTGTACCAGGAACCCGATTCCTCCCACATGAGAACCGGTTCCTGCGACCTGCAGTACCAAAAGTCCCAGTTTTTGACAGCACCATGTATCCCAATTCATTCCTTTTCATTCCCATACGAATTAATGCATCAAAATACCAAAATCCAACCAATACACAACACATATCATAATTTCATCATCTCCAATAATTCCATATCATTACTAATGGTTCCAATTCATATAATCCGACACATTTTGGGATAATCCTACAAACCTAGATTCTCCAATTCAAGTTTCCTAACATACCCAACTATTCAATTGTATCCCAAAACCCATAAGGCATCATAACTGAATGAAATCACCCCTTACCTCGCGATGATTCTTCGAATTTCCCGGCGTTTGGCTTTTCCTCTTTTCTCTTCTCTTCTCCAATCTCACGTATAATGACTTTTTCAAATAACCCTCTTTTCCTTTTTATATTCCTTTTATTATTTGCCAAATAATAGAAATAAATTAGTTATTATTTAGTAGAGCTTTTTACTCCACACACCTCCAATTCAACCTTACACCCCCAACCTTCCTTTTTAATTAAATAATTAATTAATCCATTTAATCCAAAATATTATTAATTAAGCCTTTAATTAAATTAATAATTAAATTCCTTATTATTTAGTACTTGAATTAATTTGGAGTGTCACAAATGTTGTGTTTGAAATTCAAGTTGAATTAAACAAGATATGGAAGTGTAAAATCATATGTATTGTAATGTTATGTGTATGGTTGTTTAAGATGTTTTTTTAGGATATTTTAGGAGTGTGTTGTAGTTGTAATGTGTATATGATGTAATGTAATGTGTATTTTTGACACATTTTTATCAATGAATGAAGTTCTATTATTTTGCATATCATAAATTTGTGTGTTGTAATTTTGATTCAAACTGTTATGTTAAAATGACATAAAATGGTAATGATACACAAAGTGACATAAAATGGTACTGATACATAGATAGGGTAAAAGGGTTCCACAAAAGTGTAAGCCATAACAAAGGTACTGATGCATTTGACATGTTACATATACATGTTCAAAATGACTTCAAGCCACAATACATATGACATAAACTAAACAGGTTCGAAAATGCATTTTACATGTTACATATACATGTTTAAAATGACTTCAAAATACACTACAAACAACATAAACTAAACAAAGCCTAATTATCACTACTTGGTTTTCTTTGGTGTGAGCCTCTTTGTTGGGGTAGTCCTTCTGGTTGTAGGACCAACCAAATTCTTTGCAGCAGATAATCTTGTTATAGGGCCTGGTGTTTTTCTTTAGTGCTTTTCAAGAGATGCGATTTATTGTAATGTCCCTCGTTCTCTTATAATTCAACAATATACTACTTCGTACCTATTTATAAGCAAACAAACATATATTTCACACTTATTAAGAAAATTTAAATTTTAATGTGTTTTTTGAAATATGTTTTATAGAAAGATGTAAAAGCAATTTTGATTGATTGTTTTCTATGAAAAAATGAGAGAGAAAGCAAATTAAATGCAATTTACATTTAATTTTATCTTGGAAAAGATAAAAGCAATTTTGATTGGTTGTTTTCTATGAAAAAAATGAAAGAAAACAAATTAAATGCAGTTTGCATTTAATTTTATCTTGAAAAAGATAAATTTTTTAGAATAAAATGATTAATTGAATTAAAGTTAATATTTTTTTGGTTATAATTTAAAATAAGAAAATTGAATGTTTCTTTGCATATAAATTGGGAGGGAGGGAGTACTTTAGAAGAAAGCTTCCAAGCAACTTCCTTGTAAAAATAAATCGCATGTAAAAGTGCAAAATTTACAAATAAAATTGCAAGTAAAGCAATTGGGGGAGTGCGTCTGGAAGCTTCCTTTAGGAAAATGACAAAATTGGATTTTTATGAAGTTTTTGAAAAATACATAGTGATTGATTTATTTTCCAGGGGATAAACTTATCATTTTGAATCTATATTTTCAAGTTGTTTTATTGGTTAGAAACTTAGAACAACCATATGCCAATATATGGAGCCAGATACAGCAAAAGTACACATTAATTCCCATTTTACCACTTATTGACCCTTGAGCAGATGAAAATCACACCAATGGTCCTCTGCTTGCATGTTCACTTGTCCATTTTGTTTGTGTCTCCATAGAATAACAATGAAATATGGTAAATGAAGTTAATATAAATGATAAATTTGAAGAAGTTTCATAAATATAAAGATCACACTGTAGACAAAACATTATCTGATGAGCATTAGTTCTTAGTTCTTACCTTATTACCAACCAACATGGGCTGAACATTACTTTGACAGTTTTGAAGATGGATGAGAGACGAGTGCAGGCGAAAGCTTGCCCTTCCGAGTAAAGGAACGTCTAGGAATCAACGATGCTAAGATGAACTCTCGCATATCCTGTTTATATATCCAACAATACCCACAATTCGTCACCTCCACACCCAAACATTCATCCCTAACAACTTGAACAAGGATAGTATCGTTCAGAATGTCATAAGACCAGTCCCGCGGGAAATGCATTATTATTTGCCATATGTGATTTGATTTGACTGTAATAAGATCTCCATCGAGGATTACTGGAAGACGGAAAAGGAGGTATATCAGTGGATAGCCATGAACATTAGCAAAACGCAATGTCATCTTGGTATTAGAATATATCTATAATTAGTATAATCATAATTGTATGTCTATTATAAATCTATAAAAATGAAAGTACTTGGATTTTACCACAACACTGAAAAATTACAATTTGGTCTATTTTTTAAGGGTAATAAAGTAACTATAACAAATGCTTGCACCACATTCATTTGGAGCTGATGTGTCACTCTCACAGTTTTCCCCATTTTTATAATTTTCTTTTTTTACACTCAACAAATGAATTTATTAATATCCCTATTAATCCTAATTGGAACATAATCAAAAGCCAAGGAATGGAAATTTCTGGGAATACCAAACGTTTTTCCCTTCCCCATGTCTTATCATTATCTCTCTCTGAATCAAGATTCAAATTGCAATGGGAAACCAACAGTTCTTCTCTCTTCCTTCAATGCTTCCCCCAAACCTTCTCATCATCAATCTCCTCACTGTTCTCTTACTTCCAACAACCGGTTTCCTCTGCTTCTTCTCCTAAACTCACCTCTTTCCATATATATACCTTCAGCCGCCGTAAACCCCTTCATTATCTCACCGGAACCTCCTTCGAACTCCTCTACAGCCGCTGCCATACGCAACTCTGTTCCACCTCCAGCCATCGATCCTTCGCCGTATCTCCTCCACCGCCACCATCATCTCCATTCTCATCGACAAACAGCTCCTCTGCTCAACATCATCCCTCGTGGCGTCCTCTGTTGCTTCGTACTTCTGGTAAGCATTGATTTCTTTCTGTCAGTTGGTTTGTAAAATTTTACTTTTCCTACTACAAGCATTCGTGTATTCTATAGGACTGAAAAGACAGGATACGGGTCTAATGTATCAAGGTTGATACATATGTGCCTTTTTATGCAGATCTATGTTGTTGATAGTTTGACGAGAGAATTGGGAAAGCAAAGCAAGAATTTCGGTGATGAAGTAAAAACTTGCAGTGCACACACACCATGTTATTACCAATAGACTTTGAACTTATCTATGGATTACTTGCAGAATATCATAAATGACCCATTTATGCTCAACAGTGTCATCTTGGAACAACTTTTGGAACAACAGAAGCAGGAAAAGCCTAAGGATGAATATGATTTCTAATTAATATGATTTCTTCATCTTACATTGCAGCGGCCATTCAAGGTAAGTTATTTCAAATTTCAAATTTGTATCCTACTTTACCTTCTTTGTGTATAAATATGAACTCACATCTCACACTTTTTTGTACAAATTTATTTGTTGTTACAATAATTTGTGAATCTCCAAATTATCTTCAATGGCCGCTGCAAAGCTCAATTTTGTCTCTGAAATAACTCCGGCAAAGGAATCATGGGATGTTGTAACTCGTGTGATTCAGTTATGGTTTGTTCCTGACATGAATGCCAAGCAAAAACATTATGCCATGGAAATGGTTCTGATGGATGATGGATGAGACGTTCATTCGTGTTTCTTTGTTATTTTAGTGCTTTATATTAGATTTCAATTGATTTTGTTTTAATGTTTTATCATTTCTGAATTTCAGGGTGACAAGATTCAAGCTTCTATTCGAAAATCTCCGTTGTCTCGATTTGACAACAAGATTCTTGAGGGGAATGTTTATAATTTTAAGTATTTTCGTGTAGCCGCTAATACTGGGTCATATAGGACCACCAAGCACCAGTTCAAGTTGAACTTGCAAAATTCCACCCTGGTTTCAGAAGTTAGTGCTGATCTTATAACATGCCCCCTTACTCATTTGTATCTTTCCTAGAGATAGTTGGGAAATTTGACATGGACTACTTGATTGGTAATTATCATTTCTGATTCAGTTCGTGCTGTTGTTATTTTTCAATTCTTGCAGTCCTTTTATGTTATATATATTTGCTTAATAAGATGTTGTGGCTCTTCTATCTGGTGTTGGCCATGAGAGGGTATATGAGCGTAATGGGGTTACTACTAAGTTCAAGGTCCTTGAATTGCAGTCAAACAAGTATGTTTTTAAGCATTAATATATGATGGTTGTAGTTATTTATTTGTTAGTCAAATGCAATTTATAGTCTTAAATCTGCCAAATAGTTAGAACTGATAAATTTAATTTTTTTCATGTTTTCTTGAATGTAGGATAAAGCTTGAATGTACACTCTTTGGGACATATGTGGATGACCTTGATGCATTTCTACAGTTCGGTAACAGTGACAATGTTGTTGTGCTTTCTCAATATCTCAAAGTAAAGATGTATAATGGAAAAATCCAGATGCAAAATGCAATGAATTGTACGAAAGTGTTGTTCAATCCAAAAATGCCAGAGGCAGATATTGCCAAGCTGAACTACCTAATTATTATTCAAATTTCTTTAGTATATAGCTCATATATTAATTTTTCTATCACTTTTATTTGTAACATGTAATTCATTATCTTCGTGATCATTACTGATGATTGTATTATTTTCTTTCAAATTAGTGATAGCATAGGATCACCCACTCAACCATTTAGTTATATGAAGGATGGTTCTGAGCTGACTTTGGTAGAAGAATTTCTTAACTTGAGTCAACGCAAGACTATAGAGGAATTAAAGGACTGTCAGGATGTAATATACATTCTACTTATATGTAAAATAGATTTCTCATACCATTATTCTTATTTAATGTTATTATTTCCCATTGTGATTAATTTTTATGATTTTGTTCTATGCAGAATATGGTTTGTGTGGTATTGGGCACTATCAAACATGTAATTAGTGGCAATGATTGGTGGTATGCTGCATGTGTGTACAACAAGGGAGTTTTTCAGGATTCTAAAAGATTTTTCTGCCCAAAGTGTAACACACATGTTTGGAAAATTGTTCCAAGGTGTTTAATATTATATTCTTTAATATTCTTTAAATTATTCATGGTTGATAGATCTACTTAGACGTAATTTAATTTTATTGCTTCCTTATATATGTAGGTACCGTGTGGAAGTTAGAGTTATTGATGATACAGACTCTGCTACATTTGTTCTTTTTGATTGTGATTGTTATTTGCTTACAAAAATGTCATATTTGGACTTGATTGCTGAAATCGACAGGGTAAGTATCTACTGCAACTTTGACTTTTATTTCCTTCATGTCAACTATCACAATATAAACTACATTTAGTTATTTTTACATTTAATTGAGACATTTGTGAATTTGGTTATATTTAGGATTCTGTTGATGGTGATTATGACTTGAATACTTCAGCTGTTCCAGATGATAATGCTGCAGGAGATATTCAAGATTTAAATTCAGTTGTGAAGGTGTTAAACCTGTTTAAATTCAAATTGTTTTATTTTTGTGAACCCTGTTTTATATGTTCATATTATTGATGTTTGGTCATTGTTTTTTCTTTAGATCTCTGATGGATTGCATGAGAGTTTGGGACACAAATCTGTTCAAAGTGAAATATCTGATGGTGTGGCTCGAGATTTGAGTTCAAAATTTGACATTGTTGGTGGTGAGAACAAATCTGAAGGCAATTGTTCTAATTCAACTGACATTGAGACAGATTCAACAAATTGCACTCTTGTTAAAAGAGGAATTATACAAGTTGCTGGAGATGATGATGAGGCAGGTCCAAGGATTCTGAAAAATATCAAGATTGAGAAGGAATGAATAAGTTATTAGTCTGAGTCACTTAAGTTTATCTTTGATGCATTACTTTTTGTTTTGTCTACGATTTCAGAATTATGGATTTAAGTGGCAGTTCTTTAGCCCAAGTTTTCTTAATACATTTTGTCTTATGAATTTTTTGGTACTTTAAAATATATGCAATGCATTTCATGTGTTCCATTTTGTTTAATTATGCGTATCAGAAATCAAATTTTACCTTCTTCTGTGTTCATTTGCGTTTAATAATTACAAATGTAACTAACAGTCCAAATAATTTATACCGAAATGGTTAATAAATATCCCCTTATGCCTTAGATGAACTAATAGTATTCCTTATGCCTTGGATGAACTAATAGTATTCCTTATGCCTTGGATGAACTAATAGTATTCCTTATGCCTTGGATGACACCTTAATAGTATTCCTTATTTTACAGCATTTAAAATAACCATGTACTCTCTGTTTTTGTGATAATTCCATGTACAAAATTATGACTATGTCTGTTGGAAATCTCATTAAAACATCATAGGTAATCTTTAATATGTATGTTGGTTAATGCATATTTGAATACGGATGGTTTCAAATATGTTTATTATTTTGTCATATTACAGAATTAATGTCTAATTTATTGTCCTGGGTGATACAAGTTATTGGAAATGTTTATAGTTATGTGACCTACATCATTATTCAAGTGTCATAATGAATTTAGAAGATGATGTATTAATATATCATAGGGTTGTATTACATTGTATAGCACTCTCACATCCATCAACATTATCAACCATTTAGTTAAGGTATGAATTCCCTTTGTCTCTAAATATATATATATATATATATATATATATATATATATATATATATATATATATATATATATATATATATATATATATATATATATATATATATATATATAAACATTCGTGGTGTTTGTAAATCTTCTGTTTGTAATGGCAGTAGTCATAGGCAAATTGCCAATATTCTCTTTTATTTTCATATTTATAACATAATAAAAAATAAATTATATTTTATCCATAAAAGCTTATAATATGATAAAAAATTATTTTTTATAAACAAAAAAAAAGTATAATAATTTTTATAAACAGGAATAAGTTACAAATATTTTTATATTAAAAAAATTCAACTATTGATGCAATTGTTTTTAACAGGAATAAGTTAAAAATAATTTTATAAAATGTTACACTGGTTAATGACACTTATAAACAAAAAAAATCTATATTTATATAATTATTTTGTTAATGGAAATAAGTTATAATATTAAACATAAGGACTAAAGTATCGGTGAGAAGGTTTTAAAAGTATGTAAAATTTGTAAATATGATCTAATAAGAAGGTTTTAAAATTGAAATGTAACGAGAAGTTGTCATACATTGTAGGATATAATTTTTTGGATTCATACTGGTTTGTTAACTCATTTGGATTCACAGGTAGATGTGAACATATCTATGAGATATCAATTGTACTGATATTAATAACTCATCTAGATTCACGGGTAGATGTGAATGTATCTATGAGATATCAACTGTATTGATTTTGTTAACTCATCTAGATTCACGGGTAAATGTGAACGTATTTATGAGATATCAACTGTACTGGGTTTGTTAATTCATCTGGATTCACGCGTATTTATGAGATATCAACTGTAGAGTGTTCATTTTAATGTCGATCTTTTAAATTTGTTTTACTGTTGTTTTATATAGTTGAAGTTAGAGAATCGAATGTACGATTTATTATAAGTACAGATCAATACTTAAAAGTTTTTGTATATTATTAGTTTATATTAAAAACTATAAGAATGTTAACCGATTGAAAAATGAATTCAAACTTTACAAATAATGATTTAGTAGACATGTATAAATGAGAATAAGCTACATATATTGGAAGTAATTAATATTTTGTATAGTTAGAATAAGTTACATATTTACATAGTTTATTAATTTTTGGTGGGGTATAGTCAAAAATTAATAAACTATATAAAATTTATAAATATCATCTAACAAGAAGATAATAAAATTGAAATCTAACGAGAAGTTGTCATACATTGTAGGATGTAATATTTTTTTAGAATTAACTCATTTGGATTCAACTGGGTTTATTAACTCATCTGAATCTACGGGTAGATGTGAATGTATCTATGAGATAGCAACTGTAGACTGTTCATTTTAATGTTCATATTTTAAAATTTTATATTGCTATTGTTTTATATAATTGAAGTTAGAGAATCGAATGTAAGATTTATTATAAGTACACATGCTTAAAATTTATGTATATTATTAACTTATATTTATAATTATAAGAATGTTAACCGATTGGAGAATGAATTCAAACTTTACAAAAGATAATTTGGTAAACATGTAGTTTGAATCACGACTGGAAGTTGTCATACATTTTATATTTGGAAAATATGCTAATATCTAAAATTGGTTTAATAATACATTTTTACAATTAATTATTTGGATTCAATTAGGGTTTGTTAACTCATCGAGATTCACGGGTAAAATGTGAACGTATGACAATCAACTATTGACTGGTCATTTTAATTTGTATTTGTTAACTATTTTTGTAATTGTTGTCTTATATAATTGAAAATACGTTGTCATACTTAAAAAATATAAGAATATTTTATTACATGACAAAGTTAGTTCCATGTTATATGAAATCTCGACCGGACCCGTGCGACAGCACGAGTTACTTACTAGTTATTAGAATATCTTTACAGTTAGTATAACAATAATTGTATATTCTTACCTTCCAAATATAGAGATATTCACACTTGTATATTATGACAAAGAATATCAATGAGAAGCAGGGAATTCAATTCTTACATGGTATCAGCTTAATCACGTTCCTAAAACCTACAATTTCCTTCCGCCGTCGCACACCCTCTGTTCTACTATGGCAGACAAAACCTCCCACTCTCAAACATCTGATGACACTTCATCAGCCTCAAAATCCAATCCCTCTCAGTCGGCAACAACCAAATTTCACTCCGCCTTCGCCATCAACAACGTCAAAACCATCATCTCGGTGACGTTGGAAAATGATTCTAATCTCTACCTTTCATGGTCTGCCCTATTCAAAGTGCAGGCACGCATTCACAACGTTCTTGATCACATTATTCTGCCTTCGGAAGACCAGGCCATACAAGCATCAACTGAACTCAAGGCTGCTGAATCTGAACTTTAGGACCGCCTTGATGCAGTAGTGTTGCAATGGATGTATGCAACAGTATCGCAGGATATTCTACAATCCATCCTCGTCGTCGACGACACTGCAGAAGAGTGTCGGAAGCGCATAGCCGTTATGTTTCATGACAACAAACACTCCCGCGCCGTGCAATTGGAAAATCAATTCAGTAACACAAACCTGGAAGATTTTCCATCAACAAAATCTTACTGCACCCGCCTTAAAACTTTCTCAAATCAACTCGCAAACGTGGACTCTCCAGTCACCAACACACGTTTAGTTCTCAAGATGATATCCGGACTAACAGATTCATATGCTGGGTTTGTCAGCTTCATCCAACAGCACGACCCTGTACCCATTTTTGCCGCCGCCCGATCACGACTGGAACTCGAGGAAACCACCATGATGCAGCGCGCAGCCCGCGAAACACACTCATCCTCTATTTCAGCAGCCCTCTTGGCTAAAGGCCCTTCGACCGAATCTGCAATCAAACAACAATATTCAACTCCGAACCCGCAACCACATCCGTCCACCAATCGCGGTCAAAGAGGAAAGAAACCATACCGTGGAGGCCGAACTTCCGGGAGAGGAAACTGTGGACAACAACAACCGCAGCGGCAATCATGGAATTGCCCTCCTTGGCAACCATGGGGACCTTGGAATTACCCACCCTGTCCTTACCCAACATCCAATTGGAATGGACCTACTAATGGTCCTAAGCCCCAACAAAGTGGAATTCTTGGCCCCAAACCTCAGCAGACTGCTTTGAATGCCAACACTACCCGTCCAACAAATATTGAAAATGCTTTCAGCACTCTCAACCTTGCCCAGCCCGACCCGTCATGGTACATGGACACCGGAGCTACCTCTCATATGACTTCCTCGCAAGGTAATCTCTCGTCCTATTTTAAATTAAGCAAAAATAATAACATCATTGTCGGAAATGGTCATTCTGTTCCAATTCATGGTCTTGGCAGCACACATTTAACTAACCCCCACCCACCTCTTGTACTAAACAATGTTCTTCACGCTCCAAATTTAATTAAAAATTTAGTGTTTGTTCGAAAATTCACTACAGATAATAGAGTTTCAATTGAATTTGACCCATTTGGTTTTACTGTGAAGGATTTTCAGACGGGGATACCTATCATGAGATGTGAAAGCCAAGGTGACCTCTATCCCATCATCAACCACAAAACCACAAATACAGCTAATCATCCATCCACTTTTGCGGCTTTGTCGTCATCTATCTGGCATAATCGTCTGGGACATCTGAGCGAACATGTTTTGTCTTTTCTCAGCAAAAATAAGTTGATTGAATGTAATACATCTAGTAAAGTACATTCTCAATTTTGTAATTCTTGTCCTCTTGGTAAACACATCAAATTTCCTTTCACAAAGTCTCTTAATAATAGTTGGTTGCCATTTGATATTCTACATAGTGATGTTTGGACATCTCCCGTGTTAAGCTCTATAGGTCACAAATATTATGTGTTATTCCTGGATAACTATTCGAATTTTTTGTGGACATTCCCGATTTCCCATAAGTCTCAAGTTTATCCTATTTTTCAAAAATTAAGAGCTCACATTAAAACTCAATTTCAACGGGAAATCAAAACTATTCAATGTGATAATGGTGGCGAATACATTTCTAAGAACTTTCGACAAATGTGTGAACTTAATGGAATATTTTTTCGTCTCTCTTGTCCTTACACTTCCTCTCAAAACGGTAAAGGAAAAAAATACGGTCCATTAATAATATTATTCGAACTTTATTACTTCATGCATTCCTACCACCTTCATTTTGGCATTATGCTCTAGAAATGGCCACATATATTTCCAGCATTCTGCCCAATAAACCAATCAAGTTTTGGTCACTCTCCACATGTTATACAACAAGAATCCATCCTACTCTCATCTGCGTGTCTTTGGTTGTCTATGTTGTCCTCTCTTTCCTTCAAGTACCATCCACAAACTTCAACCACGCTCCACCCCATGCGTCTTTCTTGGGTATCCGTCAAACCACCATGGTTATAAGTGTCTAGATATGACAACAAACAAAATTATCATCTGTCGTCACGTTTTATTTGATGAGTCTGCCTTCCCATATGCAAAGCTGCACACCCCTCAATCTGCCACTTACACCTTCCTAGACAATAACTTATCCCCTTACCTCATCAACCATATTATAACCCAAGACCAAAACAACTCTACATCCAATCCACCAATCTCCTTTCCTACTCCAACTATTTCCCATACTTCAGCCCACACCCAAACTTTGCCGAATACACCCCAATCAAATCCAACCCCAACCCCAACCCCAACCCCAACCTTCCACTCACCACCTCTCCCAACACAATCAAATCATACTCTGCCAAATAATCTTCCTTCCATCTACCAACCTACCTCCCAAGCCAACACAAAACCCACCACTAGAAGTCAACACGACATCTTTAAGCCAAACCAAAAATACTACGGTCTACATACTCATGTCACAAAATCCCCTCTCCCTAGAAATCCAGTGTCTGCACTCAAGGATCCTAATTGGAAAATGGCCATGCATGATGAATTTATTGCTTTAATTAAAAATGAGACGTGGGATTTAGTGCCACGGCCACCTAATGTTAATGTTATTCGATCTATGTGGATTTTTAGACATAAAGAAAAATCTGACGATTCTTTTGAGAGGCATAAAGCCCGACTTGTAGGTGATGGTGCAGGTCAACAGGTTGGCATTGATTGTGGAGAAACTTTGAACCCAGTTGTCAAACCGGCTATAATTCGCACCGTTCTCAGCCTTGCCATTTCAAAATCTTGGCACATTCATCAGTTGGTGTTGTACCCCAAAATTTACCCTCTTCTTTCTTGCTTTTTTCTGGTTTATAATTCCATTGCATAAAAATACATGTCATGTCATGCATAGCATTCATCATGAGGAATATCAGATTCCAAGTATTCCGAATGGCGCCCAAAAAGAGCTCATTTCTCAATAAAGTAGATTCCGGGTTTCGGCGCGTTTTGGGCACTCCAAAAGGCGTATCTCTCATCTCCTTGGGTATTTTCTGTGGGTTTTCGACTGGCATTCCCCTTTCATGATTATCTACAACTTTATTTTGAAGGTCGAGAACGGATTCTGTGAGGAAGGCTTTCAAAAGTGTCATTTTCCCCGGCATGTCAAGCTGATATTAGTGCTGAACCACGTGTTTTGGCTCGCCGAAAGGACTTTATTTTCTAGCTGGAAGCTCGGAATTGAGCGGGACCAATTTCTAAAATTCCGTATCAAGGTCCTCTACGACTTCCATTTGCAACTCGAGAGCTAATTCCCCACCGATCAGTACCAGAATTTTATTCTCTGAGTTTGATTTTTGAGCTGAACTGAGCAATTTTAATCTGATACGCGAAGTTCGAAAAATCATATCTCACTCGATTTTCATCGAAACGGGACGGGACCGGTGCCAAAAGTTCACAAATCTTGTTAGCTTCAAATGTCCCAGATATATGCATGTGTAAATTTCGATCAGAAGATCCTCGTCTGAGGCATTTTCCCCACAAAGCGCGAATGAAATTCTGCACGTGTCAGTGGTCCAAAATTGATGCTGAAACTTCAATAATTTTTATTTCCTTGACCATTCATCGGATCAAGTCGGGATTTTGATTCACGCAAGAAAAATTGCATTCCGGACACTTTTCGTTTACATTCCGACTCCGAATTCTGCACGGATTTGGCTGTTTTGGATTAATTACGAAAATTATTCGGATAATCATGATTAGCTTGTTGATTAAGGATCCAAACCTATAAATAGATTTTCCTCTTCACAAATCACAACAAAACATTCATTTGCTTAATTTTCCACTACCAAACACACTTAAATTCTCTCAAATCCCAAAGCACAAAAACTCAAAAAAGTTCAAACTTCAACTTTCTCTCCAAGCAACCACCACAGGCCGCCACCGGACCTCCGATCACCACCTGCTTCTTTCACAGAGCGCGCTAAGCGCGACCCCCGCGCTAAGCGCGACCCCCGCGCTAAGCGCGACCCCCGCGCTAAGCGCGACCCCCGCGCGACCTGCGAATTCTGGTTTTTCTCCATTGCAGTTTCTTCTACTTCAATCTAGAGCATTCTCTCCTCCTTCTATTTACATTCGACATGGAAGGAACGGTTTAATCTCGATTTTCCCCTCAATTTCAAGATTCAAAGATTTCTCTCCATTTTCCCCAATCCTCTATTGAATTGCAAGCTTTTCTTCAAGGATTCAAGCTTAATTCTGAAGATAATCCACTATTCCTCATTGATTTGGTATTTTCTTTGAAGAGCTCAAGGAATTCCTCTTCAATTTGACTCAAACTTCAAGTGCAAGTAAGTGTTAGGTTCAAATAAGCACTTATTTTAAGTTGTTTTCTGATTTTCAGCTTTTCTTGAAATTGAATACTGAAATCACATGCAAATTCGATGTAGATTATGATCCTAGGATTTGTATTCTTGAATTCCTTGATTTGAATTGATTTTTACCGCCTTGTTTGTGTCGGAGTTTGGATTTTGGTTCATAGCATGCATATACAATTGTGCATTTGATTTCCCCTTGCATATAAGACATGAACTCATACACTTTGCATCATCCATTGCGTGTTCATGCATTGGTGAGTGATTAGTTTGATCATTTTCATTGATTCATGATGATTTGAAGCATAACTTGCATTCAACATGTAGATATTCAAACATCTAGTGCATTGTGCATAAACTTGCCGCATGTGCACTCCAAGTGTTTGTGTTAATGCATAACCTAGAATTGAATGAAAATTTTCCTCTATGTAGCATACTTTGCATTTGAGCTTTAGGTTTTATCAACTTCGATTCACATTCCTTGCATGCTCATGCACTCCTTTGATATGAATATTGGAATTATCATTTTGAATTGCCTTCCTTGCATGTTCATACATTTAACTTGTCATATGAACTTTGGGTTTTATCGTTCGATTTGCATTCCTCACATGTTCATGCATTTTCACATGTATTTGAACTTTGGGTTTTATCGTTCGATTTGCATTCCTTGCATGTTCATGCATTCCCTTGCTATGAGCTTTGGTTTTATCGTTCGATTTGCATTCCTCACATGTTCATGCATTTTCACATGTATTTGAACATTGGTTTTATCGATGTCGATTTGCATTCCTCACATGTTCATGCATTTTCACATGTATTTGAACATTGGTTTTACCGATTTCGATTTGCATTCCTCGCATGTTCACGCATCATTACCTTGATATGAACACATGGTTTTATCGTTCGATTCGCATTCCTTGCATGTTCATGCATTACTTTTCCATGAACATTGGTTTTATCGTTCGATTCGCATTCCTTACATGTTCATTCATTACTTTGCTATGAACGTTGGATTTATCGATCGATTCACATTCCATGCATGTTCATTTAGCTCTCCTTTACTGCTGGATTTTTGCCCGACGATACAGATCGAACCGTTGCATGAAAACATCATAAACAGGTGGTTCGGATCGAAATCGGTTTTCTGCGGTTGCGGGCGCTTAGCGCGGGCGCTAAGCGCCAAATGTTCTGACTTTTTGGGTTGTATGGCGCGCTAAGCGCGGTCTTCTGGTTTACTTTTTCTGATTTTTTCGATTCTGATGATGAAGAGTAGTCCCCCTAGCCATGCTTGGCTACTGTTTGCACTCCTTTTCTTGCAGGGACACACGACGCATGCGTGTGCGGCTCGTTTCTTCGATATACGCACACTTTTCCTTTATTTGCTTTTTGGGTCTAACTCCCTTCTTGCAGGTTTTGGTTGAGTTTGTACACTTACGTGTGCACCATTCCTATCTTGTTTTGCTTGTCTTACCCCGTTCTTGCAGGCATTGTCGCTTCGGATGCGTATCGACACGTGTTCCACTTGTTTCGATGCTTTGAGAGATTCTCACCGGTTTACTTTTGTTGCATGGCTGCAGTACTTGAAGTATTCCGGAGTAGTCCATTAGCTTGCGTTGCTCTTCGGATTCTATATCCGTTCGGTACTTGCTACACTGTTTACCGCATTCTCTTACAGCTTTCCTAGATATCATGAGAAGTAGGGCTTTAAAGCTTTCTTTTGCCATGAGAAGTAGGAATAGAGATGCATGATGGGGCTTCCGTAGCTGGAGCATGTTCAGGAACCCCTCTGGTTTATTTAAAGACCCGTTTAGGGCAATTCTACTTGTGATCTGTGCATATTTGCTTGTTCGTTTCTTGCAGGTTCCCTTGGTTAGGTTTGGTTCTTTAGCCTAGACGTTAGGATTCACATCCTTTGCATGTCAACATAGGTAGAGATTCCCTTGCATCCTAAACCATAGGATTAACCTCTTGCTTTACTAGTTTCTTTTTGCATGATGCATGTGATTAAAACTAAAACTTGCTTTTCCTTTCAAATTCAAAACACTTAATAATGGTTTAAATTCCTTTCTCAAGGTAAAAACAACCAACCAACACCAACTCTTTTCGCCTTTGCGCGCTTTATTTCTTTTGTGTTTAAAACCTTTTTCACAAGTAAAAAACACAAAACACACCAAAACAAGTGAGCCGAACTACGACGCTCTGACTTTCCCATTGCACGCGGGAATATGTAGGCATCTTGTCACGGGGCTCGATCGAGCAAACTTTGTAAGTACTTCTTTCTTTTCCCCGTGGTTTCTTATTTTCTCTTTTTCTTTTGCATGCATGATTAGCGATTAAGCATAGATATAACACACCCTTTATCTAGAAATAGAAAGTGGATACCGTAGAGTACTACGGGCGTGTGGGGTGCTAATCCCTTCCCCTCGCGTAACTAACTCCCTTACCTAGATTCTCTCGATTTCACGGTCATAGGACCGCGATTTCTCCCCCCAGGTTTACTCGATGTTTTCCTTTCTCCCTCGTGAGATAAAAGACGTTCGATGGCGACTCTATCTGATACCTAGTTATCATGTCGGAGGTTCTGCCAGTGTTTTCAGTTGGATGTCAAGAATGCTTTTCTCCATGGTGAACTCAAAGAAACAGTATATATGTACCAACCATTAGGATTTCGAGACTCCAAACATCCTGACCATGTATGTCGCCTTCGCAAATCACTATATGGGCTTAAACAAGCCCCTAGAGCTTGGTACAAGAGGTTTGCCGACTATGCTTCATCGATTGGTTTCTATCAAAGCAAAAGTGACCAGTCTCTATTCATCTACAAGAAAGATTCTCATCTAGCCTATCTCTTACTTTATGTAGATGACATCATACTCACCACCTCATCTGATACCTTGCGGCAGTCCATCATATCTCTCCTCAGCTCCGAGTTTGCTATGAAAGACTTAGGGCATCTCAACTATTTCACGGTATTCTTTGTCACTCGCCATAAGAATGGCTTATTCCTGTCACAAAAGAAATATGCTGAAAACATCCTCTCACGGGCCGGCATGTCTTCTTGCAAAACTTGTCCAACTCCAGTTGATACAAAACCCAAGATGAGTGCCACACATAATGTCCCATACGAGGATCCATCCCTCTACCATAGTCTTGCAGGTGCCCTTCAGTATCTTACCTTCACACGACCTGATATCTCCTATGCGGTACAAAAAATTTGTCTATTTATGCATCAACCGATGGACACCCATATGCATGCTCTACGTCGGATATTACGCTATATTCAGGGAACAAAACACTACGGCTTACATCTATATCCATCATCTAAAAATACATTAATATCTTATACAGATGCAGATAGGGGTGGCTATCCCGACACTCGATGTTCCACTTCCGGCTATTGCGTGTTCCTTGGGGATAATTTACTTTCGTGGTCGTCTAAACGACAACCTACACTCTCACGATCCAACGCCGAGGCAGAATACCGTGGTGTAGCCAATGTGGTATCTGAATCCTGTTGGTTACGAAACCTTCTGCTTGAACTACATTGTCTTATTCTTAAAGCAACCATGGTATATTGTGACTACGTCAGTGCTATCTACCTCTCAGGTAACCCAGTTCAACATCAACGAACGAAACACATTGAGATGGACATTCACTTCGTTCGTGAAAAGGTTGCTCGGGGTCAAGTCCGGGTTCTCCATGTACCCTCCAAACATCAAATTGCAGACATATTCACCAATGGAATACCCCTTATACTCTTTCAGGACTTCAGAGAAAGTCTCAGCGTCCGTCCACCTCCCGCTTCGACTGCGGTGGAGTATTAGAATATATCTATAATTAGTATAATCATAATTGTATGTTATTAGAATATCTTTACAGTTAGTATAACAATAACTGTATATTCTTACCTTCCAAATATAAAGATATTCACACTTGTATATTATGACAAAGAATATCAATGAGAAGCAGGGAATTCAATTCTTACACTCGGCATGAGGACTTTGCGTAGAACTTGTTATCGTTGTTGGATAACGAGGCGCGATAGAAAATACAGCACAACATGCAAAGTCAATTATAGTCTTGTCATTGTCATGGTTAAAAGTGTCAAAACAAATTCTGGCTTGATGCCTCTTTCATTATCTATTCCTCTATAAATAGTACAACCTCAATAATTACATAATTATGACTACTAATTACAAATATTCTGATTTGAATTCTAATTATATACAATTCATAATTTCCTAAGTTATAATAGGAAACTAATAATATCATATTTCCTTATTGACATCCCCCCTCAAATTGATGCGGCTGGTCAAGCAACATCAATTTGCTAACGAGAAATTGATGTCGAGGACGAGGAAATGCCTTGGTGAATATATCAGCAAGCTGAAGTTGTGAGGTGACATGTGGAAGTGATATAGTGTGATTCTCAAAAGCTTCTCGGATAGAATGACAATCCACCTCGATATGCTTAGTTCGTTCGTTAAAAACCGGATTGGCAGCAATTTGAATAACACTAGTATTGTCAACATAAAGAGGTATTATTGTTTGATGAGGGAAACCAAGCTCATCTAGAAGACCACGAAACCATATAACTTCTGAACAGGCTCTTGACATAGCTCGATATTCAGATTCAGTGGAGGACTTGGAGACCCGTGCTTGTTTTTTACTTTTCCAAGAAATTAATGAAGAACCGAGAAACATGCACCAACCGGTGACAAATCATCGAGTATCAGGACAACCTGCCCCATCAGCATCACTATAGCCAACCAAATTAAGGGATTATCCAATAGGAAATAAGAGGAAACATTGAGATCTACCTTTCAAGTAACGAATGACGCGACGAACCACAACCAAATGAAGGTGTCGAGGAGTGTGCATAAATTGACTGACTTGTTGGAGTGCAAATGAGATGTCAGGGCGAGTAATTGTTAAATAATTAAGACTCCCCGCTAATTGACGATATAAAAGTGGATCGGGAAAAAGATCACCCTCATAACGGTGATATTTGACGTTAACCTCAAGAGGAGTATCCACCGAGCAGATCGAGCCCGCCAAAATCGATCATAGTATACTTATGTTGATGGAGAAAAATACCATTGGAATCAGAATGAACCTTAAGACCCAAGAAATAATGCAAGCAACCAAGATCTTTCATTTGAAACGAGGCTTGAAGTTGTTGTTTAAGTTGTTGTATGGCCACTTGATCAGAACCAGTAATGACCATGTCATCAACATAAATAAGAAGAAGCATAGTTCCAGTAGTTGTGCGATGGATGAATATTGAGGAGTCATATTGACTTTGAGTAAAATAAAATCCAAGAAGAGTAGATCAGATTTTTTCATACCATGCCCGAGGAGCTTGTCGTAGACCATATAAAGAGCGTTTGAGCTTGCAAACACCTGGAGAGGATGAAAATAGACCCTGAGGAAAAGTCATGTAAATATTTTCTTTAAGGTCCCCATGAAGAAAAGCATTCTTCACATCCATTTGATGAAGGGACCAACCTGCAGAAGCAGCAATAGAAAGCATTGTTCTAATGGTAGTCATCTTGGCTACAGGAGCAAACGTCTCATCATAGTCTATCCCATATTCTTGTTTGTTTCCCAAAGCGACCAAGCGAGCCTTGTAACGATTGAGAGAACCATCGGAATTCAACTTCACAGAATACACCCATTTGCAACCTACGGGCTTCACACCAGGTGGACAAGAGACAACGTCCCAAATAAAATTATCCTAACGTGCCTATAGTTCATCTTGCATTGGTTTCACCCAACATGGGTCTTTAACTGCCTGCGAATAACATGTAGGAACAACTATACTCGATAAAGTGGTAGTCAAAGAAGTATGCCAAGAACCATACCTATCTGGGGGGTGAGACTCTCTTGTGGATTTCTACAATGCTAGCACAGGTTCAGGTGGTGGATCAGTGTCGGGAAGTGGAGGGGAGCGCCTAACATATACATGTCCAGGTTTAAAACGCTCTATAGACTAAGAAACCTCTTGGAAGTTAGGAAGAATAGAAACATCATAAGAATCAAGGGAAATATACGGGGGGAAAATTGATGATAAAAGAAAATCACATTGCGGGAAGCACGAATGCACATTGGACAGATTGTGCGCCAAGCATATGACGTTCAAGAGGCGGTAAGTGAACAAAGCATACACAACCAAAAGTGTGGAGATCATCATAATTGGGATGAGTGTTAAAAGGAGAAATAAAGGTGTATCAAAATCTAGAACCTGAGATGGAAGACGGTTGATCAAGAAAACAAAAGTGGACAAAGCTTCAACCCAAATTTTTGATGGAACAAAGGCCTGAAGCAGTAATGTTCTCGTGACATCAAGCAAGTGTCGATTTTTTCGTTCAGCAATGCCATTTTGTTAAGGTGTATAAGGACAAGAGCGTTGAGAAATAATTCTTTTTTGCTGCAAGTATTTTTGAAACTCGTGAGAGGTATACTCATCGCTCGAGTCAGTGCACAAATTCTTAATGTTGGTTTGAAATTGGTTCTCAAGATATGCCACAAAATTCTTAAACATAGTGAAGACCTCAACTTTAGAGCGCAAAAAATATAACCAAGTAAATCGACTATAGTCATCAATAATCGTCACAAAATATTTATATTTAGCATGAGATAAAATAGGAGACATACCCCAAACATCACTATGAATAACATCAAAACATTTGGATGCACGGTGAGCAGGAGAGGAAAAAAGAGTTTTACTTTTACCAAGTTTGCAAACAGCACAAGGAACGGAAGAATTAGACATAATTGTTTTGTTTCCAATCAATCCATTTTTTATTAAATGAGAGAAAACTACAGAATTTGGGTGACCCAACTTTCTATGCCAATTCTCATATAGATGAGGGACATTATTACAAGCAAAAGAAACATCACTAGAATTAAACTGGACAGGAAACAATCGACCCACTTTAGGCCCCCTCGCGATCACTTTCCCCGACATGTGATCCTGCACAAAACAACCAGCACGAGAGAAATTAACATCACAATTATTATCCACCAATTGTCCGACTGAAATTAAATTTGAAACAAGACCAGGGGATACAAACACATCCCGATAAGAGGAATTAATGTCACCAACAACACTTATAGGAAGAGTATTACCATCTGCAATCTGAATGTTTTCGGTGCCGTTTTATGTGTGAACATTATGCAAATTTCAAGGGAGTCAGTCATGTGATTGGAGGCTCCGGAATTAATAAACCAAGGTGGAGAGGCAGTATTAGAATTACCTTGGATGCCTAAGGCAAAAAGGGTAGAGAGTACCATTTGTTGCACACTTTCTGGAGTCAAGGTATTAGCAGCAACACTGTTGGAGGCAACAACATTATTGTTGGAGGCATCAACAACATTGTTGGAGGCAGCATCATTGTTGGAGGCGAATGGGCATAAGTCGCCAAAGGAAGCATGAAAGGCCACCGTCTCTTTGTTGGTCGGATCGGGAATTCTACAATGATGTGACCATGTTGCTTACAGTAGTTACAAAATTTCTTGTTACAATTGCGAGCAATGTGGCCAAACTGTTTGCAGGAAAAACATTGAACTTGCTTCATATCACGTGATTTTCCTTTACTTTGGGCAGAATAGGCCACAGAAACGACATCCGTAGTAGTGTTGTTTTTTGACATGACCCCTTGAGTTAACAAACGTTGCTCCTCCCGCAGTAGTAGTCCTCCAAGACACACATCTAAAGAAGGAGGCGGAGATCGATTCAGCAGTCCAGCACGTACAACTTCGAATTCCGATCGAAGTTTCATTAAAAACTGATCCCGCTTGTTGACTTCATAAACAGCTTGAACGAAAGTAAGCGAAGCCCCTAGAAAGATCAACATGTAAAATGGATGAATGTTCAGCTCACAAATTCAGGAACCCAAAATAATAGTCTTGAATCGAAAGATTGCTTTGACGATAATCAGCTATGTCAAGCAAATCGAAATCTTTTATTGTTTGCTTGTAAATGCGCTTTAGGTAATCCCACATGTCTTTAGTAGTAGAGTAGGAACGCAGATTGTTAACCATGTGGGGTTCAATGGACGCGAGAATCCAAGATATAATTTGAGCATCCTTTGTTTGCCATGCCTCCAGTACTGTTTTCTTAGTTGGAGGTGTTAAAGTACCATCAACATGGCCCCACACACCTTTTCCTTTCACATACATCTTAAATTGAAACTCCCAAGCGGCATAATTTTTGTCGGTAAAATGAACACAGAAAAGTTCTCTTTTCCCATGAGATAACGACGAATAGCGAGACAAGAGTTGATCGAAACAAGATCGCACAATACTCGTGTGCAAGGAACGAAAGCGTTGATCAACTACTGTTGCAGGAGTTGCTACTGCTTTGTGTGTTTTTTTCAGTCAAATGCTAACAAGACCAGAAAACTAAAAGAAAAAAAAATCCAGGTTCAAGATTCAAGAGCTCTTGGTACCATGTCAAAACAAATTCTGGCTTGATGCCTCTTTCATTATCTATTCCTCTATAAATAGTACAGTCTCAATAATTACATAATTATCACTACTAATTACTAGGGGTGTTCAAAACCAAACCAAACCGAAACCGCAAAAAACCGCATTTGATTCGGATTAGTTTGGGTCATTTTTTAACAAAACCGCATGGTTTGGTTCGGTTTGCGGTTTGTATTTCACAAACCGAACCAAACCGAACTAAACCGTATTATATTATAACTTAAATTTTACTTAACTCACATCTAACCCAAACCTAAATCTATTATACATTAACCTTATGATTACAGACAATTTTCTCATCTTTACATTTATGATTTCATTTTCAATCTTCTTAAATATCTCCTAACATTATCACTTCATCTTCACCACTTATATATTGCCTCTTCTTATCTAATATCTACTCTCTTATATTTATTCCTTTGCACGTTCTTATCTAATATTCTGATATGGATTCTAATTATATACCATTAATAATTTCCTAAGTTATAATAGAAAACTAATAATATCATATGACAAAAAAGGAGATACAGTGATTGAACCAGCGACAAAAAGGAGATACGGTGATTGAACCACCGACGCTCTGGTTGTTGAACCAACTCGGTATTTCATTTCCTGGAGTAACGATACCAATATCGAAAAAGGCAGGGTATTCTTTATTACTTTGAATGATTTGTGTCATCCAGGAAAATGCCATTATACTACATTGATCTGTCTCGCTCAATTTAGGACAGTTGAAAATGAGCAATCCTATAGCCTTCCCAAACTTGTTAACACGAATACCGTGCTCGAGAGCAGTAAGAAAAGGAAGCGGAGGCAAAGACTCCAACAGCTTGCAATTCTCCAGATTTAAATATACAAGTTTTGAAAGCTCCATTAGATAAGGCAGTGTCACAAAATTGTTTCCCCCTATATTTAATCTTTCTATCCCACTTAGACATCTGATTGCTTCGGGGATTTGACGTAGACCACAAAAACTAATATCAAGTTCACGCAAACTAGATAAGCTAAGCAACTGAGGCAACAAATGTATGTGCGCTGAGGGAGTTGGAAGCCTGGAATGGTAAGGCATCATGGTCCTTTCGAAGTTGGAGGACGTTGATCGAAAATGTGATGCACTTTTACTTTTATTCAAATGCCTTGGATTGTTAAACAATTTGGAACACCCTGACATATTTAGATCTTTAAGAGAGTTGAGATGAAATATGATGTTGGATATGCTTACTAGATTTTTGCAATCTTTTAAATTCAACGAAACAATCTTTCTTAGAAGCCCAATAGATGGATCCAACTGCACAAGTTTTATGCATCCTTCCAGATTTAGCCGCTCAAGATTCGGGATCTCTCCAAAATCTGGCATCTTTATTAGATTTTTGGAGTGGTTCAGATCCAAAGTTCTCAATTTCGGCATATTCTGCGCGAAAGGTCAACAAAAGGGGGGAAACACTCAATATATCTCAATTTCTTAGAAAGAATATTGAGGCTTCCTGATACTTTCACATACTTGATGATGAGAAATCTAAGATTTGAAAAGTTTTCAACTACCACTTCATCCTCTTCATCATCTTCACTATAGTCATCATTTTCATGATCCAAAACTATGGCTTCAACATGTTTTTCCTAGAGCATTGCAAAAAATGAAGAAAATTTTTTTTAAATACATTTAGTTTTTTAAAAATGGAAACAAGGTTTTTATATCAAATAACTACTTTACCATATTGTCCAACATAACATCGTTGAGTTGCTTGTCAAACCACAACCTTCTCCACTTTCTTGGCTCTATGCTTGAACTTTCTTGAGCAATTATTCTGCCTAGCTCTTCCAACAAATTCTGCATTACAATCATTTCATCCTGAATACTTATAAGTGATTTATCAACGAGAAGGCTTAATCCATTATCAGCACACAATCCACAACAACTTAGAACATTTTTAACATACTTCTCTGTATGCATGTTGAAAAAACAAGCAATATGAAGATATTTTTCTTTTTCTGTTTCCTTTAGCCCATCAAAACTTATTGACATATTTGTTCGGACTTTCTCTCAATCTAGCCAATGCACTTCTCCATTCAGAGATATCTCGGCCATACAAAAATGAGCCTAATGTTGCAATTGCTAGTGGAAGGCCACCGACATAATGTAGTATGCCATTAACCAACTCTTCATAACTATTCAAAATGTGATCAAGTTTGAAAGCTTTTCGACACAATAACTGAAGAGAGTTAGCCGAATCCAAGAGAGGAACTTGATAAACTACATCCACCCCATACTGTTTCAATATATGCTCATCTCTAGAAATGATAATGATTCTACTACCGGAACCTAACCATTCACGATGCAAGGCTATTTTTTCTAGTTGTTCGACATGATCAACATTATCAAGAATCATAAGGGACCTCTTATGACATAGCTTACTTCGCATTGAATTAGTTGCATTATAGATATTGCATATCTGATGGTGTTTATCGCCAAGAATTTGACATAGAATTTGCTTTTGTGCAGCGGCTGGACCATGTAATCCATAAACTTTGCTTACATCAATAATATCACAAAATGCACCAAATTGATGAGATATTCTCTCGATTAAAACCATAGCAAGAGTTGTCTTCCCTATTCCTCCCATCCCACAAATTCCTACAGAACGGACATCATCAAGTGATCCCAAAAGTAGTAGCTTCTCCAACTCTTCAATAGGAGAATCCATCCCAACTAAATCTGTTAAAACACTTGAAGATCTGCAATGTAGTATATTTTTTATCCTTCAAACAATCTTTTTAATCGCTGCAGATTCTGATCTGAAAATTTAAACAAGTTGACTAGTGACACCAAATCATCACATAAGGACACTTAAAAATCTAATGTTTGACATATTATAGTAGAGAGATCAATTCCAACCTAACGAGATATTTGAGCAATTAAAACTAAACAACAAGGAATTCAAATACAAAAAGTATATTTAGAAGAACGAAAAAAACATATTTTAATCTAAAAGATAGACTTAAGGTTAAGATTACTTACTTATTACGTAGATCCCAGCCGGAGCAATTGGCAAGATGAGTTAGAACTTTCCGCCATCTTTGCACCTTCTCATAATCATCTTCTAAAATAGGAATATATATATATATATATAGTAATCATAATCATTGTATAAAACAAGCATATCCTTTAGTATTGATTTTCTCAGCTCCTTCTCAGAAGTACACGTTGGATTTTCATTCCTTGTTCTAATCTTTATGGCTTCATCAAATGCTTACCAAGTCTATGTTAGTATTAAAATATTTAACTCATTTGTGTTTTCCTGTAAGCATCTCATATTTAAGTTTTATAAAAAAACAAGTTGTTGTTTGTATATATACTTTTCCAACCAAAAGTCATAACAAGCACACATCAGTGATAGGAGCAGAAAACGACTTGTAGACAGCCAACAAGAGTTTTTTGTTGCCTCAACTTTGATTAAAGAAATGATTTCCGGACTACCAAATTTAGAAAACTTTCGCAATAATTTGTCAATTGGTTAATCCTGTTCGGTCGATGGTTAGTTAGTATATATATATATATATATCAGATTTCAAGATGTTGTTGAAATCTTGAATGATGGTGTATCGGAGCTGGAAGCAAATTCGACGGAAGCCCAGAAAGCTGCGCACAAAGATAAGAGGAAGAAAAATTGTAAAGCACTGTTCTTGATTCATCAGTGTGTAGATTCTGATGTATTTGAGAAGATAATCGAAGAAGAGTCAGCAAAAGAAGCTTGGGACAAGTTAAAGAACTTGTATGGCGGAGGAGAAAAATTGAAAAAGGTGAAGTTGCAGATGCTGAGAAAGCAATACGAGATGATACACATGAAGGATGATGAATCGATTTCTGCATAATTCTCAAAGATTGTGACGCTGACGAACCAAATAAAGGCATGTGGAGAAACCATCACAGACCTGTAGAAAACGAAAAGGTATTGAGATCTTTAACAGCAGATTTTGACTATATTGTTGTGACAATTGAAGAGGCAAAGACTCTATCTGAGATGAAGTTAGAAGAACTTCAAGCTTCATTGGAGGCTCATGATATGAGATTGAAGCAAAGAAACTCAGAAAGAGAGAAGGTGGCTGAACAAGCATTGCAATCAAGAATTAGCAAGAAAGTTGAAAAATCGAAGTTTCGAAAGCATCTTGCAGATGATGAGAAGTCAAGCAAGAATGCTGATTCGAGAAAAGGTATGAGCAACAAGTATTTTGGGAAGAAATTTGACAGGAAAGATAAGCAATGCTACAATTGTCAAGGCTTTGGTCACTACGCTCGAGACTATCGAAGGAGGAAAGTAGAAAGGGCGAAAGAAAGATGAAGCTCAATATGCACGTGCAGAAGACAATGATTCAGATGATGTGCTAACGATGGTTAACTCTCAGTCGAACTCTGAAAAAACCAACATGTGGTATCTGGATTTAGGATGTAGCAATCATATGACTGGTAACAGAAATTGGCTCACCAAGTTAGATGAGTCAGTAAAAAGAATGATAAAGTTTGCTGATGGAAGACACCTTAATTCGGGATGCAAAGGAGATATTTCGATTGTCAGAAAGGATGGTGGAAAAGCTACTATCACTGAGGTATTGTATGTACCCTCTATGACAAGTAACTTGATAAGTGTAGGTGAATTACTTGCAAAAGGATTCAAGATGAAGCTTGAAAGGAATGAGATGAAATTCTATAGGGATGATGGGAGACTAATCATGAAAGCACCATTGGCAGAAAAAAAGATGTTCAAAGTCGAACTCAACACATCAGATCACAAGTGTCTTGCTTCGACGACAGAAGAAGACACGAATTGGATATGACACCACAAATATGGACATCTAAACTTCAGAAGTTTATGCATGCTCAATCAAAAGAAGATGGTGGTTTGTTTACCTTATGTGAAGGAACCAAAGCAAGTATGTGAGGAATGCTGTAAAGCTAAGCAGACAAGGAAAGCATTTAAACATGACTTACCCATGAAATCCAAGCGCAAGTTAGAGCTAGTTCACTATGATGTGTGTGGACCATTTGAAGTGAAGTCAAATGGAGGCAACAAGTATTTCCTTACGTTTATTGATGAATTCACCAGACATATATGGATTTACATCATTGAAAGGAAAAGTGAGATATTCACACAGTTCAAGAAGTTCAAATTGCACGCTGAAAGGAAAAGTGGCTGCAAATTGAAGAAGTTAAGAATTGATGGTGGTGGTGAATACACGTCTGTTGAATTTGCCAAATTCTGTAATGGGAAAGGTATAGAGCATGAGGTCATTGCACCCTATACACCTCAACACAATGGCATAGCTGAAAGGAAAAACAGAAGTATACTGAACATGACAAGAAGTATGTTGAAAGCTAAAGATATGCATAAGAGATTTTGGGCTTAAGCTGCTTCGACAGCAGTATACATTCTAAACAGGTGTCCAACGAAGAGGATAGTTGGAAAAACACCTCATGAGGCTTGGACAGGATCGAAGCCAAGTGTGAGTCATTTTAGAGTTTTTGGATCACTGTGCTTGAGGCATGTACCTGAATAATTGAGAAGAAAACTGTATGATCGAAGTGAAGCTGTGGTTCTCATAAGTTATCATTCGATTGGTGCGTACAAGCTGTATTCGCCAATCAAAGATAAACTAGTTATTAGCAGAGAAGTTCGAGTCGACGAAAGCAAAGGTTGGGATTGGAGTCGAAGTTCAACACAGGAATCAGACACTGTTATAACTGTGTTCGAAGAAAATCCACAAGATGAGCCCTTAAATATTCGAAGTGAACAAGGCAACGCTTCGACTAGTCGAAATAAAGAACCACCTGAACAAAGTGAAAGGAGGTCGAAGAGAACAATAACTGAATCAACAAGGCTAGCTGGGTATGAAAGATTTCCAGATCAAGTGATTGATGATGATGGTGATTTATTTGAAGAAGCCATGATGATGGATGAAGCAGAACCAATCGATTTGAATGAAGCAATGGGTAATTCGAATTGGTGTGAAGCCATGAAAGAAGAACTCAGAGCCATTGAGAAGAACTAGACCTGGTAGCTTGTCGGAAGAACGAATAAGAAGCCAATCGATGTAAAGTGGATATATAAGGTGAAACGAACGCCAAATGGAGAAATTGCTAAGTACAAAGCAAGGCTGGTGGCTATAGGTTTTTTACAGAAGCCAGGAATAAACTTCGACGAAGTATATGCACCAGTTGCTAGGCTGGAAACAATTCGAATAGTTGTTTTGACAACAACATACAGGGGATGGAAGATGCATCAGCTGGATGTAAAGTCAGCATTCCTAAATGGACCATTAGAAGAAGAAGTCTATGTCACTCAACCACCAGGATTCAACGTCAAAGGACAAGAGTCGAAGGTGTATAAATTACGGAAGGCTCTCTATGGTTTGATGCAAGCTCCTCGAGCTTGGAATAAGAAAATAGATAGCTTCCTGATCGAAGCTGGTTTCACAAAGTTTGTCTCTGAACATGGAGTGTATGTAAAAGATGTCGACAGTGTCAGTCGAATCATTTTATGCCTCTATGTAGATGGCTTACTTATTACTGGAGATGACGAAGTAGAGATAGTAAAGGTCAAGTCGAAGCTAATGCAAGAATTCGAAATGTCTAATTTAGGGAACCTCTCATATTTCCAAGGGATGGAGTTCAAAAATACTGAAGAAGGAGTATTCTTGCTTCAGACCAAGTATGCTCAAGATATTCTGAAAAGGTTCACCATGAGCAACTGTAATGAAGTTGTCACTCCATTAGAGATAGGAGCAAAGCTGAAGAAAGAATCGAATGATGAGTTTGTAAATTCGACATTGTACAAACAAATCATTTGATCCTTGAGATATCTTTGCAATACAAGACCAGATATCTGCCAAAGTGTGGGGTTGCTTAGCAGATTTATGGAGAAACCTCAAGAGTGTCATCTCAATGCAGTAAAGAGGGTGCTGAGATACATAAAAGGAATTGTCGACCATGGGGTGTTGTTGCCAAAGAAGTCAAAGAACAACACAAGCATTGAAGTTCATGGATATACTAATTCAAATTTCAGTGGAGATCAAGACGAAAAGAAAAGCACTGCAGGCTAAATTTTTATGATCGAAGGTGCTCCAATCTTTTGGAGCTAGAAGAAACAAAGCATTGTGGCTTTGTCATCGTGTGAAGCAGAATATGTAGCTGCATCATATACAGCATGTCAAGCATCATGGATCGAGATGTTACTTGAAGAACTCAAGATAATGAAGCCTAAGAATATAAAGCTATTTGTCAACAACAAATCAACAATCAACCTAGCCAATCATCCAGTGTGTCATGGTCGAAGTAAACACATTGAAAGAAGGTATCATTTTCTGAGAGATCAAGTCAACAAAGTTAAGATCGAAATGAAGTACTGCAAGACTGAAGTTCAACTAGCTGACATATTCACCAAACCTCTGAAGAAAGTCAGATTCGAAGAGTTGAAAGGGAGCATCGGGATGAGAAGTCTCGAGAACATGAATTAAGGGGGTGTGTTAGAATATGTGTAATTCATGGTTGAACTAGTGTGTATCGAAATATATTGTAATGTTGTGTACTAATCGATTTGATTGCCTAAGAGTGTTGGTCGAATAGTTAGGTTGTCGAAGTGTTACTCTTAAGTATGCTAGAGTCGAATTCCTTGGGCTTTAGATATTTTGGGCCTTAGTTTAGTTTACACTATTGGGCCTAAGAAATGTGTCTATATAAGGAGCATTTCTTTGTAAACAAGAGAGAACATTTTATTCACAATATACTTTCATTTCCAGTTTTCACATTCTTTCTCTTCTCAATTCCCTTAAACTTCTTCTTCTTCACAAAATCTATTTTTCTATCTTCTGTTTCAACAATATTGAATTAGTATTTCTGAAACTACAAAGGACTCTCATTACCTTCATCTTAATGCATTTCAATTGTAGTTCCACTAACCTAAACTTATTATTATAAACAATATGAATTGAATTAAATATGAAAAAAAAACAACCATATTATTTGTAATACGGTGAACTAACTTTGAGATTTTTGTATCGCAAATGTGCGGATAGCAAGAGTCGCCACCGACTTTTATTTTATCCAATTAAGGGAAGGTGAAAAGAACAGGAAAAGACCTTCGTTAGATTCTGAGTAAGGGAGAAGGTTATGAAAAGGGAAGGTATTAGCACCCCTTTCCATCCGTAGTTATCTACGAGCTCTTAGTTGCTCTTAGATCATTTTCAAAAAAGTGCTTTCTGTGTGTTTGACAAAGATGTTTTGAAAAGGCATTTCGCTTTGACTTTGTAATGATTCATGTAGGAATGTATACAAAGTGTTCGGAAATGTTTCATTTTTTGAAAAAAAGTTTGAACTTTGACAAAAGTGTGAGGTGTGAAAAGTATTTTGTTTGAGCAAGCAACTAAAAGTCTTATTACCTACTCAGAATTGGTCGTTTTCGTGTTATTTTACGTTCCTTTAGAATAGCGCTATCCGTACCATTAGTTGGTAGGTAACCCTATTCGTTGGATGTAAGCGGGACATTCGAAGGGACATCAGATGGTCATAGAAGGCAACTTGTAGGAAGTATCCTAGCACATTCGAAGGGACTATCATCATTTTTCGTAGGCGACAATCGAGGGTCAAGATCATGTATTCGGAGGCGACATCGTGGGTCTTATGATCTTTGTATCGAAGGGACTATGATGATTTGTTTTGAAGGCAACGGTGCTAGGATACCTCTACGTTCGAGGGACATGACCATTTGTATTCGTAAAGGCAACAAGAGAGAATTACCCTAAGGGGTGCATGTGTGAAAGAGTGTGTCAAATTCAGATATGTGTTATCTTGAAATTATGAATGATCTATATCCAATTTTATCTTGTCATACACGCCTAATTACTAGCAGTTTATAGGGTGCAGAAAGTAAATAGCGGAAATGTAAAGTGCGGAAAGATAAATCCTACGCTATTACATGGCTTTGGGGCAGATACATAATGAGAATGCGGAAAATAAAAGCCCTAATTAAACTATTACATCCCATAGGCAATTACATAATTGAAAAAGAAAAGCAAGAAAAATCGTCCGAAACTTTACAACCTGTGAACGGATACATAATCGGAAATTGGAAGAAAATGTTAGTAAAAACAAATATTTTTGAATGGAATTTTTTTTATTTATGCGTATAATGACATTAATATGATAAAATAAATTTTTGGTAATTTTTGGAATTGATTTGATAATTTAAAAACAATTAAAAGTCATTTAAACAATTAATTAATAATTAAATTAAATATGCATGCAAAAATAATAATTTTTATATTAAAAATTAAATAAACATTTTTCTGATGATTATGCAAAAAAGAAATATTTTTGGTGTTTTTTAGATGCATGATAAAAATATTTGAAAATAAATTAAATAGAATGAAAAATATTAAAGAAAATAAGAAAAAGTATGTTAGTTTCAAAAGAGCAAAAATATATTGGTCTTGCCAGGATTCGAACTGGAGACCTCTTGGCAACACGTCGCGCTTCCATGCCATAACCACTGGGCCAACGCGCACTTGGTGTTATGGAATTGAAACGGAACCGTTTTAAGCAAACTTGATTTATGGGAATTCAAATCACGCGCGAAGAACATCTTCTTCTTCGTTAGAATTTCTGGAAATTTAGCGTCGGCCAAACTCGACGCTAAGGCCCCTGCAAACATCAAAAATCCAGTACAAGCAATATAAATGAATTTGGTTCGATTGGAAACATTGTTCTGAACACGATGATGGTGTTCTTTTTGTCCAATTTTTCCGTTTTAAGGAAACCCTAAATCGGTTCAGAAAACCCTAGAAATGGTATATTTCGATTCAGGCCATGAAAATGCAATTGGATTGTCCAGATAGCTTGCAAACTTTGTTCTAAACACAAAACAAACATCAAAACATGTTAAAAATGCATGATAAACAGAATTCGATTTTGAAAAAAGTAAGAACAAACCAAAACTGGATTTCGTGATTCTAGATGCTTTTGAATGTTGTAAAGGTCTGGAATCACTCAAGAGGCTTCAAGGAACGTGTTTGGATGATTAGAATCGGCTGAAACCAAGCAAAACCAGGGCTGCAAGTTGCTTGAACACCAAGGTTTGTTTGACTTAGGTTAGGGTTCTTTTGAGCAATTTTTCTGTTCTTGTTCATGTTGTATGCATTGTACATTTATAGTGGATGGATTTTGGGCTGATTTGAAGAACAAATAATGATCAATCAATGCAAAAATTATTTGATTTTGTACAAAATCAAATCTTCCTTTTTTGATCCAATTTCAATCAAATTCTTGCCAAAATCAATGCAAATTTCGAAATTTGCCAGCTTGTGTGAGTTACTAGGATCTCAAGTATGAGAGAAAAATCAATTTTGCATTTAATTTTGATTTTATACCTTATTTTTTAATTTAATTTGTTTTCAAATGAATAAAATCCAAATTAAATAAAAAAATGAAGCTAAAATTCGTGGCATTGGGCCTGGATGTTCCAAATTGTCTAAGGAACAAGTTTGAATGAAGAAAAACTAAGCCCATTTGCAAAATTTTGGATTTTAACAAGTATCTCTCTTTGTGCACTTCTTCAAAAATGCCCAACTTGTGCGAGGTGTGTTTTGCTCAATTTTCCACATTTTTTAGTGTTCTTGGACTTTTTAGAAAGCTCTAAGTGTCCTATAAACAACCTCTTTGGTTTCATCTCAATTGGAGTTTCCATTCTCAATAAATCTTCAAAACAAAAAGTTGACTTTTTGTTGACTTTGAAAAGGACCTGTAATGTTTTGACCCATACCTTCCAAATGAAGCATTTTTTGAACATTCTTGTGATACATGAAGTTGTAGAGAATTAAATTTCCTTCAAAATGAGAGGTAGTGGAAAAATTTATGAGAAAGTATGAAGACGTTATGCTCAGTCAAAGTTCAGTTGACTTTTCACTAGAAAACCCTAATTTGGAAAGTTTGACTTTTGAGCAAATCTTGAGTTTTCTTGATGAATCATGATCAACCCTTGATCAAATGATGAATGTGACTTCAAAATGAGGATGTTGACCAAAAATCAAGAAGTTTGACTGTATGTTGACCACAGTTGACTTTTTGTCCAATACAATTGATTTTCAACCATCTGAGCAATTGTCTGAGGAAATTTGACTTGTAAGGCTTGAAACTTGACATGGAGAATATTTGAAGCATATGAGGAGGCATGATGACCATTGGAGATGTTAGAAGTCCATCTTGATCTGAGAATTGCCAAACCCTAGTTTGGGTTGATTGTCTGGGAGAGGGTTTGTCTGATCCACCCTTGAGGAATCCTTGAGTATAGATGTATGAAATATCTTGAGAAGTAGGAGGGAAAATTTTGGGGTATGACAGTTGCCCCTGTTCAATCTTCTTGTACTGGAAGGGTTAGATTGGTATACTTGCCTTTCGTGACCTGGAGGTAGAAGATGATTGAACACTCGAGTACACCTGAAAATTTGCACTCGTCGTTGGTGATGATGCGGGAATGGGCTTACAGATGCCATTTGGAGAAGTTGGAGATTTCGCTGGGGAATGAGTCGTACGCTAGACTCGAGATTGTTGTCCAGATAGGAGAATTGTCGGAGATGGGCTTAAGATGCCATCTGGAATGATCGATGCTGGGGAGTGAGCCGTACGCTAGGCTCTATAGAGGTTCCGGGAAGTGAAAGAGGCACGGAGATGGGCTTAAGATGCCATCCAGAGGGAGTCGTACATTAGACTTCGTGCTCATCGTTGAATGAAGTTATTGGCTTGTATTGGTTTTTTAACCAAATATGCAGCATTCTGAAAGTGGAGAAATGTTGACAAGTGGTCGGAGATGGGCTTGAGATGCCATCCAAGGCAACTGAGTCATACGCCAGACTCTGTAGTTGCTATTGATAATAAGAGAGAGTCAGAATAAATCTTCGTCTTGATTGCTCTGAGGGGATAGTAATTGGCAAAATGTGGATAGCTTCCCTGTTGTGCTTCGGGTATTGATCCAGTGCCTGTTATCAGAGGATAACTTGTGATCGTTCAGATAGTTTTCCCGTCTGGCTTTGGGTATTAATCCTGGATCAGTTTTCGGAGGACAACTAGGGCGGTCGTTCAGATAGTTTTCCCGTCTGGCTTCGAGCATTAATCCTGGACCTGTTGTCGGAGGACAACTAGGGCGGTCGTTCAGATAGTTTTCCCGTCTGGCTTCGGGCATTAATCCTGGACCTGTTTGTTTCAGAAGTGATTTTCACCTGTTTTGGGAAAAACAAAAGAAACTTTGATAGAATATTGTTAGTCTTATGCAAATTATGATGCATGACAATGTGTATGAATGACATGCAAAGATTATGATTTTTATGAGCAATGTATGAATGATAGATGTTGTGGTATTTCAAAACATATCCATCTTGAAGAAGATGCGAATGTTCTGCTTGGGGATTCCTGGCCTCTGCTGGGGCGAAACGGATTGGGAACCCTGAGAAGAAAGATAACTTCGATTCCTCCGATGCACTATCCGACCAAGTCTTGAGCCTAGATATTGTTGAGGATGGTGGAGATCAAGAGACGCGCTGGTGAGGATCTTGTGCATAGACCCTGCTGGGGAAGAATTAGGAGGCGCTCTACTGGGGATCTTGCGTGTAAATCCTGTTGGAGAGATTTTGATAGTTGCTGGGAGACCGGGTTAGAAGGACCTGGAGCTCGTCAAAATTTCTGGCTGGGGGAATAAAAGATGTAGGTTTCCTCCGATGCACTATCTGACCATGTTTCGAGTTTGGATATTGCTGTTGCCGGGGGAATGATGATCGTTGAGAGATATCCTGCTAGGGATAAATACCTCTGCTGGTGATGAATCGTTACTGCTTAGAGACTGATGTAACATGGCTTAGTTTGATTGGGATCGCTGCTCGGGGACCTACGTGATGAAGCCTGGAATGTCGGGACTAGTGGAGGAAAATGCGTACTCCGTTGGGGAAATTTTGTGACGAGTGACATCTCTGTGGGGATTATACTCTGCAGGGGAATGTATTGGTGACTTTCTCCGTCATCTCAATTCCTAGAGCCTGTAGTAATTACTTTCGTATGATCACTTTTCGCATGTTTGTAAACAGATTCTTATTGTCAGATACATATAATCATTCAAAGCAAACGTTGGACTTTATGCAAGCAACAATAGTGAAAATTGTAAAAGGAAAGAACTTGTATTAATTTGAAATGTGGCGTATGGCCAAGTAGTTTGTACACAAGGAAAGTAAAAAGCTATGCGGAAACAATCTCGTTAAGTTCCAACTATGCTAGTACTCATATATTTCAACTATCTCATCTCCTTGCACGAGAAAGTGAGTGAATTGATTTTCGCCATTTGAATCTTGAATGATAGTAGTCAGGGTAGATGATCCGACGAGACATAGTCGCACGCTTAGATCCCTAATTTTGCCTAGACCGCCGGGTTTCGGTCTGGGATACCTTTTTTGCCCAAGCCGCTTTTCGTGTTTCGACTTGCCGGTGTACATGTTTTGTATATATCCTTTTTGCCCGAACCCTTTTGGTTCGCCAGATGCCTTATTTTTGCCTAGGTCACCGACCTAGCGGGTCTCTTTTATGCGTAGTATTTTTTGACTATGTCTGCGTTCACAGGGTGTGGGAAGTCTTCTCCATCCATGGTGCTAAGTATCATAGCTCCACCGGAAAATATTGTCTTGACTACAAATGGTCCCTCATAGGTGGGAGTCTATTTGCCCCTGGGATCACCTTGTGGAAGAATGATGCGCTTGACTACTAGATCACCAACTTGGTAGACTCGATGCTTGACCTTCTTGTTAAATGCTCTAATCATTCGCTTCTGATAGATCTGTCCATGGCAGATGGATGCGAGTCGTTTCTCATCAATAAAGTTGATCTAGTCAAGGCGAGTCTGAATCCAATTGTCTTCGCCTAACTCTGTGTCCTAGAGGACTCTGGTTGAGGGAATCTGAACCTCGATGGGTAGGACTGCTTCCATACCGTATACAAGAGAGAAGGGGGTTGCCCCTGTTGATGTTCGTACTGTAGTGCAATAACCATGAAGAGCAAATGGTAACATCTCATGTCAATCCTTGTAAGTCACTGTCATCTTCTGTATAATCTTCTTAATGTTCTTGTTGGCGGCTTCCACAGCGCCATTCATCTTAGGCCGATAAGGAGAAGAGTTGTGATGCTTGATCTTGAACTGCGTGCAAAGTTCAGTGATCATCTTATTGTTGAGATTTGAGCCATTATCTGTGATAATCCTTCCAGGAGTGCCATACCGACAGATAAGATTATGTTTGATGAATCGAGCCACAACATTCTTGGTAACAGATGCGAACGAGGCTGCCTCCACCCACTTGGTGAAATAGTCAATTGCCACAAGGATGAAACGATGTCCGTTGGAGGCTGTGGGCTTGATTTCTCTGATCATGTCAATGCCCCACATTGCAAAAGGCCAAGGAGCTGTTAGAACATTCAAAGGTACTGGAGGTACGTGCACTTTGTCTGCATAAATCTGGCATTTGTGACAAGATCGAGCGTAGCGGTGACAATCAGCTTCCATGGTGGACCAATAGTAACATGTTCTCAAAATCTTCTTAGCCATGGTGTGTCCGCTGGAATGGGTACCAAATGCGCCTTCGTGTAATTCTTCCATGATACTTTCCGCTGTTTTCTGATCTACACAGCGGAGTAAACACAAGTCGTGGTTGTGCTTGTATAAGATGCTGTTGTTGAGGAAGAATTTGAATGCAAATCTTCTCAAGAACTTCTTATCATTGACAGATGTCCCTACGGGATATTCCTGAGTCTCAAGATACTTCTTCACATCGTAGTACCAAGGTTTCTCTTCTGTATCAAGCTCACAATAGTATGCCGGTTCGTCAAGCTTTTCGATGATGATCTGGGGAGGCTCGTTGTCCCACCTGACCTTGAACATAGATGACATAGTAGCCAATGCGTCTGCCAACTGATTCTCTTCTCGTGGAATGTGATTGAAAGTGATCTCTTCGAAGTAGGGGATCAAACTCAAAAACATGCTCTCGATATGGGATGAGATTCGGATGCTTCGTATCCCACTCACCCTTAATCTGGATGATCACTAAAGCTGAGTCTCCATACACTTGCAAGAACTTGATTCTTAAATCAATAGCAGCTTTAATGCCCATGATGCACGCTTCGTATTCGGCCATGTTGTTAGTGCAACTGAAACATAATCTGGCGGTGAAAGGTGTATGTCCACCTGTAGGGGATGTAATGATGGCGCCGATGCCATTGCCAAGTGCGTTTCAGGCTCCATCAAAGACCATAGTCCATCGGGGTCCTTGTTTAGGTCCTTTGTCTGGGCCTGGTTCTTCGCAATCAGTGACTAGTAAAACATCTTCATCTGGAAACTCGAACTGCATAGACTGATAGTCATCTACGGCGATGAGCCAAATGATCGCTACTACACTTCCTTTGATCGCTTTCGAGAAGTATCTTGGATGTCGATTCATCAGGATCATTTGCCATCTTGCTATTCTTTCAAGAGAGTGGTTTCTCAAATATGTATTTTATCGGATCCATCTTGAAATCAACAAGGTAGTGTGAGCCAACATATCTGTCTTAGTCGGAGCAGCCCAAAAGTCTTTGCAAGTTTTCTCGAATGTGAGTATCTTGTTTCACATCGGTAAACTTTTGCTAAGATAGTATATTGCATACTCTTTTCGACGGACTCGTCATGTTGCCCCAACACATACCCCATTGAGTTCTCTAACACCGCAAGTACATGATAAGAGGTCTTCCTTGGCGGTGGCATCGGATAGGAGGATTCAGAGGTACCCTTGATTTTGTCAAAAGCGATCTCGCAATCGTCGTTCCATTCCACTACTTGATCTTTCTTCAGTAAGTTGAAGATTGGCTCACAAGTAGCAGTTAGATGTGTAATGAATCTGGAAATGTAATTCAATCGGCCCAAGAAACCTCTGACTTCCTTCTCAGTGCGGGGAGCTGGCATTTCTTGAATAGCTTTAACCTTGGCGGGGTCAACCTCTATACCTTTACCAATGACAACAAACCCTAGGAGTTTACCGGATCTGACTCCAAAGGTGCACTTATTGGGGTTAACTCTCAATATGTACTTCTTCAATCTATCAAATAGTTTCTGCAGATGATCGAGATGTTCTTCTTCAGTCTGTGGTCGAGCTATCATATCGTCGACGTAGACCTCTATCTCGTGATGGATCATGTCATGAAATAGTGCCACCATGGCACGCTGATAAGTGGCACCTGCATTCTTCAGTCCGAACGGCATAACCTTGTAGCAGAAAGTGCCCCACTGTGTAACATAGGTAGTCTTCTCCATGTCTTCGGTAGCCATTTTAATCTGATTGTAACCGGAGAAACCATCCATGAAGGAGAAAACCTTATGCTGAGCAGTGTTGTCAACCAGAACATCAATATGAGGTAGTGGGAAATCGTCTTTCGGACTCGCTTTGTTTAGATCTCTGTAATCCACACACATTCGTACCTTGCCATCCTTCTTGGGTACGGGTACCACATTAGCAACCCACTGCGGATAAGAAGTAACAGCTAAGAAACCGGCGTTGAACTGCTTCATAATTTCGGCTTTGATTTTCTCAGACATCTCGGGACGCATACGGCGGACTTTCTGTTTTACCGGGAGAAAACCTTCTTTTGTTGGTAACCGATGTACCACAATATCAATGTCTAGACCTGGCATGTCTTCGTATGACCAAGCAAAAACTTCGATGTAGTCTCGTAGCATCTGAATCAATTTTTCTTTAACACTGTTCTCAAGACCGCTCCTATCTTGATCTCTTTTCTCTTCATCGCACAAATTCACAACCTCAATCGACTCTTCGTGTGGTCAGATAACTCGCTCTTCTTCTGTAGCATCGACAAGTTCTCCGGCACTTCACAATCTTCCTCACTTTCGCCTTCGCTTGGTAGATCGGATTATCGGGTTATATTTAGCAATAGCATAGTCATTATCAACGAGATTCGGAGTGATTCTGCAGTGTATCACGTGGGTGTGTGTAAGAAACACATAGCTTTTTGAAGGGGTGATAAAGTAAAAGAAAGAAAACAACATTTAAATGCAAAATTCCAACGATTTTATTGAATGAAAATATGCAAATGACAGATAATAACCCTCACAAACGAGCCATGATGCCCTGGGCAAGGCACTAGGCTTTAGAGTTTATTATTCAAAACATAGAAAACGAAAAGCAAAGCAAAAAAAAAAGCACTTGCTGAGTCCGTTGTTGGGAGTTGGGAAGATCCACTTGCTGATGTCGAAGTTGCTGTCGTCGTCTTCTATAGCATGGATTCCACTCTGGCTGATGCGGAAGGGAAGTTGACCGGCACGTTCGCGGCGTATCATCTTCTGACCTTTGATGGTGAAGCCTAAACCAGTCTTGTCAGATTGAGAGGAAGATCGGGGAGCTGTCCCCAAATAGTACTACCTCCTTCTTCAACTGCGGCTTGAGCATCTTTCAATGAGGCCATCCTAGGCGAGACTTTAGCAACTTCAGGAGTGACGGGAGAGTCAACAGGCATGACTCTGGGGATTGTTTCAAAAGCTTGACAGGGAGTCTCAAAGAATTCACCTTCCATCTCGAGGTATCAAAATGACTGTAGATGACTGACCATATATTCTTCTTCACCATATATTGTAACAACCTTCCCTTTCACCGGGTACTTCAACTTCTGATGTAAGGTAGAGGTAACAACGCCTGCCCCATGTATCCAAGGGCGTCCAAGTAGGCAAGAGTAAGCTGGACGAATGTCCATGACAAAGAAAGTGGAATCGAAAGTCTGGGAACCGACTTTAACAGGCAGAATGAGCTCTCCAAGCACTGTTCGCTTAGAACCATCAAAAGCTCTTACAATTATGTCACTGGGTTTCAGAACCAGTCCTTCAATATCAAGTCGATCAAAAGCAGTCTTTGGCAAGATGTTCAGAGCAGAACCGGTATCCACCAAAACATGAGACAATGTAATGCCCTTGCATTCCACAGAGACGTGCAAGGCTTTGTGGTGTTTCTTTCCGGCAGAAGTCAAATCAGCATTAGAGAAGCCTAGGCCGTTGTTGGCAGCCAGGCTAGCAATACAAACTTCAAATTGATCGGTAGTAGTGTCTTGCGGTACGTGAGCATTCTTCAGAAACTTCACCAAGGCGTTAGCATGAGCCTCAGAGCACAAGAGCAGAGCAAGCATGGAGATCATGGACGGAGTCTGTCCCAACTGTTCCACAACATTGTAGTCACTCTTCTTGATGATCTTCAGAATTTCCTCCATTTCTCGTTTGGAGGTGTCTTCAGCAACTTCCTTTGGTACTTCTGGCTGAGAAGGATGAGTCACTGGTTCTTTCCCTCTAGTCTCGGGAACTGATTGAGTACCTGGAATGCGAGCTGGAGTCGCAGTTTCTTTCGGAGGAGAGATTTCTGGAGAGAATACTCTTCCGTTTCTGGTCACCTTACTTGATCCGGTGATGTTGTCAATGTTAGGAATAGTAGCTTCAATTGTAAGATCTTCAATGGTCAGAGGGTCTTGCTTGACGCCATGATATTAAACATCAGATCCATAATTCCAAGGAATAGCTTTGTCAGAGGAATATGGAACTGGTCTGGGAGAAGAAATAATGAGAGGTGCCACCCTAGGCACAGGATCAGCAGAGGAAATCCTTATTGTGTTAACATCAGCGTAGTCTTCTGGGAAATTGTCACCCCATCTGGTTGCCTTAACATCTTCAATAGGAATCTTGTAGCTCTCAGGAACAGTGTAATTCACCATGTAATCAAACTTTCCACTTGGCTGCCCCAAGGTATCCCATGCAGACGGTACAGTTTCATTCACATCTTCGATCTTCAGTTTCTTAGACATGTCTTCACACAGACTCTCCACAGGTGGTTTCAGGAATAGTATTTCACGGTTATCCATCATGCACTGAACACGTCTTCTCAACCAAGCACAACCATCAGGTGCAGATGGGCACCAACGACAATTCTCTGGGCATCCTGGATTGACACCGGCTTGCAGCAAATTCTTCTTAACAGTCATTAGAGGAATGGTCAAGTCATCTATGTTGAAAACGTAAGTATCCTCACCAACAGCATTGGAACTTTTGTCATGGTTAGGCATAGGCGCGTTGATCACATTCGGAGTCTCAATAGGAGGATCAAACTCAATCTGCTTAGCTTCAATCATATCCTGAATCTTGTTCTTCAGAGCCCAACAGTTGTCAGTGTCGTGCCCTGGGCTATTGGAGTGGTAAGCGCATTTAGCATTAGGATTGTATCTCGGAGAGGAAGTGTTCACACTCTGAGGAGGATCCTTCAAAGTAATCAGCTCTGCTTTCAACATGTGTTGCAAGGCTTGCGACAATGGCATGTTGATCTTTGTAAACCTTCGTGGCGCTGCCGGCTCGCGCGTTGTCTCACCGAGGTTGTGCCGATGTAGGATCGAGATCACAACCGCCCCAGCATTGAGCGGTCGGTCTTGGCTCGGCTTTTCTGACCATACACAGTATTGGCCTCTTTCTTACCACCAAAAGATCTCTTCGCATCATTTGAGGATGAATCTACATGAATCTTCCCACTCTTGATACCAGCTTCAATCGCTCCTCAATATCACTCGGTGAATCCGGTCAAGAGTTTCAATCGATGATTGAAGAACGGTCCGCGGTGTTCCATAAACATATCAACCAACTCCCTATTGGACAAGGGTGGTTGAACTCTGTCTGCTAGATCTCTCCATTTCTGAGCATACTCTTTGAACTTCTCATCATGACCCATAGACATGCTCTGTAGTTGCATGCGAGTGGGTGTCAATTCAGCATTGTACTCATCGCATCCGCCAAGTAAGCATCCGCCATTCACTCCAAGTATGGATCCGGACAAACTCTCTTGAAAATAATGCATCCACAACTTTCTATCATCGTGGGGGTTGATCTTCCGACATAGGACTTCAAATGCAGCTTCGGACAAGAAATGCCATCATATTTGGCAAAAGTTGGAACTTTGAACTTGGGAGGAATCACCACGCCAGGGACAAGGCTCAGATCATCAAAATTCAACCCGACATCTTTAGGTTTTCTACAAAGACGGTCTTCAAGTTGCTTGTACTTGTCATCTTCATCTTCATAGCGATCTTCTCTCGCTCTGCTGCCTTCTTCATTGCCCTTGACACTCCCCGGTCTTGACACTTCCTTCCGAGAGCTCTATCCGGTGACCACTTTAGGACCACCTTTGTAACGCCTACCCATGTTGAGAACACCAACGACCTCTTCTTTCGTTGATGAGTTTCTTCGATCCTCTTGGCCTTGGACCAAGCTAGTGAACATCTCCTGGCCGAGCATTCGAGCCCGAGATCTTTGACATCTGTTCAAGAGCCATTTCTGCTAAAATAAATAGCGAGAAAATGAGAAAACCAATCTTCAATGTACCTGTTATGAGATGTTATGCCATGATATGCGATGTTTATGCAGATGCAATGCAATGTTTTCAAGGACCTTAGAGATTTAAATTTGTTAAACAAGCACGAACAAACATTTATTAGTTTCTTTTTTATTCTTTTTCTTTTTAAGTACAAAAGATAGTTCAGAAAAACAAAAGAAAAGCAGAAAATCCTAAAGCTCTAAGCCTCCCATGGGCGCTTCCTCTTGGTGCCGAGGTAGGCGTTGATGTTTCGCTCCTCGTGAAGTAGCTTTGTCAACTCTAGTACCTTCTTCTCGCTTGCATAACACTGAGCTTCAAATGTATCCCTTTCTTCTTTTAGTTGAATCCAAGATCTCTTCAAGTCTTCAAAATCAGTAGGCATGTCGGGATGGAGAAAAGTATAGGGTACGTCACCTATAGCAACAGGTTCCATAATTACTGGTAACACGGGTGTAAATGACATCATGAGGTTTTGAGCTCAAGCTCGTACCCATTTGAGGTAAGGTTCCCAAGGAATGGAATTTTGGTGCCCCAAAGTCTTGGTATCAGTCTTCTTTACCATGCCCCAAGCGTGTATGAGCCTTCGTCGGTAATTCTGGAGATCGTGGTTGTAGTCGAACACAATATCTTGGAGAAGCATATCATGAGGACCATCTCTTCGAGCAAAACCAAACTGACGTAGAGCTAAAGAAGGGTTGTAAGTAATACCTCCCCTTATACCAAGTAGTGGTACATTAGGGAATTCTCCATAACGCTCGATGAATGTGAAGTCCTTTTGGGAGAAAAGACTCCAACGGATATCTGAATGAGAGAGTGACATTAGTCTTTGAGACCACTTCAACCTTTGCTCGTTCTTCAATACTGATGGAGGAAGGTTCGAAATAAACCACCTGGAAGGTAACGGTATACAACACATGAGAGTTCCTTGTCTTTTGATAGTACGAGTGTGGAGAGAATGTAGAATACCTCCAAGTAAAGTAGGCACAGGATTACGGGTGAGGAACAACTTGATGGCGTTGACATCTATGAATTGATCCGAGTTAGGGAATAGAACCAAACCATAGATTAGCAAGGTCACAATGTCTTCGAATGCATGGAAACTCATAACTTTGAGGAATTCTCGGGCTTTCTTAATTAGGAACTTGGCAAGTAAACCCTTAACTCCGCTTCTTTTTTCCCAATTGGCTTCAATGTCTGAGTGTTGTACCCCAAAATTCACCCTCTTCATTTTTTATATAAATAATTGGCTAACACTTAATTAATAGATGCATCGCATACATATCATTCATGCATTGATCATGGGTTCGAGATTTTTCAATCGTATGAATCATACAATTTCAAGAAGAGGTTTGATTCCCAAAGTTGAATATTCGAGGTTCTATCAACTCAAGCATCCTCTCAGTATACAAGATCTGTATGTCCAGAAGCTTCTGATTATTATTTCGTGAGTTGAGGTTTTGGAGTCCTGATCGCTCATCGTGGACTTGATTGAATTTCAAGTTACAGTGTAGTGTGGTCGGATATTCGAACCCAAACTGATTCTATGGCTTTCCGTGGGTTGTGAAGCATTGGTATTTGGCTTATCGATCTACGCGATTTATCAGAAAATCAAGAACGGACAGATAAAATGATATTTGAGCGCGTGCATCAAAAAGTCAACAAAAAGTCAAAGTTTGACCGGGCGGAATTTCGGGTCAAAATCGTGGTCAAAAGTCGACATTCGAGAAAATGCAGTCATTTGTCGAGAAAATCGGAAGAATCGGATAAAATGAGGTTTCTTGCATTTTAAGTAATTTTGGACTTAGAAATTTTTCTAAGTTTAAGGTACTTTGTGTTCACGAGCCATATTGCGCATCCGTATCTTGCCCGTCTGTGGTCAAAGTTTGTGAATTGATAGTCGTTGGAAAGAGCTCAGTTCGATCCGACTTTGTCACTGTGAAGATTTTTCCAGAAATGCCCGGATTTCGAGTTATACAAAGCACCGAAATTTGAAGTTCATAACTTTTGAAGTTTTACACTTAGTAAAATTTTGAGTGTTTTTAACATGTTCAAGTACTCGACTTTGGAGGCAATTTACACGTGTTTCGAGGCGTCGATTCGAATTAAGTTCAACATCAAAGTTGTTCATTTAATGGCAATCTACAATTTTGCTGAAGGAATCGAATCCATTCGGGAAACGGATAAAAAATTACAGAGCTCGGAAGTTACGCTTTATCATTTCTAAAAATTCAACACTTAGAAATTTTTTGAAGTATTTGTTTCTATGCTTTTGCTGACAGCTTCAGGGTCGATTATGTCACGGCTCGTGGCTCCGAATCGAAAAATGCTCAACTGAAAAGTTGTTCATTTCACGGCAATCTGAAACTTTGTTGAAGGAGTCGAATTCATTCGGGACTCGAATCGGAAGTTATAGAGCTCGGAAAATAAGAACGCATTATGTTTGTTAAATTCGAGTATTTTTGTGCACATGTTCAGGGCTGTTTTCGGCAATGATTCGGTCGCCGCACGAAGAAATTCCGAACACGAAAGTTTGAGTTCGTAATTCCATCTACAAGTTCCGTTTAGAAACTTTTTCGTTTCGGACGTCCGAGCTGGAAGAAACGGAACGCCGTAAGTGACAGCATGAAGTTGTTAAAATGCAAGACAGCACTTGCAATTTTTTGCCATGGTCAAGACGCATTTCATCGAACAGTTGGCATACGCATGTTCAGAGCTGTTTTCTCGTCGATCCGATCGCCGCACGGAAAAACTCCGAACACGAAAGATGAAGTTTGCCGTATACTCTACGAGTTCCGTTTAGAAACTTTTTCGTTTCGGACGTCCGAGCTGGGAGATACGGAATGCCGTAAGTGGAGGCTTGAAGTTGAAAAATTGTTACATGTCATGTGAAAACTCGCCCAGCCAGCCCAGACATTTCGTCGAACACTCGTGCAGCATTTTTCAAACACTTTTTATTCGATGATAACCGCTTCGTTTGGATTTTTGTCGAACTAAAGAGTTGTTGTATTACACGCATTCTTTCCAATGGCACTGAGTTTGCATAATTCGGTCGAGTATCGGAAAAGTTACGGATCTTTAAAGTGGTGTACATGGATTGAGTTTTAAGCTTGACACTTAGAAAAAATTTGTAAATATCCAGAACAGTTTGTGTCGGTGTGAGTTCGAAGCTAATTACGGCGAGCTTGCGATCATTTTTCGTCGGGCACTCAACATCAAAGTTACTCTGCTACATGTCTTCTTTCCAACGACTCCGACTTTGCGCCATTTGGCAGAATATTGAAGAAGTTATAAAACCTCAAAGTCATGAAAAAAAACATTCGGTAAACTTTTGCCGACATTGCCGCTATTTTGTCAATTATGATTTCCAATCTTCGGGACTGATTTAAAGCATGCTACATCCGTCGAATCGAAAAGCTTACAACATGAGTTTTGTTTACAAGAGTTTCCTCTACGATTTTCGTTTTGAAATCACATCCAAAAAATGCGTGCATTCCGAGATAAAGCACCAAAAAGAAACCGCAATAGCACTAATGAAGCATACAGCAGGTGTAGCAACAAGAATTACTCACCATGGCAGAACAACAACATAACCACCACCATTCTTCTTGAAACGGCTCTAACAAACTCATAAATATAGCATAACAGAACTCTCCCTCTCATCATAACTCTCATGACAGCCAACCGAATCGAGGCTTCTTCAATTTCTCCAGATCATAATGCTCAATCCCAATTGGCAAATCATCTATAACGACTAGCTGGCGTTTGTTTCCAACGGTGGTCGCATATGTTGCTATGGATTCAACACCAAAGCTCTCCATTCATACACCATCACCTTTTTCTTTTCTGAAAAAAAAAAAGAAGAAAGGGAAACAAAAACAAGTGGTAACAAACTTCTTTTACCAAACTTTCTTTTTCCTTTCCTATCTCATTCTTAACAACACGTAACAGACCACCCATAACCGAAAAACTCTCCTTCTTCTTCTTTCTTTCACTGCCAAACTAACTTCTTTCTCCTCCATCCATTCTTCATTCTTTTCCGATCTCACATTATCTCTCGCCGTGATGCTCGCCACTCTCTTCATTCTCTCTTCCTTCTCCGATCTTCATCTAACCGTAACAACCTTCTCTCATCTTCTTTCATTGCTGAGATTGGCAGAACCGAGAGGTTACGATCTAGCCGGAACCATCATCGAAATCTCTCGCGTTTCAGAAGAATAATTTCTCTCTCGGGAATCTTTAAGCACTGGGTCGAGTATATTGCGTGAATTTCTCACTGGTCAGCAAGGATATACAACGTTTGATTCAAGGATTCACTGAAGTTTTCCTTCTCCATCTTCATCGAGGAGCTGTGGTATTTTCTCACGGCATCTCGCAGAACTTCAAACAGGTGAACCATTCGAATCTATCTTCTTATGTTAGGTCCAAGAAATGACGATGTTTACATGATTTAGCCATTCAGCAACTGGAATTGATTTTGTGCTATAGGAAGAAACGCATTAGGCATGTATTAAGCTTTCAGATCTAGATTGTAGGAACGATTTCCGCTTTGTTTCTATCTGGATAAATGGAGTTGAGGTTTGAGTCGGGAATCTATGCAGTAAGGTGAGTTGATACGTGTTGGTTTCCTTGAATTTCGACCGAAAATCCTACTGTCTCCGGCGAAGAAGCCATCGGAGAAGGAAGTCGTCGCCGGCGAGTCCCCTGTGTTGTACTACAAACCCTTGCCATGGCCATTCCTTATTGGATCATGAGATTTTTCCATATCCACCGCTCAGATCCTGCCACGTGTCATTGTTTTATTTAATAAAATAAAAAAACTAAATCTGATGAGTTTAATTATTGTGTGACCAATTGATTTAATATTGCATACATACAAAATTAATGTGACTGTAATAAAATGTAACATGTCAAATAAATAATAACTATAGTTTCTAAACAAAAATATAAGCAAATGGACTTAGTACTGATTACAGTTTGGGCTTAGTGTTTTGCTACTGCACACCCCCTGCATTCCAGACCCAGACGCCAATGTAACTACACCCAGTTCAAACTGAAATTCCAGTTTACACCCCCCCTGTTTCTACATTTCACATTTTGACATTTAGTTCAATTTAGCTCCGATTTCGAGTATTTCGACACATAAAAAATACATAAAAAATATATTCTGACATTTTAGGATATTAGAATTTTATTGATATTTTTTAATATTTTTTTATTAATATCTTTTATTAATTTTAATTCATTTCTAAATAATACATGTATTTGAATATTGGTTTTATCGATTTCGATTTGCATTCCTCACATGTTCATGCATTTTTACATGTATTTGAATATTGGTTTTATCGATTTCGATTTGCATTCCTCACATGTTCATGCATTTTTACATGTATTTGAATATTGGTTTTATCGATTTCGATTTGCATTCCTCACATGTTCATGCATTTTACATGTATTTGAATATTGGTTTTATCGATTCGATTTGCATTCCTCACATGTTCATGCATTTTTACATGTATTTGAATATTGGTTTTATCGATTTCGATTTGCATTCCTCACGTGTTCATGCATTTTTACATGTATTTGAATATTGGTTTTATCGATTTCGATTTGCATTCCTCACGTGTTCATGCATTTTTACATGTATTTGAATATTGGTTTTATCGATTTCGATTTGCATTCCTCACATGTTCATGCATTTTTACATGTATTTGAATATTGGTTTTATCGATTTCGATTTGCATTCCTCACATGTTCATGCATTTTTACATGTATTTGAATATTGGTTTTATCGATTCCGATTTGCATTCCTCACATGTTCATGCATTTTCACATGTATTTGAATATTGGAATTATCGTTCGATTTGCATTCCTCGCATGTTCATGCATCACTTTGATATGAGCATTGGTTTTATCGTCCGATTTGCGTTCCTTGCATGTTCATTCATTACTTTGATATGAGCATTGGTTTTATTGATCCGATTTGCATTCCTCGCATGTTCATTCATTACTTTGCTATGGACATTGGTTTTATCGCTCGATTTGCATTCCATGCATATCCATCTGATTTCTCTTGCAGGTTTTGGTTGAGTTTGTACACCCACGTGTGCACTATTCCTATCTTGTTTTGCTTGTATTATCTCGTTCTTGCAGGCGTTGTCGCTTCGGATGCGTATCGACACGTATTCCGCTTGTATTGATGCTTTGAGCAATTCTCACCGGTTTACTTTTGTTGCGTGACTCCAGTACTTGAAGTATTCCGGATTATTTCGCTAGCTTGCGTACTTCGGATTCTATATCCGTTTGGTACTTGCTACACTGTTTATTGCATTCTCTTACAGCTTTCCTAGATATCATGAGAAGTAGGGCTTTACAGCTTTCTTTTGCCATGAGAAGTAGGAATAGAGATGCATGAAGGGGCTTCCGTAGTTGGAGCGTGTTCAGGAACCCCTCTGGTTTATTTAAAGACCCGTTTAGGGCAATTCTGTGTGCTAATTGTGTCTGGTTTGTTTTAAATCCTCCATCTGCATAGGGAGGTAATTCTCAGTAAGTGTTTATATTTGTGCTTGCATAGGTCAGAGTGGTTAGGACGCCCGACGTGGTACCACTAAGCAAAGACCCGCTTTTTATATTTCATGTCATCGAGTCATTGATATATGGGCGGGCGGGGTCGAGAACGAACCCCGCAGTTCTAGTCCGTGTCAGCTCCGCACACGCGAATCGTGTTGCTTTCTTTATCGAGTCAATAAAAGTGGCAAGAGTCCCCTATTCTGACTCTCCATGCTTTCCCGGGGTTCGCATTTACTGCTGAACTCGCATCATTTGCTCTTCAAACAGGAATTGGATGTGTCGGCTCCTGGTTGACTCACGGTATGCTCGTTACTGTCGAGGCTATGGGACTTCCTCCTTTTCCTGCGCTTGTGTGTCATTTGTTTGTTTGCATTGCATTGTTTGTGTGCTTTTGCCAAAGCACTTGCTTGCTTCATCCCTTTGCATCCCTTGGTTCCACAACCAAGACGGATATAGGATAGCTTTCCCGTAGGGCTGCTCGGTTAGGATAGATTCTCGAGCCCAGACTTTAGGATTTACATCCTTTGCATGTTGACATAGGTAGAGATTCCCTTACATCCTCAACCATAAGTCCGATCTTTGCATGACAACATTAGGGCTAGTACTAGTTAGTCTCCTTTTTGTTTTGCTAGTTCTTTTTGCATATTGCATGTAATTAAAACTAAAACTTGCTTTTTCTTTCAAACTCAAAACACTTAATAATGGTTTAGACTCCTTTCTCAAGGTAAAAACAACCAACCAACACTAACTCTTTTTCGCCTTTGCGCGCTCTCTTTCTTTTTGTGTTTAAATTATTTTCATAATTAAAAAACACAAAACACACCAAAACAAGTGAGCCGAACTACGGCGCTCTGACTTTCCCATTGCACGAGGAATACGTAGGCATCTTGTCACGGGGCTTGACCGAGCAAACTTTGTAAATACTTCCTTCTTTTCCCCGTGGTTTCTTATTTTCTCTTTTCTTTTGCATGCATGATTAGCGATTAAGCATAGATATAAACACACCCATTAGATAGAAAGTAGAAGTGGATACCGTAGAGTACTACGGGCGTGTAGGGTGCTAATACCTTCCCTTCGCGTAATAGATTCCCTTACCCTATCTCTCGGTCGCAAGGCCGCGCCTTATCCTTTTAGGTTTTCGCGATCGTTTGCCTTTCTCCTTTGCGAGATAAAAAGCGTTCGATGGCGACTTCATTGATCGATTATCGGATGATGTTCAGGTTGTTTCACCGCGACTTCAGGGGATCGGAGACTGTCTTTGGTCCGATCAGGAGTCGATCCTAGCTTTTATTTTCATGTCTATTGGGTGTTTATTTATTTACCTGCTTTATCGCACCATCCTTTGTATGCTTGCATTGCATTCTATGTGGCATTTTATTGCTTTCATATATCCTATACACTGTGTACTGCTGGACTGGTTATTCTCTTGATTGGGTGGGTGTTACCATGAGGTAAAAGGCCCAATACACAGGCTATGAGTGACATATAGGAACACATAGGACTAGAGTGGACGCATGATTGCTATGAGACGTGAGGTCCAAAATAGCGCATTCATGTGGTTCCACGCTCAGACGAGGTTCGAACGCGGTATTATCATCATCACGTAGGTGTTACGATGATATTACTTAGCGGGAGACTATCGACTCTGAGTCACCCCTTGACCTTACCCTGGCCTAGATTACACCTGTGAGTGGGGCGGGAATACTTCAAACAGGTACAGATGGTGACTATGTTCAGATGGTGACTATGTTCAGATGGTGACTATGTTCCGATGGTGACTATATTCTATCGATGACTTGGTATTTTCTGATGGTGACTTGGTATTTTCTATTGGTGACTTGATATCAACGACAGTTACACAGTTTGATAATGTTTGTTCTGAGATGGCTAAAGTTACAGTTGTAGTTCTGTGTGCATTTGTCCAGCAGTGCTCAGTGATACGGAATTAATATTATGGCATATTTGCATCATGGCATATTTAATTTTTCAAAAAAATGCATACAAAATAAAAAGTTAATTATCATTTGCATGTCATTTTCCAGGTTCATTTCTAGAGTTTATCTCCATCAGTCATGGCAAACAACATTGATTCCCTCAGAGAGCCTACCAGACACACTTCTTCCTATGGTATACCTTCCCCAGATTTTGCTCAGTTGAGAAGTTTATGTGCTCAAGTGGTTAAGAACAGTTTTAAGGACTTCTCGGACGATTCGGGAATATTTTGTCTCTCTTGGATGTATCTGTGGATCCATTTGCTATACAGGCTTTGCTGCAGTTTTATGATCCTCCTTTGAGATGTTTCACATTCCAAGATTATCAATTACTCCCTACACTTGAAGAATATGCCGGTATTCTTGATATAAAGATACTTAATCAGGTCCCTTTTGTTCAGATACCTGTTACTGTGGATTTTGAGGCTATCATGAAGGCTCTTTATTTGAGTCACAACGATTTCAAAGTGTTAAGGCCGGCGGAGATACTTTTGGTTTTCATTCAAAGTTCCTAGTGAGGAAGGCACGAGTTGAAGCCAAGGGCGAGTGGTTGGCCTTTAATTCGATCGTAGCTGTTTTGGTGTATGGTTTGGTGCTCTTCCCAAATATTCCGAACTTTGTTGATATCGATGTCGTTCACCTATTCATGAGTAGAAATCCGGTACCCACCGTGCTTGCCGACACTTACTATACCATTCACTCTAAGCATGGAAGCAAAGGAAGTATTAATTGTTGCTTACCTTTGTTATACAAATGGTTTTTGTCACATCTACCAACTAGTGGACCGTTCGTGGAGACTAGCGATACAAGTAAGTGGGGACAGAGAATCATGGGGCTTACTTCACATGATCTAAGATGGCATAATCTCCGAATGGATACTTCTAGAGTCATTGTTGAGTGTGGCTCTTTCCATAATGTTCCGTTGATTGGTAGAAAGGGTTGTATCAACTATAATCCTCGGCTTGCCTTACGTCAGTTAGGATATGCATTAGATGATAAGCCTAATGACAAGTATGTGGAACAATCTGTGTACTTTGAGAAAGCGAAAAATCCGGGATTATTGAGAGATGTGCGATTGGCATGGGGAAATATTCACAGAAGAGATAGGCTCACTTTTGGTGCGAAGAATGCTATTTCTAGGCCTCCCTATGATGTGTGGGTGAAACATAGAGCGGAAACAATATTGTTGCCATTTAAAAGAGAGAATCCGTTGTATGAACAACCTCCTGTAATCTTATCTGACACCGTACCTACAGAAGAGTATACCAAGATCCGTGTTGAAAACATCAGGCTTCGCGAACAAGACCGAGCTTTGAATCTGAAACTTTATGAAGCAAGGGCTGAAAAGTTAGAATTGGTACATAAGCTCAAGGAAGTTAGTGCAGAAACTTCCACGGCTCGGAAAAGAAGACTTGGGAGAGAAGAAGATGTTTCTTTTGAAGAATACCAGAAAGTACTCGAACAGGCTGAGAAGAAACACCAAGATTGTCTGAAGTTGCAAGCATCCCAACATAAGCTAAAGGGACAGGTGAAAGATCTCGTACAACAACTCAAGGATGCTAAGTTGCTAGAAAAAGAGAATGCCGACCTTCGTGCAGAATTGAAGAAGCTAAAAGAAGCGCCGGTCCCGATCCCTTTACCAGAATGTCAAGAATGTAGCCAACTAATTGACCAATGTCAATACCTCCGAGAGAATTTTCTCAAGAAGGATGTTGTCATTAATAGCTTCGCAAAAGGACAAGACCGTGAGAGGATTAAGGAGTTATTTCAAGAGACCAAGGAGTGGAGTGCTAGGTGTTTCCAACAGGATGGGCCATTATTCTACACAGACTTGGAAGACTTTACTCATTGATTGTACCTTGTTGCTTTGCCTTTTTATGTAAAAGACCACCACCAGGATTGTTGGTAGGGGTCTGTTGATTTTATGGTTTTCATGTATGGATTATTTTGTATGAACTTCATCGTTCTAAGACTTCTATTATTGAATGCAAATGGTTATTGCTTCCGAAATATCTCCTATATTATTGGCTATATCTCTGAGTCATGTTGTTTTGCTATGTCTGAGGTTTGATAAAACTCTTGAAAGAACTCCGAGATATGACTAATATTTCATGCATTATCATATACACATGCATATCATTCATATATGTACCTATCATGCATAACAGGTTTTGTCCGGAGTTCTCATCCTCAGTTTCTGCTTTTATTTAGCAGAAAGATTGCAAACTTACACCGTTACCCGACTCGGAGCAACGAGAAACGACAGATGGAACAACTTCAGGCAGACATGGCCGCGATGAAAGCACAAATGGAGGCACAGATGGCTCAATTCATGGAGGTCATCACCAATATGAATCAGGGTCAGCAAGAGCTAAGGGCTTTAGTTGAGAGGACCCGTTCAGAAGATGGTCGACGCAATCCGTTTGATGATGTTTCTGCGGGTCAGCCCCGTGTTGAAGCCAATATTGTTAATTTGGGTGTCAACGACCACCTTCGTGGTCCAGGTGCACACGTTACTGGTCGGTTTCCACCTCCACAACCTACTCCACCTCAACGGCAACTTTTCTTTGATGATGGGATACAAGGGCATCGTATTCCGGGTCGTCCTCATTCTCCGGGCGCAGATTTTGACCAGAATGATGAAGCTTATTCTGTGAATGGCGGTGAAGTTGACTTCCCCCCAGATGACCACAGGTACCGTTTGCTTGAAGAACGTTTGAAAGCAGTTGAGGGTCAGAAGCTAGCTGGTTTGGATTTGTCTGATTTGGGTTTGGCACCTCGGGTAAGGCTCCCTCCAAAGTTCAAAGTGCCAGTGTTTGACAAGTACAATGGGGCAACTTGTCCCAAAACTCATATCACTGCTTATTTCCGCAAGATGGCGGTTTACACTGAAGATAAGAGGTTGCTGATGCACTTCTTTCAAGAGAGTCTTACTGGGGCATCTCTAGAGTGGTATATGCATCTGGAACGAAGCCATATCAAGACATGGCACGATCTTGTGAATGCTTTTCTCCTGCAGTATCAGTTCAACATTGATATGGCTCCCAATCGCACACAGTTGTTGGGTTTGTCTCAAAAATCGGGGCAAACATTTAAAGAGTACGCTCAAGAGTGGAGAGAACTTGCTGCTAGAGTTCAACCACCCATGGTCGAGCGAGAAATGATTGATATGTTCACCAGTACTCTTTCTGGACACTACTATGTTGCATGCAGTACTTCTGCAAGCTTTGCTGAGATGGTCCGATATGGTGAACGGATTGAGAGTGGGCTGAAATCCGGTAAAATACAACAGGTTGAAGGAAGCTCTTCTGGTGCCAAGAAAGCATACAGTGGTTATCCCAAGAAGGAAAAGGGAGAGGCCAGCGCTGTATATGGTGGAAGAGGCAGGGCTCAGGTCAATGCAGTGACCATATCCACTTCCCAACCTCAAACTCAGCAAGCACCGCGTCAGCAAAATCAAAGACAACAAGAGAACCATACTCCTAGGAGATTCGATGCTATTCCTATGAGTTATTCAGATTTGTTTGTCCGCTTGAATGATCTTAAGCTGGTTGTTCCCAGGCCTTGCTCTTGCACCTCCTCCCTTGGATAAACGGCCCAGAAGTTATGATGCTAGTGCCAGTTGTGAATTCCATTCTGGAACATTGGGGCATAATATTGAAAACTGTTACGCATTCAAATGCAAGGTACAAGACCTCATTGATTCAAAGGCTATTGAATTAGAGGCTCGACCACAAGTTGCTGGACCTAATGTTACTCAGAACCCGATGCCACGTCATGGGGCTGTCCAAGCTGTAATAGAAGATGGGGAGGTCCTTAATCTGATCACGAATGTGGACTTGGTGAAAACGCCTTTGCCTTTTGTCAAGAAGTATCTGATTGAAAGAGGTGTCTTTCCGGGTTGTGAGGCTGTTTGTGATAGGTGTGAACATTGCTCTAATGGTTGTGTAAATTTGAAAGCTGGTATTCAGAGTTTGATTAATGATGGTCAGTTGCAATTTGATCAGATCCGAAAGGATGAGAAGGTCGAGACACGGGCTGTATCTGTGATTACCATTCCTTATACTCCAATTGTGATATCTGCGCCAACAAAGTCTATTCCCCTAACAATCACCAAGCCGGGCCCATTGCCATATGAAAGCGATAAAGCTGTGCCGTGGCATTATGGATCGGATGTCTATTATCATGGTGTGAAATAGGAAGATGCCTCTTCTCCAACTGAGAAAGATGATGTGGTGGATGTTGCTAATGCTGACAATATCACTGGAAGTAGTGGTGCGACCCGAAGCGGGCGGATTTTCTCCGATCCAGCAATACAACTCAAAGCGGATGCTGCTGCCAAGGCTAGGGGCAAGCAACCTATGAAGCAACCTATAGAGCAACCTATGAGGCAACCAGACTTGCAAAATGCCAATCCTAATCTAGAAAAGGATATAGAAGAGATCATGAAGTTTATCCGCAAGAGTGACTTCCGAGTTATTGACCAGCTTGCTCAGACACCCGCCAAAATTTCTATTCTCTCATTGCTACGAGATTCTGAGGTACACAGAAATTCCTTGATGAAGCTGTTAAGCACCGCTTTTGTGCCACAAGAGATCTCGGTTGGACAGTTTGAGAATGTGTGTGCAAGCATATCAGCGAACAATGGCTTGGGTTTTACCGATTGTGATCTTCCACCAGAAGGTCGGAACCATAACAGAGCTTTGCATATCTCCATAGAATGCCGGGGCACTACTTTGTCCCGAGTGTTGGTTGATACTGGTTCCTCACTCAATGTGATCCCCAAATCCGCACTGATGAAGATTGATTACGGTGGTCTCGAACTCCGCCCAAGTGATCTGATCGTAAAAGCATTTGATGGTTCAAGACGATCTGTTTTCGGAGAAGTGGATCTCCCCATCAAAGTTGGACCTCAGCTCTTTGTTTCAACTTTCTTTGTTATGGATATCCAGCCTGCTTATTGTTGCCTCTTGGGTCGTCCATGGATCCATAAAGCTGGAGCGGTTACCTCAACTCTTCACCAGAAGCTGAAATACCCCGTTGAAGGGAAAACTATCACAGTCTGTGCTGAGGAAGAATACATCGTAAGCCATCTTGCTTCCTTCCGCTATGTCGAGGTCGATGGTGAAATTCATGAAACCCCGTTTCAAGGCTTTGAGACGGTGCACATGCTGAAGACCCCTCAACAGGAGGAAGTTAAGAAAGATAAACCTGAATCTTCCATGGCATCTTTGAAAGATGCAAAAGCTGTGGTTGAGGCTGGACGCCCTGAAGGTTGGGGCCGTGTGGTGGAGATAGCACCTAAGTTTAACAAGTTTGGGTTGGGTTTTGACCCTGTTCTGCGCCGTCAGATTCTGAAAGCACCCAATTTGAATACTCCTGTGAGATTCTCCAGTGCTGGCATCGGTTCCGGGCAAGCAAACGCCTTGGATGATTCTGACAATGAGTTTGATATTGATAAGTGGATCCGTCCCAGTGTCCCTGGCATGGAGCTCAACAACTGGACCTCGGAAGACTGCGTCCCAGTCACGATGGTCAAAGAGTAATTTTCTTTTGTTTCTGTTATCATGCAATAATTCCTGTGTTCTGCCCAAGACACAGTGAATCATATGTAGGGCCACCTTGTTTGTATATGCAACATTTTTACTATGAAATAAAGAACGTCTTTTTCATTCAAATGTTTTGTTCCTTTTCCTTCAATTTTACATCACAATTTTAAAACGCAAAATGGCAATGCTTTATTTTTCTTTTATCATCTAAAAAAAAACTAAAATAGGCATTAAAATCAATTATGCAGATATAATCCCACATTCCTAATGGATCCCTTTGATAACGACTCTGCTATCACTCTTTATGACTTCGATAATCCGATCAACCAAGCCGAAGAAGAAGGTGAGGAAGATTGTGAGCTCCCTAAAGAGATAGCAAGAATGTTAGAGCAAGAGGAAAGGTTATCCAACCGCATCGAAAGAAATGAGATTGATTTACTCAAAGTATTGATATCTTATATCTTCGGGTCTTATGAAGACATGCCTCGGTTAGATACCGATATTGTTGTGCACAAGCTGCCTTTGAAAGAGGAATGTCCTCCTGTTAAGCAGAAACTTCGAAGAACTCATCCTGAGATGTCTAAAAAGATAAAAGAGGAAGTCCAGAAACAGCTTGATGCAGGATTTCTGAAAGTCATTTCTTATCCTCCATGGGTTGCCAACATTGTTCCCGTGCCCAAGAAAGACGGCAAGGTTAGAATGTGTGTGGATTACAGGGATCTGAATAGAGCAAGTCCAAAGGATGACTTTCCTCTTCCCCATATTGACATATTGGTGGATAACACAGCTCACGCAAAAGTGTCTTCATTCATGGATGGTTTTTCCGGGTATAATCAGATCAAGATGGCACCGGAAGACATGGCTAAGACAACTTTCATTACCCCATGGGGAACTTTCTGTTATAAGGTGATGCCCTTCGGATTGAAGAATGCCGGGGCAACTTACCAGCGTGCAATGGTAACTCTTTTTCATGATATGATCCACAAAGAGATTGAAGTGTATGTCGACGACATGATTGCTAAATCTCAAAGTGAAGAAGAACATCTGGTACACCTACAGAAGTTGTTTGATCGGTTGAGGAAGTTCAAATTGAGGCTGAATCCGAACAAGTGTACATTTGGCGTACGATCCGGTAAGCTGTTAGGCTTTGTCGTAAGTGAATGAGGCATCGAGGTTGATCCTGCTAAAGTAAAAGCAATTCAAGAAATGCCTGAACCAAGAACTGAGAAAGAGGTCCGTGGCTTTTTAGGGAGGTTAAACTACATCTCTAGATTCATCTCTCACATGACTGCCACATGCGAACCAATCTTCAAATTGCTTAAAAAGGATCAGATGGTCAGGTGGAATGACGATTGTCAAGTCGCATTCGATAAGATAAAAGAGTATTTGCAGGAACCTCCGATTCTTATGCCTCCCGTGGAGGGTAGGCCGTTGATTATGTATTTGACAGTGCTTGAAAGCTCGATGGGGTGCGTGCTGGGCCAACATGACGAGTCTGGTCGAAAAGAGCATGCAATATACTACCTAAGCAAAAAGTTTACCGACTGCGAAACAAAATATTCACTGCTCGAGAAAACTTGTTGTGCTTTAGCGTGGGCTGCTCACCGACTAAGGCAATATATGTTGACCCACACAACCTTATTGATATCCAAGATGGATCCGATCAAGTACATATTTGAGAAGCCAGCTTTGACAGGCCGGATCGCCAGGTGGCAAATGATCTTAACAGAGTATGACATCCAATATACTACTCAGAAAGCTATCAAGAGTAGTGTGTTGGCAGACTACGTGGCCCACCAACCAGTGGATGATTATCAGCAGATGAGATTTGAATTTCCTGATGAGGATATTATGTATGTTCGGGATTGTAACATCCCAGGTCCAGACGAGGGACCTGAACCAGGATCCAGGTGGTCTTTGGTCTTTGATGGAGCTTCCAACGCATTAGGCAATGGTGTTGGTGCAGTAATTACTACTCCGGACGGTCACCATATTCCGTTCACAGCTCGAATTTGCTTTGATTGCACCAATAACATGGCTGAGTATGAGGCTTGCATCTTTGGTATCGAGGCGGCGATTGATTTGAGAATTAAACATCTGAAAGTGTATGGAGACTCTGCACTTGTGATTTGTCAGATTAACGGAGACTGGGAGACTCGTCACCCAAATTTAATCCCCTACAGAGAGCATGTGATGAAGTTGATTCCTTACTTCGAGGAAATCACTTTCGATCACATCTCGCGGGAAGAGAACAACCTAGCTGATGCTTTGGCCACCCTAGCATCCATGTTTAAAGTCAAATGGGCTAATGAAGCGCCTTCGATAACTATTCAGAGATTGGATGAGCCGACCTTTTGTTTTGAGATCGAAGCAGAGAAAGATGGTAATCCTTGGTTTTACGACGTCAAGCGATATCTTGAGACTCAAGAGTATCCTGATGAAGCTTCTATAACAGATAAGAAGTTCCTGAGAAGATTTTCAGCGAAGTTCTTCCTCGGCAACGGTGTGCTATACCGTAGACATCATGACGGGTTGTTGCTCAGATGTGTTGGTAAAGATGAAGCTGCAAAAATCATCGAAGAAATGCATGAGGGTTCGTTCGGAACTCATTCCAGCGGGCACACTATGGCTAAAAAGATCTTGCGAGCTGGATATTATTGGTCGACCATGGAGGTCGATTGTTTTAATCATGCCCGAGTTTGTTACAAATGCCAAGTATATGCTGATAAGGTGCATGTGCCACCGTCGCCTTTGAATGTTCTAACCTCTCCTTGGGCATTTGCTATGTGGGGCATCGATATGATCGGAAAAGATTGAGCCGACAGCGTCCAACGGACATCGCTTCATTCTGGTTGCAATAGACTATTTCACCAAGTGGGTTGAAGCGGCATCCTATGCAAGCGTCACCCAACAGGTGGTTGCTCGTTTTATCAAACACAACATCATCTGCCTTTATGGGATTCCCGACAAGATTATTACAGATAATGGGTCAAATCTTAATAACAAGATGATGAAGGAGCTTTGTGAGTCCTTCAAGATCAAGCACCACAATTCGTCTCCATATCGCCCAAAGATGAACGGAGCTGTTGAAGCGGCGAATAAGAACATTAAAAAGATTGTGCAGAAAATGGTAGTAACCTATCGGGATTGGCATGAGATGTTGCCTTTCGCATTGCACGGTTACAGGACTACCATCCGTACTTCAACAGGGGCAACTCCGTTTTCTCTTGTTTATGGCATGGAAGTTGTGCTTCCAATCGAAGTTCAAATCCCTTCATTAAGAATCATGAAAGATGCCGAGCTTGATAAAGACGAGTGGGTACAGAACCGCTTAGACCAGCTATGCCTCATTGACGAGAAGCGATTGGCAGCTGTCGGACATGGGCAAATTTACCAACAGGGGATGAAGAGAGCATTTGACAAAAGAGTGCGACCTCAGAATTACCAACCTGGTGATCTTGTGCTAAAGAGGATAATCCTTCCCCAAGGAGACCCGCGGGGCAAATGGACACCAAACTACGAAGGGCCGTTTGTTGTGAAGAAAGTCTTTTCAGGTGGCGCCATGATGCTCACAACAATGGATGGAGAAGACTTCCCACTACCTGTAAACGCAGACGTAGTCAAAAAATACTATGCATAGACATGCTTAGAAGATCAATGGTCGCACTCTATGGCAACATCTCGAGCTACTCCAAGGGGTTGTGATCAGGCCAATCACCTTTTTCGGGAAAAGCGAAGTGATGAGATAGTTGGAGTTATAAGACTGATAGCAGGGTTGAAACCCAAAGAGGATCCATTGTCGCATTGCCATGCGTTTTAGTTTTCCTCTTATTTTACTTTTGCAATTGCCTCATTTCAGGAATTGCTTCCTATTGTACTTGCCTATTTACAGGCACGCTTTCAATTAATAAAATGAGTTTTTGCTTGTCAATTAATTTCTTGCATTTACTGATTTGTTTGCAAAAGACGTTCAAAGTTTTGTGGTAAAATTTTGCATATATAAACATTGTTGGTTTTACCATGATCAGAAACTTTTGAATATTGCTTTAAAGCTTGAGTGATCTGGATGGCAGACTAACTTGTCACATCATGCCAGGGTCACTCCACTAACATTGTATTGCAGGATACCCAATTGCACCAGTATGGAGACGGATCGGGTTTCTCCGTGCTATCTCCCCAGATTTGTCCCCAATGGAATCCTTTCGTTTTCCCAGCATTGCTGCTGCACAGCGCTGATCCCCAGCATGGGTCCATCATATCTTTCCCGGTGGAAACTCCCCAGCGGATGTTCTTTAGAATTCGGAATGTGCTACTTCCTCTTATCCCTGCAGAGATGATTATCCCCAGCGGTCAGCGCATATTTGTCCCTAGCCAAAGTCGTGATGGGTAACGGTGGAAGATCTTTTCTAGGAGCATATATTCTATTTCCCCAAGCAGACCTCTGTCCAACTGACAGATTTCCCATGGCATCATTTCCTCAACAGGCTCATCAAGCGAGATTCAGTTGTCTAGAGAGGTTTTTTTGGGCATTCCTCGATGCTCTAATCCCCGGCTGAATTCTTATTTCATTCACTTTATATATGTCTTGCAAGCATGCATCATTACATTGACATAATCCCCTAAAAGAGTCATACATCTCATAGGACTACAGGTCAAAAATGCATTTTCATCCCCAGCAATGTCAAGTTTCTTTTGGAATCCGTTGTGTCTCGGTTTCTTCCGGCGCAATATGTCCATCTTCTTCTGATTAGTGTTGAAACTGCCAGCCCTTACCCTGGTACAACACGTCTTCAGCTTCGAAAGCAAGCCCTACACTTGTCTTTCCTCCTCAGAGTACAGCGTTCTGAGTCAGTAAAGCCTAATCGGCACCTTTAGTCTTTGCATCACAAACCCGCCCAAGCTGTCGGCGTAAATGTGGTTAGTCTACTTGGTGTATCTAGTCTTTATTTCCACTTGCATGTCAGTTCTCCTCTGGCATTGTGGGTCTTTTGAGAATAAGAATACTCTTGTTTTCTCTTCTTCGCAGAGCCTACTCGGCACTTTCTAGCCTTTGCATCACTAACCCGTCCGGTTATTCCCTGGCGTAATGTGGTAGTCTAGTTAGTGTATCAAGTCTTTGCTTCCGCTTGCATGTCAGCTCTCCCCTGACATTGTGGATTGAATTGGGTAGAGGCCAATTCTTCTTCCGGGTCAAGAATACACCTGTACCCATTGTCACAGAATTCAACATTTATTTTTGTGTTCCTCCTTGTTGTGACCCAGTCAAGCTCTGGCTCAACATATCTTTTCCTCAGCAAACACTGAAATTCAGAGCGTAAATTTTCGAGTCCGTTTTGGTATTCAATCACCTCGTGCTTTGTCGCTCGGAAGGCAGACGCCAACCTTGCTCTCAAGTTCGAGGATGATTGAATAGGGGCAGCTGTTGTACCCCAAAATTCACCCTCTTCATTTTTTATATAAATAATTGGCTAACACTTAATTAATAGATGCATCGCATACATATCATTCATGCATTGATCATGGGTTCGAGATTTTTCAATCGTATGAATCTGTACAATTTCGAAGAAGAGGTTTGATTCCCCAAAGTTGAATATTCGAGGTTCTGTCAACTCAAGCATCCTCTCAGTATACAAGATCTGTATGTCCAGAAGCTTCTGATTATTATTTCGTGAGTTGAGGTTTTGGAGTCCTGATCGTCTATCAGGTGGATGCTGATTGCAATTTCAAGTTACAGTGTAGTGTGGTCGGATATTCGAACCCAAACTGATTCTATGGCTTTCCGTGGGTTGTGAAGCATTGGTATTTGGCTTATTCGATCTACGCGATTTATCAGAAAATCAAGAACGGACAGATAAAATGATATTTGAGCGCGTGCATCAAAAAGTCAACAAAAAGTCAAAGTTTGACCGGGCGGAATTTCGGGTCAAAATCGTGGTCAAAAGTCGACATTCGAGAAAATGCAGTCATTTGTCGAGAAAAATCGGAAGAATCGGATAAAAATGAGGTTTCTTGCATTTTAAGTAATTTTGGACTTAGAAAAATTTTCTAAGTTTAAGGTACTTTGTGTTCACGGAGCCATATTGCCGCATCCGTATCTTGCCCGTCTGTGGTCAGAAGTTTGTGAATTGATAGTCGTTGGAAAGAGCTCAGTTCGTACTCCGACTTTGTCACTGTGAAGATTTTTCCAGAAATGCCCGGATTTCGAGTTATACAGCACCGAAATTTGAAGTTCATAACTTTTGAAGTTTTACACTTAGTAAAATTTTGAGTGTTTTTAACATGTTCAAGTACTCGACTTCGGAGGCAATTTACACGTGTTTCGAGGCGTCGATTCGAATTAAGTTCAACATCAAAGTTGTTCATTTAATGGCAATCTACAATTTTGCTGAAGGAATCGAATCCATTCGGGAAACGGATAAAAAATTACAGAGCTCGGAAGTTACGCTTTATCATTTCTAAAAATTCAACACTTAGAAATTTTTTGAAGTATTTGTTTCTATGCTTTTGCTGACAGCTTCAGGGTCGATTATGTCACGGCTCGTGGCTCCGAATCGAAAAATGCTCAACTGAAAAGTTGTTCATTTCACGGCAATCTGAAACTTTGTTGAAGGAGTCGAATTCATTCGGGACTCGAATCGGAAGTTATAGAGCTCGGAAAATAAGAACGCATTATGTTTGTTAAATTCGAGTATTTTTGTGCACATGTTCAGGGCTGTTTTCGGCAATGATTCGGTCGCCGCACGAAGAAATTCCGAACACGAAAGTTTGAGTTCGTAATTCCATCTACAAGTTCCGTTTAGAAACTTTTTCGTTTCGGACGTCCGAGCTGGAAGAAACGGAACGCCGTAAGTGACAGCATGAAGTTGTTAAAATGCAAGACAGCACTTGCAATTTTTTGCCATGGTCAAGACGCATTTCATCGAACAGTTGGCATACGCATGTTCAGAGCTGTTTTCTCGTCGATCCGATCGCCGCACAGAAAAACTCCGAACACGAAAGATGAAGTTTGCCGTATACTCTACGAGTTCCGTTTAGAAACTTTTTCGTTTCAGACGTCCGAGCTGGGAGATACGGAATGCCGTAAGTGGAGGCTTGAAGTTGAAAAATTGTTACATGTCATGTGAAAACTCGCCCAGCCAGCCCAGACATTTCGTCGAACACTCGTGCAGCATTTTTCAAACACTTTTTATTCGATGATAACCGCTTCGTTTGGATTTTTGTCGAACTAAAGAGTTGTTGTATTACACGCATTCTTTCCAATGGCACTGAGTTTGCATAATTCGGTCGAGTATCGGAAAAGTTACGGATCTTTAAAGTGGTGTACATGGATTGAGTTTTAAGCTTGACACTTAGAAAAAATTTGTAAATATCCAGAACAGTTTGTGTCGGTGTGAGTTCGAAGCTAATTACGGCGAGCTTGCGATCATTTTTTCGTCGGGCACTCAACATCAAAGTTACTCTGCTACATGTCTTCTTTCCAACGACTCCGAGTTTGCGCCATTTGGTAGAATATTGAAGAAGTTATAAAACCTCAAAGTCATGAAAAAAAAACATTCGGTAAACTTTTGCCGACATTGCCGCTATTTTGTCAATTATGATTTCCAATCTTCGGGACTGATTTAAAGCATGCTACATCCGTCGAATCGAAAAGCTTACAACATGAGTTTTGTTTACAAGAGTTTCCTCTACGATTTTCATTTTGAAATCACATCCAAAAAATGCGTGCATTCTGAGATAAAGCACCAAAAAGAAACCGCAATAGCACTAATGAAGCATACAGCAGGTGTAGCAACAAGAATTACTCACCATGGCAGAACAACAACATAACCACCACCATTCTTCTTGAAACGGCTCTAACAAACTCATAAATATAGCATAACAGAACTCTCCCTCTCATCATAACTCTCATGACAGCCAACCGAATCGAGGCTTCTTCAATTTCTCCAGATCATAATGCTCAATCCCAATTGGCAAATCATCTATAACGACTAGCTGGCGTTTGTTTCCAACGGTGGTCGCATATGTTGCTATGGATTCAACACCAAAGCTCTCCATTCATACACCATCACCTTTTTCTTTTCTAAAAAAAAAAAAGAAGAAAGGGAAACAAAAACAAGTGGTAACAAACTTCTTTTACCAAACTTTCTTTTTCCTTTCCTATCCCATTCTTAACAACACGTAACAGACCACCCATAACCGAAAAACTCTCCTTCTTCTTCTTTCTTTCACCGCCAAACTAACTTCTTTCTCCTCCATCCATTCTTCATTCTTTTCCGATCTCACATTATCTCTCGCCGTGATGCTCGCCACTCTCTTCATTCTCTCTTCCTTCTCCGATCTTCATCTAACCGTAACAACCTTCTCTCATCTTCTTTCATTGCTGAGATTGGCAGAAACGAGAGGTTACGATCTAGCCGGAACCATCATCGAAATCTCTCGCGTTTCAGAAGAATAATTTCTCTCTCGGGAATCTCTAAGCACTGGGTCGAGTATATTGCGTGAATTTCTCACTGGTCAGCAAGGATATACAACGTTTGATTCAAGGATTCACTGAAGTTTTCCTTCTCCATCTTCATCGAGGAGTTGTGGTATTTTCTCACGGCATCTCGCAGAACTTCAAACAGGTGAACCATTCGAATCTATCTTCTTATGTTAGGTCCAAGAAATGACGATGTTTACATGATTTAGCCATTCAGCAACTGGAATTGATTCTGTGCTATAGGAAGAAACGCATTAGGCATGTATTAAGCTTTCAGATCTAGATTGTAGGAACGATTTCCGCTTTGTTTCTATCTGGATAAATGGAGTTGAGGTTTGAATCGGGAATCTATGCAGTAAGGTGAGTTGATACGTGTTGGTTTCCTTGAATTTCGACCGAAAATCCTACTGTCTCCGGCGAAGAAGCCATCGGAGAAGGAAGTCGTCGCCGGCGAGTCCCCTGTGTTGTACTACAAACCCTTGCCATGGCCATTCCTTATTGGATCATGAGATTTTTCCATATCCACCGCTCAGATCCTGCCACGTGTCATTGTTTTATTTAATAAAATAAAAAAACTAAATCTGATGAGTTTAATTATTGTGTGACCAATTGATTTAATATTGCATACATACAAAATTAATGTGACTGTAATAAAATGTAACATGTCAAATAAATAATAACTATAGTTTCTAAACAAAAATATAAGCAAATGGACTTAGTACTGATTACAGTTTGGGCTTAGTGTTTTGCTACTGCACACCCCCTGCATTCCAGACCCAGACGCCAATGTAACTACACCCAGTTCAAACTGAAATTCCAGTTTACACCCCCCCTGTTTCTACATTTCACATTTTGACATTTAGTTCAATTTAGCTCCCGATTTCGAGTATTTCGACACATAAAAAATACATAAAAAATATATTCTGACATTTTAGGATATTAGAATTTTATTGATATTTTTTAATATTTTTTTATTAATATCTTTTATTAATTTTAATTCATTTCTAAATAATACATGTATTTGAATATTGGTTTTATCGATTTCGATTTGCATTCCTCACATGTTCATGCATTTTTACATGTATTTGAATATTGGTTTTATCGATTTCGATTTGCATTCCTCACATGTTCATGCATTTTTACATGTATTTGAATATTGGTTTTATCGATTTCGATTTGCATTCCTCACATGTTCATGCATTTTTACATGTATTTGAATATTGGTTTTATCGATTTCGATTTGCATTCCTCACATGTTCATGCATTTTACATGTATTTGAATATTGGTTTTATCGATTTCGATTTGCATTCCTCACATGTTCATGCATTTTTACATGTATTTGAATATTGGTTTTATCGATTTCGATTTGCATTCCTCACGTGTTCATGCATTTTTACATGTATTTGAATATTGGTTTTATCGATTTCGATTTGCATTCCTCACATGTTCATGCATTTTTACATGTATTTGAATATTGGTTTTATCGATTTCGATTTGCATTCCTCACATGTTCATGCATTTTTACATGTATTTGAACATTGGTATTATCATTTCGATTTGCATTCCTCACATGTTCATGCATTTTCACATGTATTTGAATATTGGAATTATCGTTCGATTTGCATTCCTTGCATGTTCATGCATTACTTTGATATGAGCATTGGTTTTATCGTCCGATTTGCGTTCCTTGCATGTTCATTCATTACTTTGATATGAGCATTGGTTTTATTGATCCGATTTGCATTCCTCGCATGTTCATTCATTACTTTGCTATGGACATTGGTTTTATCGCTCGATTTGCATTCCATGCATATCCATCTGATTTCTCTTGCGGTTTTGGTTGAGTTTGTACACCCATGTATTCCTATCTTGTTTTGCTTGTATTATCTCGTTCTTGCAGGCGTTGTCGCTTCGGATGCGTATCGACACGTATTCCGCTTGTATTGATGCTTTGAGCAATTCTCACCGGTTTACTTTTGTTGCGTGACTGCAGTACTTGAAGTATTCCGGATTATTTCGCTAGCTTGCGTGCCGGATTCTATATCCGTTTGGTACTTGCTACTGTTTATTGCATTCTCTTGACTTTCCTAGATATCATGAGAAGTAGGGCTTTGACTTTCTTTTGCCATGAGTAGGAATAGAGATGCATGAAGGGGCTTCCGTAGTTGGGCGTGTTCGGGAACCCCTCGGTTTATTTAAAGACCCGTTTAGGGCAATTACGTGTGCTAATTGTGTGGTTTGTTTTAAATCCTCCATCCGCATAGGGGTAATTCTCGATAGTGTTTATATTTGTGCTTGCATAGGTCGAGTGGTTAGGGCCCGTGGTACCACTAAGCAAAGACCCGCTTTTATATTTCATGTCATCGAGTCATTGATATATGGGCAAGGCGGTCGACGAACCCCGCAGTTCTAGTCCGTGTCGACTCCGCTTTGCGAATCGTGTTGCTTTCTTTATCGAGTCAATAAAAGTGGCAAGAGTCCCTATTCGACTCTCCATGCTTTCCGGGGTTCGCATTCTGCTGAACTATCATTTGCTCTTCACGAGGAATTGGATGTGTGGCTCTGGATTTTGCATCCCGACGGATTTAGCTCCTTGCTTGTTGACTTTGGACTTCCATCCTTTTCCTAAGCCGATCTTTGCATGTTAGAGTACTAGTTAGTCTCCTTTTGTTTTGCTAGTTCTTTTGCATATTGCATGTAATTAAAACTAAAACTTGCTTTTCTTTCAAACTCAAAACACTTAATAATGGTTTAGACTCCTTTCTCAAGGTAAAACAACCAACCAACACTAACTCTTTTTCGCTTTCTCTTGTGTTTAAATTATTTTCATAATTAAAAACACAAAACACACCAAAACAAGTGAGCCGAACTACGGTCTCGACTTTCCCATTGCACGAGGAATACGTAGGCATCTTGTCACGGGCTTGAGCAAACTTTGTAAATACTTCCTTCTTTTCCCGTGGTTTCTTATTTTCTCTTTTCTTTTGCATGCATGATTAGCGATTAAGCATAGATATAAACACACCCATTAGATAGAAAGTAGAAGTGGATACCGTAGAGTACTACGGCGTGTAGGTGCTAATACCTTCCTTTCGTAATAGATTCCCTTACCCTATCTCTCGGTCAAGACCGTGCCTTATCCTTTTAGGTTTTCGCGATGCGTTTTCCTTTCTCCTTTTGCGAGATAAAAACGTTCGATGCCGACTTCATTGATCTGATTATCGGATGATGTTCGGGTTGTTTCATTTAGGTGTAATCTTGATGCGATGTCTTCGTACCTAGGAACCTTTTCTAAACCGGTGAATGGCATTTGGTCAAGAATAGGTATCCCAAGTAGCTTAGAGAACTCTTCCAAGGTAGGAACGAGGCGATAATGGGAATGTAAAGCAATGGTGTTTCGGATCGAAGAAGCGGAATAGGGCGTGCATCATATCTTCTTCAAAAGGAGATAACCAAGTCAAGTAGATAACCATGTCTTTTGATGAACCGAGCATGGTCGGAATTTTTAAACCAATTCTTTGGTGAGAAGGTATACCCATGAAGTTGATTCGGATAGTCTTTCTAGAAGCCATAATCCCTACAAAAGCGAGCAAAGATAAATCCTAGGTCCTTGAAATAGTTAGAGATGATATGCAATGCGAATGATGTCATGTTTAGCACACACAAACAATTCACACAATGATCCTAGGTTTAAGGCTTGCATGAGGTATAGGTGATTACCCACCAAAAGTTTGAGTTGGTTCATCCTCCTATAATAGTAACCGGGTTCTAGGAATCTCATATCAATGATCTTTCTCATAGGCGTTTATTTGATCGACTACCAAGTGGTCGACGAAAATATCCCAAAAGTCGATCTTAATGAGCGTAGCATCAGTATCGACCAACCTTAGTCGCACCAAAGTCGGCCATCTCACTACCTTCTAATGGCCAAGATGGGTCAATTAAGGTTCTAAAAGTTTAGTTAGTCTTGATGACACCACGAAGCCAAAGACTATCCTCAACTTGGAAATGAAGATTATCGGGACATCCAAAGTGTCACACTAACATAGCCATCATGTTGACCGTTTCGATATCGTCTAGCGGTGCGGCGATTATTGCTACTTACCTAAAAGGAAACCGGATCCGGTGTAGGATCCCCACAAATATAATACCCAAGCAACCCTTAAAGATAAAGCAAGCAAATCAAAGAAACAGTAAGATGATCTAAAAATCCCTAAGGTATCCTCTCTTGGGTGTCTCCCGTGAGTCGCTTGATTACATGTCGGTGAAGCTGACTTTGAGATTTTGTATCGCAAATGTGCGGATAGCAAGAGTCGCCACCGACTTTTCTTTTATCCAATTAAGGGAAGGTGAAAAGAACAGGAAAAGACCTTCATTAGATTCTGAGTAAGGGAGAAGGTTATGAAAAGGGAAGGTATTAGCACCCCTTTCCATCCGTAGTTATCTACGGGCTCTTAGTTGCTCTTAGATCATTTTCAAAAAAGTGCTTTCTGTGTGTTTGACAAAGATGTTTTGAAAAGGCATTTCGCTTTGACTTTGTAATGATTCATGTAGGAATGTATACAAAGTGTTCGGAAATGTTTCGTGTTTTGAAAAAAAGTTTGAACTTTGACAAAAGTGTGAGGTGTGAAAAGTATTTTGTTTGAGAAAGCAACTAAAAGTCTTATTACCTACTCAGAATTGGTCGTTTTCGTGTTATTTTACGTTCCTTTAGAATAGCGCTATCCGTACCATTAGTTGGTAGGTAACCCTATTCGTTGGATGTAAGCGGGACATTCGAAGGGACATCGGATGGTCATAGAAGGAAACTTGTAGGAAGTATCCTAGCACATTCGAAGGGACTATCATCATTTTTCGTAGGTGACAATCGAGGGTCAAGATCATGTATTCGTAGGCGACATCATGGGTCTATGATCTTTGTATCGAAGGGACTATGATGATTTGTTTTGAAGGCAACGGTGCTAGGATACCTCTACGTTCGAGGGACATGACCATTTGTATTCGTAAAGGCAACAAGAGAGAATTACCCTAAGGGGTGCATGTGTGAAAGAGTGTGTCAAATTCAGATATGTGTTATCTTGAAATTATGAATGATCTATGTCCAATTTTATCTTGCCATACACGCCTAAGTACTAGCAGTTTATAGGGTGCAGAAAGTAAATAGCGGAAATGTAAAGTGCGGAAAGATAAATCCTACGTTATTACATGGCTTTGGGGCAGATACATGATGAGAATGCGGAAAAAAAAGCACTAATTAAACTGGGAGAGGGTTTGTCTGATCCACCCTTGAGGAATCCTTGAGTATAGATGTATGAAATATCTTGAGAAGTAGGAGGGCAAATTTTGGGGTATGACATTATTACATGCAAAAATATGGATCCCAATACAATGAAAAATGAAAGCATATTAGACAAAATACAACCAAAATTATATTATCTTTATGTATGTAAACAATAAAAAAGAGAAAAGAAACCATCTAACAAGATTCAAACCCGCATTTTGCCCCCGTTGTTGACTGTTGAGTGACAACAGAAATGAAAATCAAGTCAACATTTTTTTCTGTGTTGAGATCTTCCTTACCTTCTTGTACATGGGTTTGTTAGAATATGTGTATAATTCAAGTTCGAACTAGTTGTAATGTTGTGTGTTAATCGAAATAGCCTATGTGTGCTGGTCGAATTAGCAAGGCTGTCGAAAGTACTCTGATGTATGTTAGAGTGTGTTGAATTATGTGGGCCTTGGTATGTTTTAGGCCTTAGTTTAGTTTAATCTATTGGGCCTAAGAAATGTGTCTATATAAGGAGCATTTCTTTGTAATCATGATAGAATATTACAATCATTCAAAACAATGTTTCATTTTTAGTTTCACATTCATTCTCTTCTCAATTCCCTTAATCTTCTTTTTCACAAATCTACTTTTCTATCTTCTATTCTAACAAATTGGTATCAAGGAGCTCGGTTGCGATTCAGAGAGAATCTAATGGCAAACGAAACAACGTCGACATAGATTCCAACAAATCTACCAGTTTTCAAAGGAGAAAACTATCAACAATGAGTTGCACAGATGAAGGTCATTTTCAGATTTCAAGATGTTGTTGAAATCTTGAATGATGGTGTATCGGAGCTGGAAGCAAATGTGACGGAAGCCCAAAAAGTTGCGCACAAAGATCAGAGGAAGAAAGATTGTAAAGCATTATTCTTGATTCATTAGTGTGTAGATTCTGATGTATTTGAGAAGATAATTGAAGAAGAGTCAGCGAAAGAAGCTTGGGACAAGTTAAAGAACTTGTATGGCCGAGGAGAAAAACTGAAGAAGGTGAAGTTGCAGATGATGAGAAAGAAATACGAGATGATGCATATGAAGGATGATGAATCAATTACTGCATACTTCTCAAGGATTGTGACGCTGACGAATCAAATGAAAGCACGTGGAGAAACCATCACTGACTTGTAGAAAATAGAAAAGGTATTGAGATCTTTAAATGCAGATTTTGACTATATTGTTGTGACAATTGAAGAGGCCATGACTCTATCTGAGATGAAGTTAGAAGAACTTCAAGCTTCATTGGAGGTTCATGAGATGAGATTGAAGTAAAGAAACTCAGAAAGAGAAAAGGTGGTTGAACAAGCATTGCAATAAAGATTCAACAAGAAAGCTGAAAAATCGAAGTTTCAAAAGCATCTTGCAGATGATGAGAAGTCATGCAAGAATGCTGATTCGAGAAAAAAAGGTGTAAGCAACAAGTATTTTGGGAAGAAAGTTGACAGAAAAGATAAGCAATGCTACAATTGTCAAGGTTTTGGTCACTACACTTGAGATTGTCGAAGGAGGAAAGTAGAAAGGGAGAAAGAAAGTGATGAAGCTCAATATGCACGTGCAGGAGACAATGACTTATATGATGTGCTGATGATGGTAAACTCTCAGTCGAACTCTGAGAAAACCAACATGTGGTATCTGGATTCAGGATGTAGCAATCATATGACTGGCAACAAAAATTGGTTCACTAAGTTAGATGAGTCAGTAAAAAGGGTGATAAAGTTTGTTGATGGAAGACACATGTATTCTGGAGTCATAAGAGATATTTAGATTGTCATAAAGGATGGCGGAAAAACTACTATCATTGAGGTATTGTAAGTACCTACTATGACAAGTAATTTGATAACTGTAGGTCAATTACTTGCAAAAGGTTTCAAGATGAAGCTTGAAAGGAATGAGATGAAAGTCTATAGAGCTGATGGGAGACTAATCGTGAAAGCACCATTGGCATAAAACAAGACGTTCAAAGTCGAACTCAACACATCAGATCATAAATGTCTTGCTTCGACTATAGAAAAAGACAAGAACTGGCTATGGCACCACAAGTATGAGCATCTAAACTTCAGAAGTTTATGCACGCTCAATAAGAAGAGGATGGTGGTTGGTTTGCCTTATGTGAAGGAACCAAAGCAAGTATGTGAGGAATGCTGTAAAGCTAAGTAGGCAAGGAAGGCATTCAAACATGACTTGCCCATGAAATCCAAGCGCAAGTTCGAGCTAGTTCACTCTGATGTGTGTGGACCATTTGAAGTGAAGTCAAATGGAGCAACATGTATTTCCTTACTTTTGTTGATGAATTCACCAGACATATATGGATTTATATCATTGAAAGGAAGAGTGAGGAATTGACACAGTTCAAGAAGTTCAAATTGCACGCTGAAAAGCAAAGTGGCTATAAATTGAAGAAGTTAAGAACTGATGGTGGTGGTGGATACACGTCTGTTGAATTTGCTAAATTCTGTAATGAAGAAGGTATAGAGCATGAGGTTATTTCACCCTATACACCTCAACACAATGTCATAGCTGAAAGAAAAAACAGAAGTATATTGAACATGACAAGAAGTATGTTGAAAGCTAAAGATATGCCTAAGAGATTTTGGGCTGAAACAGCTTCGATAGCAGGTTACATTTTAAATAGGTGTCCCACAAAGAGGATAGTTGGAAAACCACCTTATGAGGTTTAGACAGGATCGAAGCCAAGTGTGAGTCATTTTAGAGTTTTTGGATCAATGTGCTTCAGGCATGTACCTGAACAATTGAGAAGAAAACTGGATGATCGAAGTGAAGCCATGGTTCTCATAGGCTATCATTTGACTGGTACATACAAGCTGTATTCGCCAATCGAAGATGAACTAGTAATTAGTAGAGATGTTCATGTCGACGAAAGCAAAGGTTGGGACTGGAGTCGAAGCTCAACACACGAATCACACACTGTTATAACTGTGTTCGAAGAAGATCCACAGGATGAGCCCTCAAATAGTCGAAGTGAATAAGGCAACGCTTTAACTAGTCGAAATGAAGAACCACCTTAACAAAGTGAAAGAAGGTCGACAAGAACAAGAACTAAATCAACAAGGCTAGCTGGGTATGAAAGATTGTGACGCTGATGAACCAAATAAAGGCATGTGGAGAAACCATCACAGACCTGTAGAAAATCGAAAAGGTATTGAGATCTTTAACAGCAGATTTTGACTATATTGTTGTGACAATTGAAGAGGCAAAGACTCTATCTGAGATGAAGTTAGAAGAACTTCAAGCTTCATTGGAGGCTCATGATATGAGATTGAAGCAAAGAAACTCAGAAAGAGAGAAGGTGGCTGAACAAGCATTGCAATCAAGAATCAGCAAGAAAGTTGAAAAATCAAAGTTTCGAAAGCATCTTGCAGATGATGAGAAGTCAAGCAAGAATACTGATTCGAGAAAAGGTGTGAGCAACAAGTATTTTGGGAAGAAATTTGACAGGAAAGATAAGCAATGCTACAATTGTCAAGGCTTTGGTCACTACGCTTGAGACTGTCGAAGGAGGAAAGTAGAAAGGGCGAAAGAAAGTGATGAAGCTCAATATGCACGTGCAGAAGACAATGATTCAGATGATGTGCTGATGATGGTTAACTCTCAATCGAACTCTAAAAAAACCAACATGTGGTATCTGGATTTAGGATGTAGCAATCATATGACTGGCAACATAAATTGGCTCACCAAGTTAGATTAGTCAGTAAAAAGAATGATAAAGTTTGCTGATGGAAGACACCTTAATTCGGGATGCAAAGGAGATATTTCGATTGTCGGAAAGGATGGTGGAAAATCTACTATCACTGAGGTATTGTATGTACCCTCTATGACAAGTAACTTGATAAGTGTAGGTGAATTACTTGCAAAAGGATTCAAGATGAAGCTTGAAAGGAATGAGATGAAATTCTATAGGGATGATGGGAGACTAATCATGAAAGCACCATTGGCAGAAAAAAAGATGTTCAAAGTCGAACTCAACACATCAGATCACAAGTGTTTGGCTCCGACGACAGAAGAAGACACGAATTGGATATGACACCACAAATATGGACATCTAAACTTCAGAAGTTTATGCATGCTCAATCAAAAGAAGATGGTGGTTGGTTTACCTTATGTGAAGGAACCAAAGCAAGTATGTGAGGAATGCTGTAATGCTAAGCAGGCAAGGAAAGCATTTAAACATGTCTTGCCCATGAAATCCAAGCGCAAGTTAGAGCTAGTTCACTATGATGTGTGTGGACCATTTGAAGTGAAGTCAAATGGAGGCAACAAGTATTTCCTTACGTTTATTGATGAATTCACCAGACATATATGGATATACATCATTGAAAGGATAAGTGAGATATTCACACAGTTCAAGAAGTTCAAATTGCACGCTGAAAGGAAAAGTGGCTGCAAATTGAAGAAGTTAAGAATTGAGGGTGGTGGTGAATACACGTCTGTTAAATTTTCCAAATTCTGTAATGGGGAAGGTATAGAGCATGAGGTCATTGCACCTTATACACCTCAACACAATGGCATAGCTAAAAGGAAAAACAGAAGTATACTGAACATGACAAGAAGTATGTTGAAAGCTAAAGATATGCATAAGATATTTTGGGCTTAAGCTACTTCGACAGCAGTATACATTCTAAACAGGTGTCCAACGAAGAGGATAGTTGGAAAAACACCTCATGAGGCTTGGACAGGATCGAAGCCAAGTGTGAGTCATTTTAGAGTTTTTGGATCACTGTGCTTGAGGCATGTACCTGAATAATTGAGAAGAAAACTGTATTATCGAAGTGAAGTTGTGGTTCTCATAGGTTATCATTCGATTGGTGCGTACAAGCTGTATTCGCCAATCGAAGATAAACTAGTCATTAGCAGAGAAGTTCGAGTCGACGAAAGCAAAGGTTGGGATTGGATTCGAAGTTCAACACAGGAATCAGACACTGTTATAACTGTGTTCGAAGAAAATCCACAAGATGAGCCCTTAAATAGTCAAAGTGAACAAGGCAACGCTTCGACTAGTCGAAATGAAGAACCACCTGAACAAAGTGACAGAAGGTCGACGAGAACAATAACTGAATCAACAAGGCTAGCTGGGTATGAAAGATTTCCAGATCAAGTGATTGATGATGATGGTGATTTAGTTGAAGAAGCCATGATGATGGATGAAGCAGAACCAATCGATTTGAATGAAGCAATGGGTAATTCGAATTGGTGTGAAGCCATGAAAGAAGAACTCAGAGCCATTGAGAAGAACTAGACCTGGGAGCTTGTCGGAAGAACGAATAAGAATCTAATCGATGTAAAGTGGATATACAAGGTGAAACGAAGGCCAAATGGAGAAATTGCTAAGTACAAAGCAAGGCTGGTGGCTAGAGGTTTTCTACAGAAGCCAGGAATAGACTTCGACGAAGTATATGCACCGGTTGCTAGGCTGGAAACAATTCGAATAGTTGTTTCGACAGCAGCATACAGGGGATGGAAGATGCATCAGCTGGATGTAAAGTCAGCATTCCTGAATGGACCATTAGAAGAAGAAGTCTATGTCACTCAACCACCAGGATTCAACGTCAAAGGACAGGAGTCAAAGGTGTATAAATTACGGAAGGCTCTCTATGGTTTGATGCAAGCTCCTCGAGCTTGGAATAAGAAAATAGATAGCTTCCTGATCGAAGCTGGTTTCACAAAGTTTGTCTCTGAACATGGAGTGTATATAAAAGATGTCGACAGTGTCAGTCGAATCATTTTATGCCTCTATGTAGATGGCTTACTTATTACTGGAGATGACGAAGTAGAGATAGTAAAGGTCAAGTCGAAGCTAATGCAAGAATTCGAAATGTCTGATTTAGGGAACCTCTCATATTTCCAAGGGATGGAGTTCAAAAATACTGAAGAAGGAGTATTCTTGCTTCAGACCAAGTATGCTCAAGATATTCTGAAAAGGTTCAACATGAGCAACTGTAATGAAGTTGTCACTCCATTAGAGACAGGAGCAAAGCTGAAGAAAGAATCGAATGATGAGTTTGTAAATTCGACATTGTACAAACAAATCATTTGATCCTTGAGATATCTTTGCAATACAAGACCAGATATCTGCCAAAGTGTGGGGTTGCTTAGCAGATTTATGGAGAAACCTCAAGAGTGTCATCTCAATGCAGTAAAGAGGGTGCTGAGATACATAAAAGGAATTGTCGACCATGGGGTGTTATTGCCAAAGAAGTCAAAGAACAACACAAGCATTGAAGTTCATGGATATACTGATTCAAATTTCAGTGGAGATCAAGACGAAAAGAAAAGCACTACAGGCTACATTTTTATGATCGAAGGTGCTCCAATCTTTTGGAGCTCGAAGAAACAAAGCATTGTGGCTTTGTCATCGTGTGAAGCAGAATATGTAGCTGCATCATATGCAGCATGTCAAGCATCATGGATCGAGATGTTACTTGAAGAACTCAAGATAATGGAGCCTAAGAATATAAAGCTATTTGTCAACAACAAGTCAATAATCAACCTAGCGAATCATCCAGTGTGTCATGGTCGAAGTAAACACATTGAAAGAAGGTATCATTTTTCTGAGAGATCAAGTCAACAAAGGTAAGATCGAAATAAAGTACTGCAAGACTGAAGTTCAACTAGCTGACATATTCACCAAACCTCTAAAGAAAGTCAGATTCGAAGAGTTGAAAGGGAGCATCGGGATGAGAAGTCTCGAGAACATGAATTAAGGGGGTGTGTTAGAATATGTATAATTCATGGTTGAACTAGTGTGTATCGAAATATATTGTAATGTTGTGTACTAATCGATTTGATTGCCTAAGAGTGTTGGTCGAATAGTTAGGTTGTCGAAGTGTTACTCTTAAGTATACTAGAGTCGAATTCTTTGGGCTTTAGATATTTTGGGCCTTAGTTTAGTTTACACTATTGGGCCTAAGAAATGTGTCTATATAAGGAGCATTTCTTTGTAAACAAGAGAGAACATTTTATTCATAATATACTTTCATTTCCAGTTTTCACATTCTTTCTCTTCTCAATTCCCTTAAACTTCTTCTTCTTCACAAAATCTATTTTTCTATCTTCTGTTTCAACAATATTGAATTAGAATTTCTGAAACTACAAAGGACTCTCATTACCTTCATCTTAATGCATTTCAATTGTAGTTCCACTAACCTAAACTTATTATTATGAACAATATGAAGTGAATTAAATATGAAAAAAAACAACCCTATTATTACATGCAAAAATATGGATCCCAATACAATGAAAAATGAAAGCATATTAGACAAAATACAACCAAAATTATATTATCTTTATGTATGTAAACAATAAAAAAGAGAAAAGAAACCATCTAACAAGATTCAAACCCACATTTTGCCCCCGTTACTGACTGTTGAGTGACAACAGAAATGAAAATCAAGTCAATGTTTTTTCTGTGTTGAGATCTTCCTTACCTTCTTGTACATGGGTTTGTTAGAATATGTGTATAATTCAAGTTCGAATTAGTGTGTCGAACTAGTTGTAATGTTGTGTGTTAATCGAAATAGCCTATGTGTGCTGGTCGAATTAGCAAGGCTGTCAAAAGTACTCTGATGTATGTTAGAGTGTGTTGAATTATGTGGGCCTTGGTATGTTTTAGGCCTTAGTTTAGTTTAATCAATTGGGCCTAAGAAATGTGTCTATATAAGGAGCATTTCTTTGTAATCATGATAGAATATTACAATCATTCAAAACAATGTTTCATTTTTAGTTTCACATTCATTCTCTTCTCAATTCCCATAATCTTCTTTTTCACAAATCTACTTTTCATTCTTCTATTCTAACAAATTGGTATCAAGGAGCTCGGTTGCGATTCAGAGAGAATCTAATGGCAAACGAAACAACAACGTCGACACAGATTCCAACAAATCTACCAGTTTTCAAAGGAGAAAACTATCAACGATGAGTTGCACAGATGAAGGTAATTTTCAGATTTTAAGATGTTGTTGAAATCTTAAATAATGGTGTATCGGAGCTGGAAGCAAATGCGACGGAAGCCCAGAAAGTTGCGCACAAAGATCAGAGGAAGAAAGATTGTAAAGCATTGTTCTTGATTCATCAGTGTGTAGATTCTGATGTATTTGAGAAGATAATTGAAGAAGAGTCAGCGAAAGAAGCTTGGGACAAGTTAAAGAACTTGTATGGCCGAGGAGAAAAACTGAAGAAGGTGAAGTTACAGATGATGAGAAAGCAATACGAGATGATGCATATGAAGGATGATGAATCAATTACTGCATACTTCTCAAGGATTGTGACACTGACGAATCAAATGAAAGCACGTGGAGAAACCATCACTGACTTGTAGAAAATAGAAAAGGTATTGAGATCTTTAAATGCAGATTTTGACTATATTGTTGTGACAATTGAAGAGGCCATGACTCTATCTGAGATGAAGTTAGAAGAACTTCAAGCTTCATTGGAGGTTCATGAGATGAGATTGAAGCAAAGAAACTCAGAAAGAGAAAAGGTGGCTGAACAAGCATTGCAATAAAGATTCAACAAGAAAGCTGAAAAATCGAAGTTTCGAAAGCATCTTGCAGATGATGAGAAGTCATGCAAGAATGCTGATTCGAGAAAAAAGGTGTAAGCAACAAGTATTTTGGGAAGAAAGTTGACAGGAAAGATAAGCAATGCTACAATTGTCAAGGTTTTGGTCCCTACGCTTGAGACTGTCGAAGGAGGAAAGTAGAAAGGGTGAAAGAAAGTGATGAAGCTCAATATGCACGTGCATGAGACAATGACTTATATGATGTGCTGATGATGGTAAACTCTCATTCGAACTCTGAGAAAACCAACATGTGGTATCTGGATTCAGGATGTAGCAATCATATGACTGGCAACAAAAATTGGTCCACCAAGTTACATGAGTCAGTAAAAAGGGTGATAAAGTTTTTAGATGGAAGACACATCAGTTCTGGAGTCAAAGGAGATATTTAGATTGTCATAAAGGATGGCGGAAAAACTACTATCACTAAGGTATTGTAAGTACCTACTATGACAAGTAATTTGATAACTGTAGGTCAATTACTTGCAAAAGGTTTCAAGATGAAGCTTGAAAGGAATGAGATGAAAGTCTATAGAGCTGATGGGAGACTAATCGTGAAAGCACCATTGGCATAAAACAAGACATTCAAAGTCGAACTCAACACATCAGATCATAAATGTCTTGCTTCGACTATAGAAAAAGACAAGAACTGGTTATGGCACCACAAGTATGAGCATCTAAACTTCAGAAGTTTATGCACGCTCAATAAGAAGAGGATGGTGGTTGGTTTGCCTTATGTGAAGTAACCAAAGCAAGTATGTGAGGAATGTTGTAAAGCTAAGCAGGCTAGGAAGGCATTCAAACATGACTTGCCCATGAAATTCAAGCGCAAGTTCGAGCTAGTTCACTCTGATGTGTGTGGACTATTTGAAGTGAAGTCAAATGGAGCAACATGTATTTCCTTACTTTTGTTGATGAATTCACCAGACATATATGGATTTATATCATTGAAAGGAAGAGTGAGGTATTGACACAGTGTAACACGGTGAACTGACTTTGTGGATTTTGTATCGCAAATGTGCGGATAGCAAGAGTCGCCACCGACTTTTATTTTTATCCAATTAAGGGAAGGTAAAAGTACAGAAAAAGACCTTCGTTAGATTCTGAGTACGGGAGAATGGTTATGAAAAGGGAAGGTATTAGCACCCCCTTTCATCCGTAGTTATCTACGGGCTCTTAGTTGCTCTAGATCACTTTAAAATTGTGCTTTCTGTGTGTTTGAAAAATGTTTTGAAAAGGCATTTCGCTTTGACTTTGTAATGATTCATGTAGGAATGTATACAAAGTGTTCGGAAATGTTTCGTTTTTGAAAAGAGTTTGAACTTTGAAAAAAGTGTGAGGTGTGAAAAGTATTTTGATAAAGCAACTAAAAGTCTTATTACCTACTCAGAATTGGTCGTTTTCGTGTTATTTTACGTTCCTTTAGAATAGCGCTATCCATACCATTAGTGGGTAGGTAACTCCATTCGTTGGATGTAAGCGGGACATTCGAAGGGACATCGGATGGTCATAGAAAGCAACTTGTAGGAAGTATCCTAGCACATTCGAAGGGACAATCATCATTTTTCGTAGGCGACAATTGAGGGTCAAGATCATGTATTTGTAGGCGACATCGTGGGTCTATGATCTTTGTATCGAAGGGACTATGATGATTTGTTTTGAAGGCAACGGTGCTAGAATACCTCTACGTTCGAGGGACATGACCATTTGAATTCGTAAAGGCAACGAGAGAGAATTACCCAAAGGGGTGCATGTGTGAAAGAGTGTGTCAAATTCAGATATTTTTATCTTGAAAATTAGAGTGATCTATGTCCATTTTATCTTGCCATACACGCCTAATTACTAGCAGTTTATAGGTGCGGAAATTAAAATGCGGAAATGTAAAAGTGCGGAAAAGTAAATGTCCTACGCTATTACATGGCTTTGGGGCAGATACATAATTTAAACGTGCAGAAAATAAAAGCCTAATTAAAACTATTACATCCCATAAACAGTTACATAATTGGAAAAAAGAAAAAACGATAAAAGAAATCGTCCGAGTCGGAATAACCTGTGAAAGAACGAGAAATCGGAAAATACGAGAGGAATCGAATAAGAGAAAAATGTTAGTACAATTGCAAATTTTTGAATTAGAAAAATATGACATGCTGGAAATAACATAAATATGCTAAAATAATTTTTTGGGATTTTTTGGATGCAATTTAATAATTAAAAACTAATTAAAAGTGTTTTAAATGATAAATTATGAATAAAAATAAATATGCATGCAAAATTGTATTTTTTAATTTTATAAATTAAATAAACATTTTATGAAAATAAATGCAAAAGGAAAAAAATATTTTGATGATTTTTAATGCATGAAATGAAATTATGAAAAGAATTAAAATGATATGCAAAATATTAAAAATAAGAAAATATAGAAAAAATAGAAAATAGTTGAAGTTTGGAAAAGAGAAAAGCAAAACCGGTGCCAATGAGGATCGAACTCGTGACCATGGAGAGCATCTGTGAATAGGAAGCGCTTTAACCACTGGGCCATGTGACATCTGGTGTTGGGAAGAACGAAACCAATTGAATATATGTGATGACGCGTCAGGGAGAAGTTTGAAACACAGTCAGCCACGCGTGGACCCCATCTGGAACGAGGGAACGAATCAGGAAGCGCCATTGCGCCACACATACCCACGCCGGTCAAGCCAACGTCAACGACGCCGGAGCCCTAGCTCCGGTCGTCTTCTCCGGCGAGGAAGATGTTCAAACCTGCAAAATAACGCGAATAAAAGGAAAAGGAAGACCTTGTCCACCTAAATCGGACCTTCTGAGTCCATTGGTGGCATGGGTTTTGACTGAATCGGCCTGTACAGGCCGGTTCGAAGCTTCACAGCTTGGAAACCCTAAACATGGCAATACACGATTTTGGCGTTCAACCTCTCAAACGATTGCCCAGATCGGTCAAGTAGAACCTCATGAACACATTCAAACCATTAGAAACGATTAAAGCACGCAGAATAGTAAAATGCAAAATCAAGAAAAAATAGAATATGTATGCAAGTATATGGCACGATTTAGCTTGCTTTGAGCAATAACAATGATGCATTCTTACTCAATCTTACCCCCTGAGCACGTTTGGATGGCTGGAAGAGGCTGAGAGAGGCTGGAAATAAAAATACGATTTTTCAAGATTCTTGAAAAATTTTGACAAAGTTTTGGTTGTTGTAAGGGCTAGGGTTTCGTGTCTCTTGCTTGTGTACTTGCTGGGTATTTATAGAGGAGTTTGAGAGAGGAAAAACCAAGGAAAAAGATTGGATCATCAATGTGCATTTATATTTTTTCAAATAAAATCAAATATTGGCAAAAACTTGATTTTCTCATCAATGTAGAGGCTAGCACGAAATTGGTAAGAATCATGGGCTTCCTTGGACCTCAAGCATGATATAAAATCATTCCTTTTGAAAAAATACTTTATTTTCATATTTTATATAATTTAATTTTGAATTAAATGGTTTAAAATCCAAAAATAAATCAATAAAATAGAAAATTGTCATGGCCAAGCATTTATGGGTCACAAATAATGTCATGAACAAGTTTGGATCAAAAGATTATAGGCCCATTTGGAAAATTTTGCATTTTGACCAAGATGTCCTTTTGTGCAATTGTCTAAAATTGCCCAACTTCTGAATAGTGTATCTTGCTCAATTTTCCACATTTTTGGGTGTTCTTGGACTTTTTGGAAATCTCTAAGAGTCATCTAACCAACCTTTTTGGTCTCATATCAATTGGAGTTTCCATGCTCAATATATCCTCAAAACAAAATGTTGACTTTTTGTTGACTTTGAAAATGACCTGTAATGTTTTGGGCCATACCTCTCAAATGAAGAATTTTTTGGACATTCTTGTGAGATATGAAGTTGTAGAGAATTGGATTTCCTTCAAAACAAGAGGTGGTGGAAAAACTTCTGAGAAAGTATGAGAAAGTTATGATCAGTCAAAGTTCAGTTGACTTTTCACCTAGAAACCCTAATTTAGAAAGTTTGACTTTTGAGCAAATCTTGAGTTTTCTTGATGAATCATGATCAACCCTTGATCAAATGATGAATGTAACTTCAAAATGAGGATGTTGACCAAAAATTATGAAGTTTGACTGTATGTTGACCACAGTTGACTTTTTGTCCAATACAACTGATTGTCAACCATCTGAGCAATTGTCTGAGGAAACTTGACTTGTGAGGCTTGAAACTTGACATGGAGAATCTTTGAAGCATATGAGGAGGCATGTTGATCATTGGAAATGTTGGAAGTCCATATGGATCTGAGAAATGCCAAACCCTAGCTTGGGTTGATTGTCTAGGAGAGAGTTTGTCTGATCAACTCTTGAGGAATCCTTGAGTATGAGTGTATGAAATATCTTGAGAGGATGGAGGGCAAATTTTGGGGTATGACAGCTGCCCCTGTTCAATCTTCTTGTACTGGAAGGTTAGATTGACACGCTTGTCTTTCGTGACCTGGAGGTAGAAGATGATTGAACACTCGAGTACACCTGAAAATTTGCACTCGCTGGTGAAACGGGAATGGGCTTACAGATGCCATTTGGAGAAGCTAAAGACTTCGCTGGGGAATGAGTCGTATGCTAGACTCGAGGTTGTTTATAGGAGAACTGACGGGGATGGGCTTAAGATGCCATCTGGAAAGATCGACGCTGGGGAGTGAGCCATACGCTAGGCTCTGTAGACGTTTCTGGAAGTGGAAGGAACATGGAGATGGGCTTAAGATGCCATCCGGAGGGAGTCGTACGCTAGACTTCGTGCTCATATTTGAATGAGGCTATTGGTATGTACTGGTTTTTAACCAAATATGCGGCATTCTGAAGGTGGAGAAATTGTTGACAAATAGTCGGAGATGGGCTTAAGATGTCATCCAAGGCAACTGAGTCATACGCCAGACTCTGTAGATGCTGTTGATAATAAGAAGGATTCAGAATAGATCCTCGTGCTGATTACTTTGAGGGGATAGTAATTTGGCAAAGTGTGGACAGCTTCCCTGTTGTGCATCGGGTTTTTGGTCCACTGCCTGTTATCGGAGGATAACTTGTGATCGTTCGGATAAGGTTTCCCCGTCTAGCTTCGGGTATTAATCCTGGATCCGCTGTTGGAGAACAGCAAGGGTGGTCGTTTGGATAGCTTTCTCGTCTGGATTCGGGTCTTAATCCTGGACCTGTTGTCGGAGGACAACTAGGGGCGGTCTTTTAGATAGTTTTCCCGTCGAGATTCGGGTCTTAATCCTGGACCTGTTTGCGTCGGAAGTGATTTTCACCTGTTTTGGAGAAAACAAGAGAAACTTTGATAGAATATTGGTTAGTTTTATGCAAAGTATGATGCATGATGATGTATATGAATGACATATGCATGAATTATGACTTTATGAGAAATGTATGAATGATAGATGTTGTGGTATTTCAAAACATATCCATCTTGAAGAAGAAGCGGATGTTCTGCTTGGAGATTTCTGCCTTCTATTTTGAGGATGGAGATCCTGAGAAGAAAGATAACTTTGATTCCTCCGGTGTACTATCTGACCAAGTCTCAGGCCTAGATATTGTTGGGGAAGGTAGAGATTGAGAAACTCGTTGTTGGAGATCTCATACATAGACCCTGCTGGGAAAAATTAGGAGGCGCTCTACTGGGAATTTTGAGTGTAGATCTCGATGGAGAGCGTTTGATGGTTGCTGGGAGACCGGGTTAGAAGAGTCTAGAGCCCGTTGACATCTCTAGTTGGGGAATAAAAAAGGAGTAGATTTCCTCCGGTGCACTATCTGACCAAGTTTCAAGTCTGGGCACTGCTGCTGGAGAAAAGAGGAATGGCTTGAGAGATATCCGTGGGGATAAGTATCTCGGCTGGGGATGACATGATATTGCTCGAAGATGGGTGCAATCCGGCTAAATTGAGTGGAATCACTGCTTGGGGATTCTCTTCTACTCCGCTGGGGAAGGTTTTGTGGTGAGTGACACTTCTGTGGGGATCAATGCTCTGCCGGGGAATGTTTGGTGACCTTCGTCGTCATCTCAATTCCTGGATTCTGTAGTAATTACCTTTGTATGTTCACTTTTCGCATGTTTGCAAATAGATTTTTATTGTTAGATGCATATAATCATTCAAAGCAAACATTGGACTTTATGCAAACAACAACAGTGAAAATTGTGAAGAGAAAGAAGCTTGTATTTATTTGAAATGTGGCGTATGGCCAAGCAGTTTGTACGCAAGAAAAGTAAAAAGCTATGCGGAAACAATCTCGTTAAGTTCCAACTATGCTAGTACTCATATATTTCAACTATCTCATCTCCTTGCTGTCAGTAGAAAGTGAGTGAATTGATCGTCGCCATTTGAATCTTGAATACTGATAGTAGTAGTCTGGAAGTAGATGATCTGGATGAGACATAGTCGTACGCTTAAATCCCTAACTTTTGCCTAGACCGTCCTTTCGGGTTTTCAGTCTACCGAGATACCCTTTTTTGCCCAAGCCGCCTTTTCAGGTTTTCGACTTGCCGGGTGTACATGTTTTGTATATAACCTTTATTTTTGCCCGAACCCTTTTGGTTCGCCATGATGCCCTTATTTTTGCCTAGGTCAGTCGGCCTAGCGGGTCTCTTTTATGCATAGTATTTTTTGACTATGTCTGCGTTCACAGGGTGTGGGAAGTCTTCACCATCCATGGTGTTAAGTATCATAGCTCCGCCGGAAAATACTGTCTTGACTACAAATGGTCCCTCGTAGGTGGGAGTCCATTTGCCCCTGGGATCACCTTGTGGAAGAATGATGCGCTTGACTACTAGATCACCGACTTGGTAGACTCTGCTTGACCTTCTTGTTAAATGCTCGACCATTCGCTTCGATAGATCCGTCCATGGCGTATGGATGCGAGTCGTTCTCATCAATCAAGTTAATCTGGTCAAGGCGAGTCTGGATCCAATCGTCTTCGCCTAACTCTGCGTCCTGGAGAACTCTGGTTGAGGGTATCTGAACCTCGATGGGTAGGTGAAACAACCGGCCGAACATCTTCCGATAACTATATCAATGAAGTCGCCATCGAACGTTTTTTATCTCACAAAAGGAGAAAGGGAAACGATCGCGAAAACCTAAAAGGATAAGGCACGGTCTTGCGACCGAGAGATAGGGTAAGGAATCTATTACAAGGAAGGTATTAGCACCCACGCCCGTAGTACTCTACGGTATCCACTTCTATTTTCTATCTAATGGGTGTGTTATATCTATGCTTAATCGCTAATCATGCATGCAAAAGAAAAGAGAAAATAAGAAACCACGGGGAAAAGAAGGAAGTATTTACAAAGTTTGCTCGGTCGAGCCCCGTGACAAGATGCCCACGTATTCCCTCGCAATGGAAAGTCGAGGCCGTAGTTCGGCTCACTTGTTTTGGTGTGTTTTGTATTTTTTACTTGTGAAAAGGTTTTAAACACAAAAAGAAAGAGAGCGCGCAAAGGCGAAAAAGAGTTGGTGTTGGTTGGTTGTTTTTACCTTGAGAAAGGAGTTTAAACCATTATTAAGTGTTTTTGAGTTTGAAAGAGAAAAGAAAAACAAGTTTTAGTTTTATTTACATGCAATATGCAAAAAGAAACTAGCAAAGCAAAAGGTTAGCCCTATGGTTTAAAATGAGGGAATCTCTACCTATGTTAACATGCAAAGGATGTGAATCCTAAAGTCTAGGCTAGAGAACCAAACCTAACCAAGGGAACCTGCAAGAAACAAACAAGCAAATATGCACAGATCACAAGTAGAATTGCCCTAAACGGGTCTTTAAATAAACCAGAGGGGTTCCTGAACATGCTCCACTACAAGCCCCATCATGCATCTCTATTCCTACTTCTCATGGCAAAAGAAAGCAGCCCTACTTCTCATGATATCTAGGAAAGTCAAGAGAATGCGTAAATGGTGTAGAAATAAATACCCGACGGATATTAAATCAAGAGCAACGCAAGCTATAGAAATACTCGAAAACTTCAAGCAGCACCATGCAATAAGAGTAAACCGTGAGAATAGCTCGAGGCATCAAAGCAAAGGGATGCGCGCAGCGCATGTGAAGCAACAATGTCTGCAAGAAGGGAGTTAGACCCAAAAAGCAACCAAAAGGATGTACACGTGGTATACAAACACAAAGCACCTGCAAGAAGGGAGTTAGACCCAAAAAACAAGTATAGAAATGCACACGTGGGTGTACAAATGCAAAACACCTGCAAGAAGGGAGTTAGACCCAAAAATGCATAAACGGATGTATACGTGGTACACAAACGCAGTAAATCGGAAAGGAGTTGGACCTAAGCGGCAAGTACAAGGACGTATACGTGGGTATACGAACATGAGAAACCTGCAAAAAGGGAGTTAGACCCAAAACGCAAGCAAAGGAAAAGTGTGTGAATATGGACAAAACGAGCCGCATATGTATGCGTCGCGTATCCTGCATGAAGTGGAGTGCAAATAGTAGCCAAGCATGATTGTTCATCATCAGAATCGAAAAAAATCAGAATATATTCTAATATTAAAAAATATTTAAAAAAAGTCAAAAATATTCTAATATCCTAAAATGTCAGAATATGTTTTCTATACCTTTTTTATGATTTGATAAAATCGAAATCGAGAATTAAATTGAATAATTATTGAATATGTGAAACAAGGAAACTGGGGGGTGCAAAGCAGAATTTTAAATTGAACTAAATCATGTTGTAATTGCTGCTGGGCTTAAACAATCAGGGGGTATGACTAAGCAATTCGCACAAGGTCCAGAACAGAATATCACTAAGCCCAGTTCAGTTTTTTCTAAGTCCAATTCCCTTTTTTTTTGTCCAACAGCATTTCTATTATTATTATTTTTTTATATTCTGATTTATTTAATTATATTCATGTCACATTTTATTACATGTAGCACAACATTATCAACTGGTCACATATAATTAAATGAGTTTATCAGATTATTTATATTTTTTGAAATATAATAACGACACGTGGCACGATTATACTGGGAGATGGGAAACAAGCATGTACCTGTGAAAATGAGACACGCCTGGGCTTTGAAGGAAGTCGCCAGAACAGTAGCCTTCCGGTTATCTCTTCCGGTCAATCTCCACCGTCGACGACGATAACATCAGTCTGAAATCAAAACACCACCACTTCCTTCCCTTGCGATTTCTCGTGTAGATTCCAAATCCGACGTCCATTTTCTCTAATTCTCACCGTATTTCGAGATCCAACGACATTTCCAGAACACGTGCGAACAAGCTTCACAGATTTCCGGCCACCGCGTCTCGAAATCTTGCACAGACTCTGAATTTGGCCTTAGAATTCTCGACGGAGATGACGAAATCACGTTACCGCGATGGAGATGCGAGGACCATGATCTGGAATCTATGCGTGTTGTGCGTGTGGACGCAGCTTGAACTAAGGGCGGTCCATTGGTTTCATACAGTGCATTGTTACCTTGTTTTTCTTTCACCAAAAGCTCTTCAAGTTCTAACAACTGCTTCAAATCTGCGGATTGATACTGAGCAAGTTCAAAGCCTTGCTCCCATACCACTAAAGCATCTGCTTTCCTTCCCAATGCAGAAAGTGCATGACCTTTCAGAATGTAAGCTTGAAGACGCGAGGAGTTAAACTGAATCGCTCTATCGCAATCCTTAATCACGTGCTTATGCAGTTCCAATTGGCTATAACAGAAGGCTCGGTTACAGATATCTTGAACAGCAGCAGACTGAGACACGAGGGAATCGAGGATTTGAATTGCCTTGGACCAGTCCTTGGAGCTACAGAGCTAGGCGAGGTCGGTGCGATGAGAGGGAGAAGAAGCCATTGATGAGAGTTTCGGTTTGTTAGAGTTATGGATCTGTTTTGCTTGTTAGATGATGAAGGTTACAGTTCTTGTTGTTCTTGTGCAGAATTCGGTTACGGCGGTGAGGAATTGGAGAAAAGACGAAGGTTGTTGAAAGAAGAATGGTGATCAGTAACAAAATGGTGTAAGAGCGAGAGGTTCAAGAAGCTTCCATGGTGAGTGTTGTTGTTACAATCGGTTAGGGAGCAGTTACGGCAACGTGAATTCAGTTACGACGAAAGAGATAAAGTTATGGAGGCATGGCCAAGACAAGATAGAGGCGGTTGTTAGAAGAACGGCAGTGAGATTTTCTGTTTTTGTTTTCAGTTTGTTGTGAACAATGGTGAAGAAAAATGGGAGTGTGGCGAGAAGAATTAGTTACAGTGGTTGTTGGTTTACTGTTAGTTTTTTTGGTAAAAGAAAGTGGAAAAAATGGAGTGTGGTTAATAGTGAAGAGAGGGAAAAGAAAAGAAAGAAAATGGTTTTAGTTTGTTGGAGTTTGTTGAAGTTTGTTGAAGTGAAATCAAAGGAATTGGTGAAGAAGATTGGTGGAAAAAAAAGGAAAAATGGGAGAGAAGATGAGTGGTGTTTTTGAGTGAGGTTGTTGTTAGTTTTTTTTTTTGGTGAATGAAGGGTGGTAGCAGAGGGAGTATTCTGTCAGCATCCCTTACAGTAAGTGAAAAAAGGAAAAAATGGAGTGAATATTCTGTTCTGTTATCACCAGCCTTGTAGCAACAATTTCAATTATTATAATTTCTGAATGTCATGCACCTCCTTTTTGCACCCAATAAATCGAAATAGAACGCTCTTTCGAAAAAAGTACGTATATCAAAGTTGGAGAACAAACTTCCGCAAACATTTTTCGTGTTCAAAACTTTTCGATTCGAAACCCGTAGCTCGCTTAAAATCGGCTCTGAAGTTTAGAAATCATAATTTTACAAAATAACGGCGATGACGGCAAAAGCTTGCCGAATGTTTTTTTTTCACGACTTTAAGATCTTATAACTCTCTCGATACTCGGTCAAATAGCGCAAACTCGGTGTCGTTAGAAAGAAAGCATGTAGCAGAGTAACTTTGATGTTGAGTGCCCGACGAAAAAAAGATCACAAGCTCGCCGTAATTAGCTTCGAAGTCATGCCAACACAAACTGACTTGAGTATTTGAAAAAATTTCTCTAAGTGTCAAGTTTAACACTCAATCCATGTACGCCACTTTAAGGATCCGTAACTCTCTCGATACTCGATCAAACAATAAAAACCCGGTACTGTTGGAAAGAGTGTGTGTAATATAACAACTTTGTAGTTCGATGAAAATTCGAACGAAGCCTAATTCACGGAGAAAAAAGTGTTTGAAGTTTGTTTCATGGCTGTTCGATGAAATGCATGGCTGGCTGGGCAAGTCTTTGTACGTGACATCCAACAGTTTTCCAACTTCAAGTTACCACTTACGGCGTTCCGTACCTCCCAGCTCCGACGTCCGAAACGGAAAAGTTTCTGAAAGGAACTTGTAGAAGACACGGCAAACTTCATCTTTCGTGTTCGGAGATTTTCCGTGCGGCAATCGGATCAACGAGAAAACAGCTCCGAATATGCGTACACCAACTGTTCGATGAAATGCGTCTCAACCAAGGCAAAAAATGCATATGCTGTCTTGCATTTTAACAACTTCATGCTACAAACTGCGGCGTTCCGTTTCTTCCAGCTCTGACGTCCGAAACAGAAAAGTTTCTAAACGGAACTTGTAGATGTAATTACGAACTCAAACTTTCATGTTCGGAATTTCTTCGTGCGGCGACCGAGTCATTGACGAAAACAGCCCTGAACATGTGCACAAAAACTGTTCGATTCTTACAAACATAACGAGTTCTTATTTTCTGAGCTTTATAACTTCCGATTCGAGTCCTGAATGAATTCGACTTCTTCAGAAAAGTTTCAGGTTGCCGTGAAATGAACAATTTTTCAGTTGAGCATTTTCTGATTCGGAGCTACGAGCTATGACATAATCGACCCTGAAGCTGTCAGCAAAAGCACAGAAACAAACACTTCAAATTTTTTCTAAGTGTTGAATTTTTAGAAATGATAAAGCGTAACTTCCGAGCTCCGTAATTTTTTATCCGTTTCCCGAATGGATTCGATTTCTTCAGCAAAGTTGTAGATTGCCATTAAATGAACAACTTTGATGTTGAACTTAATTCGAATCGATGCCTCGAAACACGTGTAAATTGCATCCGAAGTCGAGCGCTTGAACATGTTAAAAACACTCAAAATTTTACTAAGTGTAAAACTTCAAAAGTTATGAACTTCAAATTTCGGAGCTTTATAACTCGAAATCCGAGCATTTCTGAAAAAATCTTCACCAAGACAAAGTCGGAGTATGAAATGCGCTCTTTCCAACGACTATCAATTCACAAACTTCTGACCACAGACGGGTAAGATACAGATGCGGCAACATGGCTCCGTGAACACAAAGTACTTAAAACTTAGAAAATTTTTCTAAGTCCAAGATTACTTAAAATGCAAGAAACCTCATTTTTACCCGATTCTTCCGACTTTTCTCAACAAGTGATTGCATTTTCTCAAATGTCGACTTTTGACCGTAATTTCGACCAAAAACTCCACTCAGTCAAACTTTGACTTTTGTTGACTTTCTGATACACGTGCTCAAATATCATTTTATCTGTTCGTTCTTGATTGTCTGATAAATCGCGTAGATCGATAAGCCAAATACCAATGCTTCACAACTCACTAAGGCCATAGAATCGCCGGGTTCAAATATCCGACCACAACACATCGTAGCTTGAAATTGTAATCAAGATCCACCGATAGACGATCGTAATACCAAAACTTGAGATAATAATCGAAGCTTTTGACACGCTTGCATATTGAAATGACGCCCAATTGATGTAACCTCAAATATTCAACTTTTGAGAAACAAACCTCTTCGTAGTCAGATGATTCATACGATTGGAAAATCTCGAACCCATGATCAATGCATGAATGATATGTATGCACCTATTAATTAAGTGTTAGCCAATTATTTATAAAAAATGACGAGGGTAAATTTTGGGTACAACAAGAGGACCGCCCATACCGTATACAAGAGAGAAGGGTTGTCTGATGTCCGAGAAGCGATAACCATGAAGAGCAAATGGTAACATCTCATGCCAATCTTTGTAAGTCACCGCATCTTCAGATAATCTTCTTAATGTTCTTGTTGGCGGCTTCCATTCATCTTAGGCCGATAAGGAGAAGAGTTGTGATGTTTGATCTTGAATGCGCGAGTTCAATGATCATCTTGTTGTTGAGATTAGAGCCATTATCCGTGATAATCCTTCGGGAGTGCCATATCGATGATAAGATTATGCATGATGAATCGAGCCACAACATTCTTGGTAACTGATGCGAACGAGGCTGCTTCTACCCACTTGGTGAAATAATCAATTGCCACAAGGATGAAACAATATCCATTGGAAGCTGTGGGCTTAATTTCTCCAATCATGTCAATGCCCCACATTGTAAAAGGCCAAGGAGCTGTTAGAACGTTCAGAGGTACTGGAGGTACGCACTTTGTCTCGAACCGCATTTGTGACAAGATCGAGCATAACGGTGACAATCGCCCATGGTGGACCAATAGTAACTGTTCTCAAAATCTTCTTAGCCATGGTGTGTCCACCGGAGTGGTACCAAACGCGCCGTAACTCTTCCATGATACGATCTGCTTTTGGTCTACACAAAGTAAGCACAAGTCGTGATTGCGCTTGTATAAGATGCCGCATCGAGGAAGAATTTGATGCAAACCTTCTCAAGAACTTTATCATTGATGATGCCCGGGATATTCCCGAGTCTCAAGATACCTCTTCACGCCATAGTACCAAGGTTTCTCTTCAGATCAAGCTCATAACAATATCGGTTCGCAAACTTCTCAATGATGATCCGGGAGCCTCGTTGTCCCATCCGACCTTGAACATAGACGACATAGTAGCCAATGCGTCTCGCCAACCGATTCTCTCGTGGAATGTGATTGAAAGTAATCTCTTCAAAGTAGGGAATCAAACTCAAAACATGCTCTCGATATGGAATGAGATTCGGATGCTTCGTATCCCACTCGCCCTTAATCTGACTGATCACCAAAGTTGAGTCTCCATACACTTGTAAGAACTTGATTCTTAAGTCAATAGAAGCTTTGATACCCATGATGCACGCCAGATTCGCCATGTTGTTGGTGCAATCAAACATAATCTGCGGTGAAAGGCGATGTCCGTAGTGGATGTAATGATGGCGCCAATGCCATTGCCAAGTGCGTTTGAGGCTCCATCAAAGACCATGGTCCATCGAGATCCTTGTTCAGGTCCTTCGTCTGGGCTCGGTTCTTCACAATTTGTAACTAGTAAAACATCTTCGTCGAAATTGAACGCATAGATCGATAGTCATCTACGGCTTGATGAGCCAAATGAGCGGCTACCACACTTCCTTTGATCGCTTCGAGAAGTGTACCGATGTCGATTCAACAAGATCATTTGCCATCTTGCTATTCTTCCGAGAGAGCTGGTTTCTCAAATATGTATTTTATCGGATCCATCTTAGAAATCAACAAGGTAGTGGTCAACATATACGCTTAGTCGGCGAGCAAAGCCAGCGCTGCAAGTTTTCTCGAGTTGTGAGTATCTTGTTTCACGTAAACTTTTTGCTAAGGTAGTATATTGCATGCTCTTTTCGACCAGACTCGTCATGTTGCCCCAACACATACCCCATTGAGTTTTCTAACACTGTCAAGTACATGATAAGAGGTCTTTCATCGGCGGGCGGCATCAGGATAGGAGGATTTTGTAGGTACTCCTTGATTTTGTCAAAAGCTATCTGGCAATCGTCGTTCCATTCCACTACTTGATCTTTCTTAAGTAACTTGAAGATCGGTTCACAAGTAGCGGTTAAATGTGCAATGAATCTGGCAATGTAATTCAATCGGCCTAAGAAACCTCTGACTTCCTTCTCGGTGCGGGGAGTTGGCATTTCTTGAATAGCCTTAACCTTGGCGGGGTCAACTTCAATACCTTTACCACTGACAACAAACCCTAGGAGTTTACCGGATCTGACTCCAAAAGTGCATTTGTTAGGATTGAGTCTCAGTCTATACTTCTTCAACCTATCAAACAGTTTCTGCAAATGATCAAGATGTTCTTCCTCTGTCTGCGATCTAGCTATCATATCGTCGACGTAGACCTCTATCTCGTGATGAATCATGTCATGAAATAATGTCACCATAGCACGCTGATAAGTGGCGCATGCATTCTTCATCAACGGCATAACCTTGTAGCGTAGTGCCCCACCGTAACAAAAGTAGTCTTCTCCATGTCTTCGGAGCCATTTTGATTTGATTGTAACCGGAGAAACCATCCATGAAGGAGAAAACCTTATGCGGCGTGTTGTCAACCGTAACATCAATATGAGGAAGTGGAAAATCGCCTTCTGACTCGCTTTGTTCGTCTCCCACACACATTCGTATTGCCATCCTTCTTAGGTACGGGTACCACATTAGCAACCCATGCGGATAGGAAGTAACGCTAAGAAACCGACATTGAACGCTTCATAACTCGCTTTGATTTTCTCTCGACATCTCGTGACGCGCGATTTAACCTTCTATTTCACCGAGAAAACCTCTTTGTCGCAATCGTACCACAATATCAATGTCTAAACCCGCATGTCTTCGTATGACCAAGCAAAACCTCGATGTAGTCTCGTAGCATCCGTACCAACCTTTCCTTAACACGCTCTCAAGACCCGCTCTATCTTGATCTCTTCTGCTCGCAACACTCCAATTCACAACCTCAACTTGCTTTTGTGGTCAGATAACTCGATCTTCTTGTTGTAGCAATCGACAAGTTCTTCACAATCTTCCTCACTTTCATCTTCGCTTGGTAGATCGGATTGTCAAGTCATATTTAGCAATAGCATATATTAACTAGATTTAGAGTGATTCGCAGTTGTATCACGTGGTGTGTAAGAAACACATAGCTTTTGAAAGGGTGATAAAGTAAAAGAAAGAAAACAAACAATTGAATGCAAAAGTCCAACGAATTTATTGAATGAAAATACGCAAGCATAATAACCTTAATGATGCCCTGCAAGGCACTGCTTTAGAGTATTATTCGAAACATAAGAATACGAAAAGCAAAACAAAACAAGAGCAATTACTCCTGGCTAAAGGAGATTGGTATGCCTTCGCTTCCAATTCCGAGCCCTTTGTTTGAGTCGAAGATCCACTTGCGATGTCGTCGCCGTTGTCTTCTATAGCATGGATTCCACTTTGGCTGATGCGGAAAGGAAGTTGGCCGACACGTTCGTGGCGTATCATCTTCTGACCCTTGATGGTGAAGCCTAAACCAGTCTTGTCGGATTTGTAAGAAAGATCGGGGAGCTGTCCCCAAATAGTAGTATCTCCTTGTTCAACAGCAGCTTGAGCATCTTTCAGCGAGGCCATCCTAGGCGGAGCTTTAGCAATTTCAGGAATGATGGGAGGGTCAACAGGCATGACTCTGGGGATTGTCTCAAAGGCTTGACAGGGAGTCTCAAAGAATTCACCCTCCATCTCGAGGTATCGGAATGACTGTAGATGACTGACCATATACTCTTCTTCACCACACACTGTAACAACCTTCCCCTTCACCGGATATTTTAGTTTCTGATGCAAAGTTGAGGTAACAGCGCCCGCCTCATGTATCCAAGGGCGTAGTAAGAGTAAGCGGACGGATGTCCATGACAAAGAAAGTGGATTCAAAAGTCGAACCGACTTTAACAGAATGAGCTTCCCACTGCTCGCTAGAACCATCAAAAGCTCTCACAATAATGTCACCGGTCTCGAACCAACCCTTCGACATCGAGTCGATCAAAAGCTTCTAAGGATATTCAAGTAACCTGATCAACCAAAACATGAGATAAAGTAATGCCTTGCATTCAACAGATGTGCAAGGCTTTGTTGTGTTTCTTTCCGCAGAGTTAAATCAAGATCGAGAAACCTAGGCCGTTGTTGGCTATCAATACAAATTTCGAATCAAGAAGGTGTCTCTTGCACGTGAGCATTCTTCGAAACTTCACCAAGGCATTAGCATGAGCCTCGAGCACAAGAGCGAGCAAGCATGGAGATCTTGGATGGAGTCTTCCAACTGCTCCACAACATTGTAGTCACTCTTCTTGATAATCTTGAATTTCCATTTCTTGTTTGAGGTGTCTTCAGAATTCCTTTGGTACTTGTCGAGCAGGATGAGTCATTGGTTCCTTCCTCTAGCTTGGGAATGGATGAATGGTGGAATGCGAGCTGGAGTCGCGTGTCTTTGGAGGAGAGATATCCGAGAATACTGTCTGCTCGTCACCTTACTTGATCCGTGATGTTGTCAATGTTAGAATGGTAGCTTCAATAGTAAGATCTTCAATGGTCGAGGGGCTTGACGCCATGATAGTAAACATCACCCATAGTTCCAAGGAATAGCCTTGTCGAGGAATACGGAACTGGTCTTGGAGAAGTGATGATGAGAGGTGCCACTCTAGGCACAAGATCGCAGAGGAAACTTTATAGTGTTAACATCAAGATAGTCTTCGGAAATTGTCACCCCATCCGTCGCCTTAACGCCTTCAATAGGAATCTTGTAGCTCTGTACTTCACCATGTAATCGTATTTTCCACTTGGCTGCCCCAAGGTATCCCACAGGGTAATTTCATTCACATCTTCGATCTTCAGCTTAGACATATCTTCACACAGTTTTTGCACAGGTGGTTTCAGGAAGGGTATCTCACGGTTATTCATCATGCACTGAACACGTCTTCTCAACCAAGCACAGCCATCAGGTGTAGATGGGCACCAACGACAATTCTCTGGGCATCCTGGGTTGACACCGGCTTGTAACAAGTTCTTCTTAACAGTCATCAGAGGAATGGTCAAGTCATCTATGTTGAAAACATAAGTATCATCACCAATAGCATTGGAACTTTTGTCATGGTTAGGCATAGGAGCGTTGATCACATTTGGAGTCTCAACAGGAGGGTCAAACTCGATCTGCTTAGCTTCAATCATATCCTGAATCTTATTCTTCAGAGCCCAACAATCATCAGTGTTGTGTCCAGGGCTATTGGAGTGGTAAGCACACTTAGCATTAGGATTGTACCTCGGAGATGAGGTATTGGTGTTTTGAGGAGGATCCCTCAAGGTAATCAGCTCTGCTTTCAACATGTGTTGCAAGGCTTGCGACAATGGCATGTTGATCTTCGAACCTTCGTGGCGCTGCTCGCTACGCGTTGTCTCGCCGAGGTTGGCCGATGTAGGATTGAGATCACAACCGCCCCTACGATTGAGCACGGTCGGTCTTGGCTCGGCTTTTCGACCATACACGATTGGCTTCTTTCTTACCACCAAAAGATCTCTTCGCATCATTTGAAGATGTCTCTACATGAATCTTTCCACTTTGATACCATTCAATATCACCCGAATCCGGTCAAGATTTTCCAATCGATGATTGAAGAACGGGCCTGTGTTCCCATAAACATATCAACCAACTCCCTATTGGACAAGGGTGGTTGAACTCACCGCTAGATCTCTCCATTTCGAGCATACCTTGAACTTCTCATCACGACCCATGACATGCTTTGTAGTTGCATGCGAGTGGGTGTCAATTCGTACTATACCGCTTATAGAAAGCATCACCAAGTCACCCAAGTACGGATACGGTCATTCTCTCGATAATACCATTCCAACCGAGTTCGGATAAACTTTCTTGAAAATAGTGCATCCACAACTTTCACATCGGGGTTGATCTTCCGAACATAGGACTTCGATGCATTTAGGGCAAGAGATACCATCATACTTGGCAAAAGTGGGAACTTTGAACTGGGAGGAATCACAACATCAGGACAAGACTCAGATCATCAAAATTCAGCCCGGACATTTTCAGATTTTCCACAGCATTCAGATGGTCTTCGAGTTGTTTGTACTTGTCATCTTTATCAGAGTACTGGCTATAGTCAGAGCGATCCTCTCCCTCTTTCTTAGGCTCACGCTGGTCATCTTCATTGCCTTTGACACTCCTCGCCTTGACACCGCCTTAGAGCTCTATCCGACTAACCCTTTAGGACCACCTGTAGCGCCCCCATGTCGAGGAGACCAACAACCTTCTTCTTTCGGTTGATGAGCTTCTTCAGATCTTCTTGGCCTTGGACCAAACTGGTGAACATCTGCTGAAACTGAGCATTCTGAGCTTGAAGATCTTTGACAGACTGTTCGAGAGCCAATCCTGTGATGCAATGTTATGCTATGCTATGCAATGTTTATGCGAATGCAATGCAATGTTTTCAAGGACCTTAGAGATTTAAATTTGTTAAACGGGCAATGAACAAACATTTATTAGTTCTCTTTTTATTATTTTTTTCTTTTTAAGTACAAAAGATAGTTCAAAAGAAAAGCATAAAAAATCCTAAAGCTCTAAGCCTCCCATGGGCGCTTCCTCTTGGTGCCGATGTAGGCGTTGATGTTTCGCTCCTCGTGAAGTAGCTTTGTCAGCTCTAGCACTTTCTTCTCACTTTCATAACACTGAGCTTCAAAGGTATCCCTCTCTTCTTTTAGCTGAATCCAGGATCTCTTCAAGTCTTCAAAATCGAGGCATGTCGATGGAGAATAAGATAGGATACGCCACCTATAGCAACAGTTCCATAATCACGGTAAACAGCGTGAATGGCATCATGAGGTTTTGAGCTTGAGCTCGCACCCATTCGAGGTAAGGTTCCCAAGGAATGGAGCTCGTGCCCCAAAGTCTTGGTATCGCCTTCTACCATGCCCCAAGCGTGTATGAACCTTCGCTTTAATTCGAGATCGTGGTTGTAGTCGAACACAATATCTTGGAGAAGCATATCATGTGGGCCATCTCTTCGAGCAAAACCAAACCGACGAGCTAGAGAAGGGTCAGTAATACCTCCCCTTATACCGAGGAGTGGTACATTAGGGAATTCTCCACAACGCTCAATGAATATGAAGTCCTTTTGAGAGAAAAGACTCCAACGGATATCTGAATGAGAGAGTGACATTAATCTTTGAGACCATCTCAACCTTTGTTCGTTCTTCAAAATTGATGGAGGAAGGTGCGAAATAAACCACCTAGAAAGTAACAGTACACAACACATGAGAGTTCCTTGTCTTTTAGTAGTACGAGTGTGGAGAGAATGTAGGATGTCTCCAAGTAAAGTAGGCACTGGATTACGGGTAAGAAACAACTTGATGGCATTGACATCTATGAATTGATCCGAGTTAGGGAATAGAACCAAACCATAGATTAGCAAGGCCACAATGTCTTAAAATGCATGGAAACTCATAGCTTTGAGGAATTCTCGGGCTTTCTTAATCAGAAACTTAGCAAGTAAACCCTTAACTCCACTCCTAGTTTCCCAATTGGCTTCAATATCTGAGCGCTTTAGGTGTAAGGCGGATGCGATGTCTTCGTACTTAGGAACCTTTTCTAAACCGGTGAATGGAATTTGGTCAAGAATAGGTATCCCAAGTAGCTTAGAGAACTCTTCCAAGGTAGGAACCAACTGATAATCTGGGAATGTAAAGCAATGGTGTTTTGATCAAGAATTGAATAGACATGCATCATATCTTCTTCAAAACCGGAGATAACCAAATCAAGTAGATAACCATGTCTTTTGATGAACTGAGCATGGTCGGGAATTTCTGAAACCAATTCTTTGAGCTGATAAGGCATACCCATGAAGTGGATTTGGATAGTCTTTCTAGAAGCCATAATCCCTACAAAAAAGAGCAAAGATAAATCCCTAGGTCCTTGAAATAGTTAGAAATGATATGCAATGCAAATGATGTCATGATGTCATGTTTGGCACACACAAACAATTCACACAATGAGCCTAGGTTTAAGGCTTGCAAGAGGTCTAGGTGATTACCCCACCAAAAGTTTGAGTTGGTTCATCCTGTCCTATAATAGTAACCGGTTCTAGGAATCTCACATCATTGATCTTTCTCGTAGATTATTTCAATACGACCAAGTGGTCGATCGAAAATATCCCAAAAGTCCGATCTCAATGAGCGTAGCATCGAGTATCAACCAACCTTAGTCCAGACCAAAGCCGCCATCTCACTACCTTCTAATGGCCAAGATGGGTCAATTAAGGTTCTATAAGTTTAGTTAGCGCTTGATGACACCACGCAGAAGCCAAATACTATCCTCAACTTGGGAATGAAGAGTATCGGGACAACTAAAGTGTCACGCTAACATAGCCATCATGGGTGGTCGTTTGGATAGCTTTCCCGTCTGGATTCGGGTCTTAATCCTGGACCTGTTGTCGGAGGACAACTAGGGGCGGTCTTTCAGATAGTTTTCCCGTCGAGATTCGGGTCTTAATCCTGGACCTGTTTGCGTCGGAAGTGATTTTCACCTGTTTTGGAGAAAACAAGAGAAACTTTGATAGAATATTGGTTAGTTTTATGCAAAGTATGATGCATGATGATGTATATGAATGACATATGCATGAATTATGACTTTATGAGAAATGTATGAATGATAGATGTTGTGGTATTTCAAAATATATCCATCTTGAAGAAGAAGCGGATGTTCTGCTTGGAGATTTCTGCCTTCTATTTTGAGGATGGAGATCCTGAGAAGAAAGATAACTTTGATTCCTCCGGTGTACTATCTGACCAAGTCTCAGGCCTAGATATTGTTGGGGAAGGTAGAGATTGAGAAACTCGTTGTTGGAGATCTCATACATAGACCCTGCTGGGAAAAATTAGGAGGCGCTCTACTGGGAATTTTGAGTGTAGATCTCGATGGAGAGCGTTTGATGGTTGCTGGGAGACCGGGTTAGAAGAGTCTAGAGCCCGTTGACATCTCTAGTTGGGGAATAAAAAAGGAGTAGATTTCCTCCGGTGCACTATCTGACCAAGTTTTAAGTCTGGGCACTGCTGCTGGAGAAAAGAGGAATGGCTTGAGAGATATCCGTCGGGGATAAGTATCTCGGCTGGGGATGACATGATATTGCTCGAAGATGGGTGCAATCCGGCTAAATTGAGTGGAATCACTGCTTGGGGATTCTCTTCTACTCCGCTGGGGAAGGTTTTGTGGTGAGTGACACTTCTGTGGGGATCAATGCTCTGCCGGGGAATGTTTGGTGACCTTCGTCGTCATCTCAATTCCTGGATTCTGTAGTAATTACCTTTGTATGTTCACTTTTCGCATGTTTGCAAATAGATTTTTATTGTTAGATGCATATAATCATTCAAAGCAAACATTGGACTTTATGCAAACAACAACAGTGCAAATTGTGAAGAGAAAGAAGCTTGTATTTATTTGAAATGTGGCGTATGGCCAAGCAGTTTGTACGCAAGAAAAGTAAAAAGCTATGCGGAAACAATCTCGTTAAGTTCCAACTATGCTAGTACTCATATATTTCAACTATCTCATCTCCTTGCTGTCAGTAGAAAGTGAGTGAATTGATCGTCGCCATTTGAATCTTGAATACTGATAGTAGTAGTCTGGAAGTAGATGATCTGGATGAGACATAGTCGTACGCTTAAATCCCTAACTTTTGCCTAGACCGTCCTTTCGGGTTTTCAGTCTACCGAGATACCCTTTTTTGCCCAAGCCGCCTTTTCAGGTTTTCGACTTGCCGGGTGTACATGTTTTGTATATATCCTTAATTTTTGCCCGAACCCTTTTGGTTCGCCAGGATGCCCTTATTTTTGCCTAGGTCAGTCGGCCTAGCGAGTCTCTTTTATGCGTAGTATTTTTTGACTATGTCTGCGTTCACAGGGTGTGGGAAGCTGAAAGAAAAAACAATGGCATAGCTGAAAGAAAAAACAGAAAAAACAGAAGCAGAAGTATATTGAACATGACAAGAAGTATGTTGAAAGCTAAATATATGCCTAAGAGATTTTGGGCTGAAACAGCTTCGACAGCAGGTTACATTTTAAATAGGTGTCCAACAAAGAGGATAGTTAGAAAAATACCTTATGAGGTTTAGACAGGATCGAAGCCAAGTGTGAGTCATTTTAGAGTTTTTGGATCAATGTGCTTCAGGCATGTACCTGAACAATTGAGAAGAAAACTGGATGATTGAAGTGAAGCTATGGTTCTCATAGGCTATCATTTGACTGGTATATACAAGCTGTATTCGCCAATCGAAGATAAACTAGTAATTAGTATAGATGTTCATGTCGACGAAAGCAAAGGTTGGGACTAGAGTCGAAGCTCAACACAGGAATTAGACACTGTTATAACTGTGTTCGAAGAAGATCCACAGGATGAGCCCTCAAATAGTCGAAGTGAATAAGGCAACACTTTAACTAGTCGAAATGAAGAACCACCTTAACAAAGTGAAAGGAGGTCGACAAGAATAAGAACTGAATCAACAAGGCTAGTTGGGTATGAAAGATTTCCAGATCAAGTAATTGATAATGATGGTGATTTAGTTGAAGAAGCCATGATGATGGATGAAGTAGAACCAATCGATTTGAATGAAGCAATGAGTAATTCGAATTGGTGCGAAGCCATGAAAGAAGAACTCAGAGCCATTGAGAAGAACAAGACCTGGGAGCTTGTCGAAAGAACGAATAAGAAGCCAATTGATGTAACGTGGATATACAAGGTGAAACGAAGGCCAAATGGAGAAATTGCTAAGTACAAAGCAAGGCTGGTGGCTAGAGGTTTTCTACAAAAGCCTGGAATAGACTTCGACGAAGTATATGCACCGGTTGCTAGGTTGGAAACAATTCGAATAGTTGTTTCGACAACAACATACAAGGGATGGAAAATGCATCAGCTGGATGTAAAGTCAGCATTCCTGAATGGTCCTTTGGAAGTAGAAGTCTATGTCACTCAACCACTAGGATTCGACGTCAAAGGACAAGAGCCGAAGGTGTACAGATTACAGAAGGCTCTCTATGGTTTGAAGCAAGCTCCTCGAGCTTGGAATAAGAGAATAGATAGCTTCCTGATCGAAGCAGGTTTCACAAAGTGTGTCTCTGAACATGAAGTGCATGTAAAAGATGTCGACAGTGTTAGTCGAATCATTTTATGCCTCTATGTAGATGACTTACTTATTACTTGAGATGGCGAAGCTGAGATAGTAAAGGTCAAGTCGAAGCTAATGCAAGAATTCGAAATGTTTGATTTAGGGAATCTCTCATATTTCCTAGGGATGAAATTCAAAAATACTGAAGAAGGAGTATTCTTGCATCAGACTAAGTATGCTCAAGATATTCTGAAAAGATCCAACATGAACAATTGTAACGAAGCTGTCACTCTGTTAGAAACAGGAGCAAAGCTGAAGAAAGAATCGAATGATGAGTTTGTAAATTCGACATTGTACAAACAAATCATTGGATCCTTGAGATATCTTTGCAATACAAGACCAGATATCTGCCAAAGTGTGGGATTGCTGAGCAGATTTATGGAGAAACCTCAAGAATGTCATCTCACTGCAGTAAAAAGGGTGCTAAGATACATAAAGGGAAGTGTCGACCATGGCGTGTTGTTGCCCAAAAAGTCGAAGAACAACACAAGCGTCGAAGTTCATGGATACACTAATTCAGATTTCAGTGGAGATCAAGACGAAAAGAAAAGCATTGCAAGCTACATTTTTATGATCGAAGGTGCTCCAATCTCTTGGAGCTCGAAGAAACAAAGCATTGTGGCTTTGTCATCGTGTGAAGGTAATATGTAGTCATCATATGCATGCCAAGCAAAGATGAATCGAAATGTTACTTGAAGAACTCAAGATAATGGAGCCTAAGAAGATAAAGTTATTTGTCGACAACAAATCAACAATTAACCGGGCGAATCATCCAGTGTGTCACGGTCGAAGTAAACACATTGAAAGAAGGTTTCATTTTCTGAGAGATCAAGTCAACAAAGGTAAGATCGAAATAAAGTACTGCAAGACTGAAGTTCAACTAGCTGACATATTCACCAAACCTCCGAAGAAAGTCATATTCGAAGAGCTGAAAGGCAGCATCTGTAACACCCCAATATTGCCCAAGGTTTTATATGCATAAATCAGAGTAATTTAAAATTTCATAAATTCAATACTGAGGCATCACACCTTCAAAACCAAATCACTTTAAACAGTTTTCTTTAAAGTATAAATCTCGAATACATAGCATCGTCGGAAATCACAAATTGATTCATAAAAATCAAAACATCTTCTTTATTAAACTTCCTCATCAAATCATGTTTTCATAAAGTATGATTCTTATTTACCAAAGGAAAAACAACAAAATAACAACAACAAGATAACATAATTATTCCCCCCGAGTGCTACGTATCAGAGCGACACCGACTCGACTAATAGCAGCTATAAACTCCGTCTTCATAACCTGCACGTTACCAATATAAAGGTAACGACGAAACAAGTAAAGGGTGAGATACTACAAAACATATAATTAAAGGCATGATAAAATATATATAGTTTCGGAATTATAAAGGGTATAGATTAATAAGTGTAATTCAAACACATATCCAAAACTCACTTACTTTTATCGTCATTATAATGTGTATAATCTACACTTTATCGTCATAACCTCATCGGCATAAATCCTCACAAGTTAATGCGTCACTAATCAACACAGTAATCATTAACAACAACATCAAACAATGGTAATAACATAAGCAACATAAATAAAATCATCACAAAATGGCTAAAGCCCATCGTCGCTTTTGGCATAAAAGCCCATCGTCACAAACATCATCACATCATATTTGCATTAAGCATTTCATCAAAGTTAAATCATCGCAAAACTAATCATTTATATTCATCGCATAGTTATCATGAAATTATCAAGTCATATTCATTTCATATTCATCATAAAGATCATCACCCAACAAAGTATCATATATCATCGCAATTTAACATCATCCATCAATTAAAACCCAACGCCAAACAACTCAAACATAAACATAACCGACTCCATGAGACACGACTATGTTATGCATGTGGTACCCGTCGCTTTGTCCATGATTAGGAACACTTGGCATAAAGTCCATCGTCGCTTGGCATAAAAGCCCTCGTCGCCAATGCAATGTATGTGACTCGACAATAAAACAACACAACACAAAAACATCATCATCGCTCATCAAAATTGGCATAAAGCCCACATCGCCATAATTTATCCACATCAAGATAAATATATCATCGCATCATAATTGCATTATGCAAAACATCACTAATAATTCATCATCATCTAAAGTCATGCATTCACAAATCGGAAGCATTTATTAACAACATCAATATAATCATCACATCATCATGTACAAAGACTTATGTCATCGCGTCGCATATTATCAAGTATTCATTAATAAATACATCGCCGCAAACATTATGTTTAATCACACCACATCATTGTCAATTCATTCACTAAATTTCGAGTACGGAAAAATAGTCAAACACCTATAATTGTCGCGAAAGCCATTACTAATAACCGGCATTAATCATAATCGTCAACATCGCAATCGAATTGTCCACACGTGTCTTAAATTGACTAAAACGCAACCCGATTCAATTTAACTGTAATTTGGCCTATTTCAAGTCGTTTCGTAAAAACTCGTAATTTCGAAAAACTAACCTCACCACTACGTTCTACACGTCGAACTTAGCTAGCACGTCAATTTTTGTTGAATTCGGAGCAACTTGCTCCGTCGTCGAAATTACCGAAATCGGGAAATCAGAACATAATCGGGTTCCAAATTTAATCGGCCAACTTATGTCCTAGTTATATTTTATTAGTGTAAACTATTACTACGTGAAATTGCAGTATTTTAAACAAACAAAGGCTAGCTTGTAAAATTATGCAGAAACCATTTCTGCAGAAAACAGAAAATACTACATACAGAAAAATAGAACAGCATAAAATTCGTTCCTTCCCCAAAGACACAGGATTTAACGTCCCTTGCTTGCACAAGACTGGAGGCGTGCGCCCTAGGGAGGGGGACGGCCGCCCCTCATAGTGAGGTAGGCGCCTCCCCTATTGCGCCACCCTCCAACATTTTCACTTCTTCTTCCCTGTATTTTACGCACAGTTATTTCATTTTTTGGTTTTCTTTCTTTTTTCACGGTTTACAGTTTTATTTCATATTATAATTTTCATATACCACAATTCTAGCAATAACACACCCATAATCCATACTCCTAATCCAACTTTTCTAATCTATTTCAACAATCAACCAACCCAAAATCCTATGAATCAACTATCAATTTTTCCTAAATCCACCATATATCAACCAAAACCCTAACTATATGGAAAGGAAAATCAAACCCCTTACCTCACAAGCTTGGATGATTCTTGATGATCATACAACCCAACCTTGCTCTTCTCTTGCTCCTCTTCTTCTTCTTCTTCTTCTCAAAACCCTCTCTTTTCCTCCAAGTTTTTAAATTGGCTTTGTGTTGAAAATGGAAGAAATGAGAAAATAATGGTTTATAATGTATTTTCCTTACTAGCAAGCAAGGGTGTAAACCCCATTTCTACAAAATTACTCCTCACACCCCTATCTATTAATTAACACACTAATAATATCTAATAATATTATTAACTCAATCAATTAAAATAATTCCGGGGAATTAAATATCAGTCCAAATAATATTTTATCGAACCGAACGGAATAAAAACCGGACCGAACGAACATCGTCAAATATATTATCAGATATATTGATTAATATAAATATTCTCGTCGCAAAATATATATCAATCGGTAATTCGAAAATATTAATATAATATAATATAATATAATATTAATTAAAACGGGGCGTTACAACATCGGGATGAGGAGTCTCAAGAACATGAATTAAGGGGGGTGTTAGAATATGTATATAATTCAAGTTCGAACTAGTGTGTCGAACTAGTTGTAATGTTGTGTGTTAATCGAAATAGCCTATGTGTGCTGGTCGAATTAGCAAGGTTGTCGAAAGTACTCTGATATATGTTAGAGTGTGTCGAATTTTGTGGGCCTTTGTATATTTTGGGCGTTAGTTTAGTTTACTCTATTGGGCCTAAGACATGTGTCTATATAAGGAGCATTTCTTTGTAATCATGAAAGAATATTACAATTATTCAAGACCATCTTTCATTTTCAGTTTCACATTCATTCTCTTCTAAATTTCCTTAATTTTCTTTCATCACAAATCTACTTTTCTATCTTCTATTCCAACAGAGTTGTTTAAACATGTCTCCTAGGAATCGCAATGAAAATTGGTTAAGGATAAATGATCAAGTTGAAGCAAGTCTCATAAATTTAAAGAGCATAACAAATAAAGTATAGAAAGATAAATTAAAGAAATAAACTGCATTTGAGTAAGTACATATACTGCAGTCGAGCATTTGTTCCCAACTCATTACCAACAAATAAAAGGACACGGCCAGTACATTAAAAGCTGGTTTTGTTCGGGCCATATTTTGGTCGATTTGAGACTCTTAACACTCCATCTTACGTGAAAATTAATCTCATTTATAAACACATGTTTAGGCCATATATTATCCGATGTGGAATTCTTAACAATTATCAATAATATATTTATATTAAAATTATGAGTTAAATATAATTTTAATTCATATAAAATATTTACCTTCAATTGCAATCGGCTCAATGAATATAGTTATGGTTGTGGTTGTGCCTCATCTTGAATTGCAAAAAACTTGCGCTTCAAAGCTAACTTATTTTCGGCATGCATGGTTGTTGAGTTGAACTCCTGTAGATCATGTTTATATACCCAACGATACCCGCATTTCTTCACTTCAGCGTCCAAGCCTCCCTCGCATCCAGTTGTAAGAAGGAACCCACAATTACGATAGGACGACTCCCAAGGGAAATAGACTAGCCATATGTGATTTGAATTTATAAGATGTCCATCATAGACAATTACTGGATGGCAGGCACGGTGTCTGTGTCCAAACAGTAATATCTGAGCTCGCCATATAGAACCTATAGGAGGTTCTACCGAAAATAATACACAACATAACAAGCCAGCCATATTATTGCCCTTGTCCAGCTTATAGGGAGATACGGGAATTGAACTACCAATGCGCTGGTTGTTAAACCAACTTGGTATTTCACTTCCTGGAATGACAATACCAATATCAAAGAAGGCAGGGTAATCTTTGTTCACTTGAATGAATTGTGTCATCCATGAAAGTGTCATTCTACCGCATCGTTCATTATCACTTAATTTAGGACAGTTGAAAATGAACATTCCCACTCTCTTCCAATATTCGCTCCCTCGAAGATCATGTTCGAGAGTAGTAGGGAAAGGAAGCTCAGGCAAAGATTCCAACCACCTGCAACTCTCCAAGTTCAAATATACAAGTTTGGAAAGCTCCCTAAGGCTAGGCAGTGTCACAAAATTGTTCCCTCCAAGATTTAACATTTCTAACCAACGTAAACATCCAATAGCCTCAGGGAGTTGGCTTAAACCACAATTGCTCATATCAACTTCAAGCAAACAATATAAGCTACGGAAGGAAGGGGGCATTTCTATTTTTCTTGTGTGAGTGGGAAACAAGGAATGGTAAGGCTTTGAGGTCCATTTGCAGATGGAGGACGTTGATTGGGAATGTGAAGCAGTTTTAGTTATATCCAAATGCCTTGTATTGTTAAACTCTTTGAAACAACACCCAGACAGATTTAGATGTTTAAGAGAGCTCAGACCAAATATGTTTTTTGGTATGCTTACTAGACTTTTGCAACCTTTTAAATTCAAGAAAACAATCTTTCTAAGAAGCTCAATAGAGGGATCCAACACCACAAGTTTAATACATCTTTTGAGATTTAACCGCTCAAGATTCGGGAACTGTCCAAAATCTGGCATCCTTATTAGATTTTTGGAGTACCTCAGATCCAAAACTTTCAATTTGGGCAGATTCTGTGTGAAAGATCAACAAAAGTAAATACATACTTTCTTTTGTTTACAAATTTATCTTCAATAGCAGGAAAGAAATGATTTGTTTCAATTTCTGAGAAAAAAATACTATAAGAATTCAAAATACCTTCTTGCCTTCCCAGAGGTATTTGATGCTGCTACACACCAATTTCAATTCAATAAGTTGATTGGGCTGAAAACTTGAAGGCAAATACATGAAAGGATACTGAATCCACTCAGTATATCTCAACTCGTTAGAAAGACAATTGAGGCTTCCCGATATATTCGGATGATAGATGATGAGCAATCTAAGATTTGAAAATTTTTCGAATATCACTGCATCCATATCTTCATAAACGCGCCTATAGTCTCGAGGGTCAAAACGCCAAACTATGGCTTCAACATTCTTTTCCTAAAACATAGTGAAAATGAAGAAAAAATAACTTCAATAATTTTCAATACAGTTAGTATTTAAAAATGGAAATAAGTTTTTTATATCCAAACAACTTCTTTACCATATTTTCCAGCATAACATTCTTGACCTGTTTGTCGAACCACCACAGTCTGCTCCACTTTCTGGGCTCTTTGCGTGTGTTTTCGGCAGCAATAATTCTGCCTAACTCTTCCAACAAATTATGCATTACAATTCTGCCTAACTCAATGCTTACAAGTGATTTATCAATGAGAACCCTTAAGTCAATATCAACATGAAATCCACAACAATTTAAAATTCTTTTAACATCTTTCTCGTGATGCATGTTGAAAAAACAAGCAATATGAAGAAATACATCTTTTTCTGTCTCTCTTAGGTCATCATAACTTAATCGCAACACATCCATGACATATTTGTCTGGACTTTCTCTCAATCTAGCCAATGCACTTCTCCATTCGGATACATCTCGACCAAATAAAAATGAACCTAATACTTTAATTGCTAGTGGTAGGCCATTGGCATAATGTAGTATGCCACTAACCAACCCTTCATAACTATTCAAAATGTGATCAAGTTTGAAAGCTTTTCGACACAATAATTGAAGAGAGTTAGCACAATCCAAGAGAGGAACTTGGTAAACTGCATCCACCCCATACTGTTTCAATATATGCTCATCTCTAGAAACGATAATGATTCTACTACCGGCACCTAACCATTCACGAAGCACGGCTATTTTTTCCAGTTGTTCAACTTGACCGACATTATCAAGAATGATAAGGGTCTTTTGACGACCTAGCCTGCGTCGTATGCGATTAGTCGCGTTGAAATGATTGCAGATCTGATGGTTCTCTTGTCCGATAGTTTGATCTAGAATTTGCTTTTGTAAGCCGAGTGGACCATCATGTAATCTATAAATTTTGCTCACATCATCAATAAAACAACATGCACCAAATTGTTGTGAGATTCGGTCATATAAAACATTAGCAAGAGTTGTCTTCCCTATTCCTCCCATCCCGCAAATTCCTATCACGCGAACATCATCAACGGAGTCGGAAAGTAAAAGCTTTTCTAATTCTTGCATAGGACAATCCACTCCAACTAAATCTTTTGAAACACATGAAGATTTGCAATCCAATATATTAATTATCTTTTGAACAATATCTTTAATCTCTGCAGACTGTGACCTGAAAGTTTACCCAAGTTGAGACATGACACCAAATCATCACTTAAAGAAATCAAAACAAGAACAAAAAAACAAGTATATGAGAGGAAGGAGGATTACTTACTTTTGACGAACATCCCAACCAGAGAGATTGGCAACTTGTGTTAAAGCTTCCCTCCATCTTTGCACCATCTGTAAGTCATGTTTAAATCTTTGCTCATGTTTGGAAAAGGCTTCCGCATAGCTTCCTTTTTGATGTCTGACATGAGAAGGATCAACATCATAGAAAATAGGCAAAATTAGTTTTCCAAATAATAGACTTAATTGAAGGATCTTTTCTAATTCTCTCAAGCACCAAGTTGAAGAAGCATAGTTTATAGAGAAGACCACAACGAAAACCATAGAGTTTTCGATTGCACGAACGAGTTCAGGTCCTATGGATTCTCCCTCTTGAAGATCATTGTCATCCCTGAATGCAACAATCCCTTTACTTTCAAAGGCAGCAAAAAGATGATCTGTGAAATTGAAGCGAGTATCTTGACCTCTGAAACTCACAAACACATCAAAACTCTTCCTCAATGGCAGTGTTACCAGAGCTGAAGAGGAGGCGTTGCTGCTGCTCGCCATAGCCATCTGATTTACATTTTACAGAAAACTTGCTGCATCTCTAAAGAACTTGTATTGTATCATTCATTGTATAGAATTTAAGGCATTTTAATCTTTAACTGATTGTTAATTTAGCCAAAAGTCATAAAAGGCAACCATGAATTATAGAAGCGGAAAACGACTTGAGGGAGACGATGATTTTAGTTGACTTGTCAATCCTGCTTTATTCTTTCACTTTCTATATCTATTTTTTTTATTATTTACAAACAATTTTACTACTTTTAATTTAAATCAAGAGAAAGAGGAAGATGCACTAAAGGTAAAAATATTTTTACACGACAATTATGTAAGGAGAATTTTTAAGTAAAGTTATCAAATTAACTTTTTTGGTAAAGTTGTGAATTTGGCCAATCAAAAAACATTTTATTAATCTACCGAATGTTGAACATTTTATTTTATTTTAATTTTTTTAATCCTATTTAAATATAAAAAATAACTAAATAATCAAATTAGTAGTTATTAACTTATTTTTAATTTTCATCTTCTACTTCTTTCAGTGCACATTCACCTCAATTGTCAAATTTTAGACCTGCTTGTGTATCAATATTTTTTAACCTGCATATTTCGGATTTGTTTGCAAACTGCACAACTTGTTTTTCGATTAAACAAGTCCAAATCATTGCATAAAGAGAGGAGAAAAACATGAAAATTTTAAGTTTTCAAGTGAATGTTAAATAATTAACATACTGAATTTGATACCTGTTTTTCAGATATGTTGTCGAGCTGAACACTGAATTTTAAGTTTTCAAGTAAATGTTGTTGCTTTGCTGAACCGTTTTCAAGTTTTTGAAAAATTTAATGTTAGGTTTTTTGTTTTTAGATCATTTGAATCAAAATTAAAATTATAAGTGTATTGTGAATAATATTTATGATGTTACTGACTAATTTATTGTTATTTTTATGTTTGAATGGACCTGAAATGTCAGATTTCGTATCAATATGATGGGTCTAAAACTGGGTTGAAGTGACCCAGGTTGAAGATGATAATTATTTTTTTTTCAAGTTTTTTTTCGAAAGATTTTTTTTTCAATTTTTTTTTTTTGAAATTCAGCATTTTTTTTTAGAAATAAAAATTTCTTTTTTTTCCCAAATTAAATTTTTAATTTTCTAGATTTTATGTTTTTTTTCAAAAAAAATTTTTCCAATTTTTTTAAATAAAATTTTTAGTTTCTCTCCAATTTTGATTTTGTGACTCACCATTAGATTAATCCAAAGGATGAGTGTTGCTTACGTAATAGTGGATGCACTTTTTAATGACTTTTTCAAAACAATCATTTTGACAACTTCACCATAGAAGCTCCCCTTATGTAATCCGTTAAGTTAGATCCTAAATTTTAAATTATTTATATGATTTCATAATTTAAAATATTTTGATTGATTAGACTATATACAATAGGGGTGATAATTTTTTTTTCTAACACTGTCACAAACACATCCCCATATTACCTTGGTCCATCTGATAATCCAGGAACACCGCTCGTAGCTACAACACTCAAAGGCGAGAACCACCGCAATTGGGCACGCTCCATGAGGACGACATTACGGGCGAAAATCAAGTTAGGTTTCATTGGTGGATCAATCAAGAAACCTGCAAAAACCAGTCCAGACTTTTACAATTGGGAAAAGGCTGATTCAATGGTCATGGCATGGATTATTAATGTTGTAGATCCAATTTTGCACGGCAGCATCTCGCACGCATCAACTGCGAAAAATATTTGGGAAGATCTGGAGGAGCATTTTGCTCAAACAAATGCTCCTAGGATCCATCAATTGTGGCGCACGTTATGTCTGATGGAGCATGAATCGGACATGACTGTGACAGAATATTATACCAAATTTAAGAGTCTCCTTGATGAACTAGGAGAACTGCAACCATTTCCAGAATGCACATGTGGTGCATCTAAAGAAATTCTGCAAAGAGAAGGAGATCAGCAAGTACACCTATTTCTCAGAAGTCTTAACAATGAGCGATTTGAACATGTTAAGGCGACAATGCTGAACACCGAACCTTTGCCTTCGCTTCGACGCGTTTTCAACCATGTTCTCAGAGAAGAAGCTCGAATCATTGGTGAAAAAGGAAGGATTGCTGCAACTAAAAGAGAATTGGGAGGATCTGCTTTTTATTCATCTAAACAAAGTGGACAAAGGAGAAGAGATGGTTCAAACTCAAAGTGCGATCACTGCGGCAAGACTGGCCACTTTAAAGCAAGATGTTTTGAGATTATAGGGTACCCAGAGAATTGGCACACATGAAGGACACAACACTGTTCAAGAGATGATGAAGGACAATCTAGTGCTCACCATGCACAATCAATTGAAGAAGCAGTACAGGGGCGTGCATTCCACGGTTCTCGTGTGATGAAGCATGATTTTTGTGAATCCGGTAAAAATACATCTTGTAAAGATCTAAAATGGGTCTTGGACAGTGGTGTGCCACACCACATGACCCCTCTCTTATCCTTAATGAGAAGGGTAACCAAGATTGAGAAACCTTTCTATGTCACTATTCCTACAGGGAACATAGTGCTGGTAGAAATGATGGGGACCATTGATCTTAGCAAAAACATTACTTTACAAAATGTTTTACTCACTCCTAAGTTTGATTGCAATTTAATTTCAATCTGTCAATTGACCTGTGATTTAAATTGCTTTGTGACTTATCATCCTAGTTATTGTATGATACAAGACTTTGCCACGAAGAAGAAGATTGGATTAGGTGATGTACATGGTGGGGTTTATGTGTTGAAGCAACAAGTCCAAGGATCTTCTTTCGCGGCACATCATGAAGACAAAACCATTCTCTGGCATGCACGCATGGGACATCCCTCTCCTCAAGTTATGCAACACATGTCTCAGCTAGTGAATTTTAATTTATGTTCAAATAAACTTCATTGTTGTGACATATGTCATAGATCAAAGCAATGCAGACTTCCCTTTCATAATAGTTATAATAAAGCTGAGAATCCTTTTGATCTTATACATTGTGATTTGTGGGGAAGATATCGTACTAGCTCTCATAGTGGATGTCACTATTTTCTTATGATCGTTGATGATTATTCGCGTGGAACATGGGTTTACCTGTTAAAAGAAAAAACAGAAGTTCTAAAACTTTTAACAAATTTTATCAACATGGTTAACACACAATTTAATGTAAAGATCAAGAGGTTGCGGAGTGACAATGAGACAAAATTTACCAACCATGCATTTCAAGGAATCCTACAATAATATATAGAAACATTTTATTGCACAAGTTTCTGTCATTTCATCATGAATATTAAGTTTTAGTGTGTTGTGAATGGTGGTGGAGTAGAGTGTTGAATTTTATAAAACAATATTATTGTCATGAGTTAAAATTGAATGTATGTTGAATTATTAGGTGGAAGAAAGAGAAGATGATCTGGATGATAAAAAAATATATATATAGTGTTGAATATGTAAACCACTGTACATAGCCTTATTTGTATAATAGTTTTTTACATTAACATTGACAGTGCACTCTCATTAAACTCTTAAATCAGTTATATTTTAAATTAATTTTATTTTTTTATCTTATTTTGCATTATCAATTTTATTATTTTAAAAAGTCTTTTTTTTTTCTTATCTTGTTTTCAATGTTATTTACTCTCTGTCTATGTGAACCGTTTTATTTTTTTATTTTTCAATTTCAATAGTTTGAAATTTGAATAAGAAATATAGGAGAAAATAAATGCCACCAGACTAAAACGAAGATGGAAGAAGAATGATTATAAAAAATTAAGAAAACTTGGTTAGAGTAAACAAATCATTATATTGTGTTTTGTACTTTGAATTAAATAAAATATATAAAAAAAAATTGGTTATTTTTAAGAATTTATGAGAATAAGATGAAAATACTTTATCAAAACAATGTTATACCTTGTTTTCACAAGTTCTTTTAAATAAATATTCTCTTAAAATTTATGCTAATAGATAAATTAAAATAAATCAAAGTAAATAAAATTTTAGTCTTATAGATTTCTTAATTTATTAATCCATTTAACTAGTATTATGTATGGATATTTAAGACATTTTAATCTTATAATTGACTTTTCAATCCTGCTTTATTTTAGAGTTCACACACGGCTTTGAACAATTCTTGCTGACCTACTTTTTGTATTACACAATCTCAAATAAATATAAAGGCACATACACAGATATAAATAAATTTAAATAAAAATTATTAAAATAATAATAAATTATTTGACTAATCTTTTGCTTTTTTTCCATTTATGTGTGACTGCCCAAATCACTTAAATATGTGATTGTGTTACTCTATACTTGGTTTGTCAAATTTCCCACCCATGCACGGATAAATTTTAAGTGTTACTCTATGCTTAAGTATAATTTAAAATTAGGAGCCTACGTAATATTTATAATATTTACTTACCTGTAAAAAGCCTTAATAATAAAAGATAATAACAGAAACCCAATTAGCCTCACATTTTAAGTAACAAATCATACTACTTAAATAAATAATATCAGTAAAACAAATAAATATAAATCTATCAAAACTTTCTGGAATACATACAAGTTATGTTAAAATAAAACTTTATGCAATTAATTTTGTTTTGATTATGAAAATACAATTAAAATTAAGATCGATAACACAATCACCTATAAGATTATAAAATTAAAATTAAAAAAGGTTAAGATTATAATGTTGTTTGTTTTAAGGTTTGAAATTATATTCTTTAAAATGATATTTCTAGAATTATTATTTTTAGAAATATTATTCAAATATATGTTTGGTAAAAATTTAGATTTTTAAGAATTATTATAAATTTATTTAATTTAAAATAATAAAAATAATAAAAAAAATATGAATGTTAGAGAAAAATTATAATTATTTAAATTTATTTCCATGAAAATTTTATATTCTAACCTTTTAAATCTTAAAATAAATATAAAAAAATCATGTGTAAAAAAGATCTTTTAAAATAAAAAATACCTTAAAATTATTCAGCTATATTTCCAGAAACTTTTTTTTTTTTTAATTTTAAAACAAACACACCTTTAATTTAGTAGCATGACTTCTATCCATGAGTGTTTAACGTTAAAAAACAGTGCAATAGTATATAATAAAATTGATTATCAATGAAAACTATGTATTAATTATATTTTTAATTTCTTAACATATTTCATATGTTTCTTAGGCACCACACCAAGTGGAGTTTCAAAAATATCCTTGAAAATCAAAAATATATACTTGATACGCATAGTTATTAAATTGTATTTATAAAAAATCGAAAATATATTTAAACCGAAATTATATTTCTGATTTCAACTATAAGTAAATAACAATCAAAAGTGGCTCATGCTAATAGGGGTGAACTTGTTTGCTTTGAGAGAAAATCAAAAATATATTTTCGGTTTGTATTAAAAATATATTTTTGATTCCATTTTTTCATTTTTTGAAGGGTGTATTTCAAAACGATAAATTATAATTGTATAGGGTGCAAATCGGAAGTACATTTGCGATTTTCTAAGAATATTTTCGAAATTACATAGAGTGTTTTTCACCCTTATTGGACGGAATAAGAAACCTACTCAATTTATTTAAAAATCACATGTCTTAAAATAAAATTATAAATAAATAAATAAAATTGGAGACAATAAAGACATTAAAAGTAGTGAATTGTCGATGTAAACTAGTTTAACACTATTATTCAATAAAATTATAACATTCTATCATATCATATCAATATTTTAAAATTAAAAATATAACATACACGTCTTTGATTGATGGATTGATTTACTAAAAAAAAAAATTACATTGTGGAGGTACTCTTTTTTTCTCCCGACAATAAAGTTATCTCTTTTTCCTTATGTGACCATTCTTAATCTATTGATATAGCCTTCCTACATATAAGGAAGTACTTTATTCAACATTTAACATATAAATGCCTTAACAAAAAATAAAAAATTATTTCTTTAACATTCAACATATAAATGGCTAGTCAAAAAAGTCAATTATTTTTATTTTTAATACACTAAATACAATATGCACTAGTTAGCACTTTCCATAACAAGATAACTAGGAAAAATGTCTCACCTTCAATTGCAAAAAACTTGGGATTTATTTCATCATCTGAGATGCATCTCACTTTAATGAATTGTGTCATCCATGGAAATGTCATTCTACTGCATCTTTCTTTACTACTTATTTTAGGACAGTTGAAAATGAACAATCCTATTCTCTTCCAATATCTGTTCTTTTGAAGATCCTGCTCGATTGTAGTAGGGAAAGGAAGCTCGGGCAAATATTCCAATTTCTTGCAATTCTCCAAGTTCAAATATACAAGCTTGGAAAGCTCCCCAAGGCTAGGCAGTGTCACAAAATTGTTCCCTCCAAGATTTAACATTTCTAACCAGTGTAAGCATCCAATTGCCTCAGGGAGTAGTTGACTTAAACCACAATAACTAATATTAACTTCACGTAAACAATATATGTTAAGCAAGGAAGGAAACATAAATGTGTTTGTTGTGGGAGGGGGAATCAAGGAATGGTAAGGCTTTGAGGTCCATTTGCAGATGGAGGACGTTGATTGGGAATGTGAAGCACTTTCACTTATATCCAAATGCCTTGTATTGTTAAACTCTTTGAAACAACACCGAGAACACCCAGACATTTTTAGAACTGTAAGAGAGCTGAGACTAAACATGTTGTTGGGCATGCTTACAAGACTTTTGCAACCTTTTAAATTCAACAAAACAATCTTTCTTAGAAGCTCAATAGATGGATCCAACATCTCAAGTTTAATACATCCTTTAAGATTTAACCGCTCAAGATTAGGGAACTCTCTAAAATCTGGCATCTTTATTATACTTTTGGAGTGACTCATATCCAAAATTCTCAACTTGTGAAGATTCTGTGTGAAAGATCGACAAAAGTAAAGGCATTACTTTCTCTTGTTTACAAATTTACCTTCAAAAGGAGGAATGAAATGAAATGTTTCAATTTCTGAGAAAAATGAGAATTTAAAGTACCTTCTTGCCTTCTCAAAGTTGTTTGATGCTGCTATACTTCAATATCAACTCAACAAGTTGATTGGGCTGAAAACTTGATGGCAAACACGTGAAAGGATATTCATTCCACTAAATATATCTCAATTTGTTAGAAAGATAAATGAGGCTTCCCGATACTTTCACATACTTGAAGATGAGCAATCTAAGATTTGAAACGTCTTCGAATATCGCTACATCAATATCTTCGTAGTCTTCATATTCATGATCCAAAAATATGGCTTCAACATTCTTTTCCTAAAACATAGCAGAAAATGAAGAAAAAAGAACTTAAATAACTTTCTAGTTAGCATTTAAAATGGAAATATATATCCAAACAACTAATTTACCATATTTTCCAACACAACATCGTAGAGTTGTTTGTCAAACCACAGCCTTTTCCACTTTCCGAGATCTTTGCTTGTGTTTTCTGCAACAACATTTCTACCTAGCTCTGCCAACAAATTATGCATTAAAATCATTTCATCTTCAATGCTTATAAGTTACTTATCAATGAGAACTCTTAATCCAATATCAACATGAAGCCCACAATAATTTAAAACATTTTTTACATATTTCTCCATATGCATGTTGAAAAAACAAGCAATATGAAGAAATATTTCTTTTTCTGCCTCCCTTAGCCCATCAACACTTAATCGCAACACATCCATGACATATTTGTCTGGACTTTCTCTCAATCTAGCCAATGCACTTCTCCATTCAGAGATATCTCGGCCATACAAAAATGAACCCAATACTTTAATTGCTAGTGGTAGGCCATTGGCATAATTTAGTATGCCATTAACCAACTCTTCATAACTATTCAAAATGTGATCAAGTTTAAAAGCTTTTCGACACAATAACTGAAGAGAGTTAGACCAATTCAAGAGAGAAACTTGGTAAAATGCATCCACCCCATACTGTTTTCAATATATGCTCATCTCTAGAAATGATAATGATTCTATTACCGGCACCTAACCATTCACGATGCACAGTTATTTGTTCTAGTTGTTCGACTTGACCAACATTCTCAAGAATCATAAGGGCCCTTTGACGACATAGCCTGCGTCGTAGCAGATTTGTTGCGTTGTAATGATTACATACATGATGGTACTCTTGTCCGATAGTTTGATCTAGAATTTGCTTTTGTGCACCGAGTGGACCATCATGTAATCTATAAATTTTGCTTAAATCATCAATAAAACAACACACACCAAATTGTTGAGAGATTCGGTCATATAAAATAGTAGCAAGCCTCATATTCCTTATTCCTCCCGTCCCGCAAATTCCTACCACATGGACATCATCAACGAGTCCAAAAGTAAAAGCTCTTCTAATTCTTGGATGGTAATTCAAACTGAAATCATAATCTTTTAATAACTCCAACCATCTTCGCTGTCTCATATTCAATTCTTTCTGGTCAAATAAATACCTTAAACTCTTATGGTCACTAAACACCTCAAATCTAGAACCATAAAGATAATGCCTCCGAATCTTCAGTACAAAGACAATTGCAACAAGCTCTAAATCATGCGTAGGATAGTTCTTTTCATGAATTCTCAACTGTCTTGACACTTAAACAACAACCTTATCATTATGCATAAGCACACCTCCTAAACCCGTCTTATAAGAATCACAATATACTACAAAAGTTTCTCATGCATTAGGTAACGTCAAAATCGGAGCTGACATCAACCTTTTCTTCAATTCGGTAAAACTTTCTTCACATTGGATGTCCCACACAAAAGCTTTACCTTTATAAGTCAGCTTAGTCAAAGGAAATTCCAACTTAGAAAAACCTTCGATGAACCTACTATAATAACCAGTAATCCCAAAAAGCTTCTAATCTCGGTAACCGACTTTGGAGTTTTCCATTGCAACACAACATCTACTTTAGATGGATCCACAACAATTCCACTACCTAATATGACATGACCAAGAAAACTAACCTCATTTAACCAAAATTCACATTTAGGCATCTTTGCATATAACTTCATCTCTTTCAAAACTTGCAATACTATTCTTAAATGTTCTGCATGCTCCTCTTTCGATTTAGAGTAATTCAAAATGTCATCAATGAACACCGCCACAAACCGATCCAAATAAGTATGAAAGATATGGTTCATGTATTCCATGAATACTCTCGGCTCATTGGTAACACCGAAAGGCATCACCGAATGAAATTTTGGTTAAGGCCAGACTCAGGATATTGTGACATCTGATCCGACATTACAAAACAGACAAGGTAGACATAAGCATAACAGTGCAGAAAATAAATAGCACAAAGAATTGTTAACTCAGTTCGGTTCTAACCAACCTATATTTAGGGGCATACCATGTAACACCCCAATATTTCAATTATTAAATAATTTGAATTTTTAATTATTTATTTAATTAAAAATTTAAATTATTGTATTTTTGGGATTATTAGAATTAATTAAAATAAGTGAAATTGAACTGTGGTGTAAAGATACAGTATGAGAGTGTGTGTAGTAAAAGACTCTAAATCCTATTATTTGTTATTATTATTATTTTAGAATAATAAGGAATAAGAAAAGGAAAAGAGAAAAAGAGACACATTTGAGAATACTCATCATACGTGAAAGTGAGAAGAGCAGAAGGAAAGAGGAAAAACCAAGAGTGTCAGAATCCGACGAATCCTTAAGATAAGGGGTGATTTCGATTAATTACTATGCCTTATAGGTTTTGGGATCAATAAGATTGATTGGGCATGTCAGGAATCCCAATTTAGGATTTTCTAGGTTTGTAGGATTTATCCCAATTGTTGTCGAATTGTGTAGAATTGAATAAATTTCATGATATATAATTGTTAGGAATGATCGGAATATGTTATATTGCATGGTACTGTTGTTGTTTGATCGATTCTACTGCCTTGGGATGTATGAGTTCGATTGGGAAGGACTTAGACCAGGCATTTCAGTGCTTGGTAGTAGTGATAAGAATTGTCAAAAATATGTATTTATGCTACTATAGGTCGCAGAAACCGGTTCCCATGTGGGAGGAACCGGGTTCCTGGTACAAAATCTAGAGAAGGAGTTTTCCGAGTCAGTAGGAACCGGTTACTCCTGAGGAGGAACCGGTTACTCCTGGAGAGGAACCGGGTTCCAAGTGAAAATTTTACACCGAAAAATAACATTTTTAGCAGGAACCGGTTTCCTGTTTAGAGGAACCGAGTTCCCCATATATTTTTCCAGAGAGCGTGATTTTGAGACTTGTGGGAACCGGGTTCTCCCTGGGAAGAACCGGTTACCACTGTACCATTTTGAAAAATAACTAAACTTTAAAAATTCATAACTTTCAAATCGTAAGTCCGTTTTAGTCGCCGTTTTGGACGTTGTTTCTTAAATTTAATACTCTATTTTATAAAATGAAGAAAATAATTGTAACTTGAATTTATTTTGAAAATGTGTCGAATTCCGAATTATGCAGTTTGTTACTTTGTGCATACTTGGTGTATATGCAGTGGTGTATCCGTGATATTTGACTGTATCAGGTTTTGGGTGGATGAAATGCATTGTTTATGCTGTTTGATGTGTACATGATCAATAATGTTATCATGTTCTGGTTTGGTGTTGGTTTATGATGTTGATGTGATCATAATTTATTGAATGTTGCATGCTTTATGATGTGCATGCATATACATTTTGGTGGTAGCTAATTCCCATTGTGTGAAATTAGTGAGTATTGCCAATAACCGTTCCCGGGTGATTATGGGTGGTGAGGCTGGATTCATGTCCGGGTGATTATGGACGAATCGATGTTGGTGACTTAGTTCACTTTTTGGTACCACATGCATAGAGTCGTGCATTTGCATTTGTGTGAATTATAACATGATAGGATGGTTTCATGTGCTATAATTTGTTTGTCATGTATGGATGTATGCTTATAAATTGAATGGTGAAAAATTGACTTATCTGATTATGCTAAAAATTATGGATTAATATACTTGAGATATTTTATTGTTTTGAGAAACTTATAATGCATTGTAATTATGATGAAGTCTCACCCTTACTTTGATGATTTCAGATTGAAGTTTAGCGGCTTAGGAGCTGGTGAGGATGGCTCATTGAGCTATGCATTTCTTATTACGTATCGGTGTCATGCTCTGATTTGTAAAACTGAGGAAGGTTTAGTTTAGAGTTATAATTAAACTCTATTTTATTTATTAAATTTATTTTGGAATAATTATTGGTTGCATTTATTCCGATTTTGATGATGATCCCGCTGTGTAGAACATGTTAGTTTCCTGGTTTAATTGGAATTGTTCTTTAGTGAAGCATGACATTTCAATGAAAGTTTCTTTTAAATAAATTGTAATGCCCTTTTGTTACATGTTAGCTCTAAAAGTATTAATAATCGCGGGGTATTTTAGAAGGGTGTTACATACCAAACCCGGAATGAAGTTCACTATCAGCAGTATTAATTTGGAGGGAAACCATCTTGTTTGCACTCCTCACTTAATCACATTACCCAATGACCCTTCTACCTAAGATACCACACTTAGATATGAGAATCTCCGCTCACTTCCAATCACCTCAGTGATGTCTATCAACTACTATCACCCTAGAAACTACATCGACTGCTTGGCTCCTATTAAAATCAGCTTGGAGATACCTCACTCCAAACACAACTAAAACAGTTTGAAGATACCACACTTCAAACATAATACAAAAACAGTCAACTTGTGGCACAAACTAACTAAGACTAAAAGCAATATGCCTCTAACTTAGGACACACCTTGGAGTTACTTCACAATTTCCTCCAAGAGCATAACACCCTCTTACCTATAGGCTTCGAGGTGTACACATGGTGACCTTCCCACAATCTGGGAGGTTCACTCTACGGACTCAGTCTTAAAAAGTACATTATATTTAATCACGACTGGTACCAAAACTTAGGTTACAGAGCTCCTATTTATAACCTACTACTCAACTGGAATTGAGCCTTTAAAATATAACAAACTGCTGCTAAAACTGCTCCAAGATATTCTCCACAAATATCTCCATATTGTTATAACAACAATTATAGAATCAATAAATCTGCAACAGATTCTCCTATAAAGTCTCCCTAATATATCTCCATAATTTTGGGCACCAAGTAACAACAAGTAAGTTGTTACAATTCTGCAAAAGATTCTCCTTAGGAATATTTTGCTTCATAACAGAATCCAATCTGTCAGCTCAAACAAGATGTCGTAACATCTTCTTCGACATGTTGCTCCAAATGTTGAGACATTTCAACAAAATATGTTTCCCCATTAAATATAACTTCAACCTACTTTCTCCTTACAAGTTATAAATCTTATTTAACTTATTGCTGCTAAATTAGTTTTACCGAACATAAAGTCAATCCTAAAAATAGAGAATCAACAATCTCTCCCTTTGATTTATTTTGGCTAAAACTAATTTACATAACCTTTGTATTACAGAAGCATAATAAAATATACAAGGGTTTAAACAATTTAATCCAACAACAACAATTTAGAAGTCTTCAGTAGTCATTGTTTATGATATTTCAAACTTTACAAGTGACAATCTTCAGTCTTCTTTTATGATGCTGAAACATAATACTAGGAAATCTTTCTGGCAAGTCCAACTCCAATGTTCTCTCTTTCTTTTAAGGATCTCACAGATCACACAAAGTTTCTCCCCCTTAAAAGTTGCTCTTTAGAGATAACATAACATAACCAATTCTCCCCCTTTTAGCCATAATAAGACAAAGAGTTGTTGAAGAAGAACTCACTATAGCTCAGGAAACATAACATCATAGGCACCATCTTCATAAAGAAGGAGAAATATTGAGGCCATGATGCACATGAGGAAGAAGATACTAAATACTCCCCCTCAAACTGAGAACTATGCTACGACACATATTGACACAACATCCTCTTTTGGATCACAAGAGGAAACTCACTAACAGAAACAAACACTTGAACTATTCATTTACAGACATAGAGAACCAGACCTCTATATTGGATAACTCAGAGCACAAGACACAATTTGTGTTCATAACTCAAAAACAAGACACTGGACAAAAATACTTGCAGAAAATGCAAGAATCAGCAGACTCAGAACAGGACATCCTATTCAACATCTTTGCAAAACAGCTGCAAAGAATGACCTCAGACTTAACAACGTCTGAACACTACCCATTTTCCCTATATTTTCCACAAGTTGACAAACATAACCTTCACAGACTCTAAACTTACTCATATCCGAACGAAGGACATGAGAGTAAAACAAATGAAGATACAAAAAAAAGTGAAGGAAAGAAAAAGAAACAAAAAGACACTCTATATACCTGAGCAACCATGTTGATTAATTCCTCCTTTTATTCATTACATTTACTAGTAGTTGCTGATACTAGTAAAGTCTTCAGACTAGAATAGCAGTCATGCATTACCAGAGCATACTAATTTAAACAAACTTAGAATCTTCTTATTCTAGACCAAAGATAGAACTGCCACTTCTGAATGAGGTGATATAATATCAAGATCCATAATCCCAAGTCTCTTCCACAGACTAATTACTCTACTGTTGTTTCAGGCTACATACTTCTTGATATTAATTCAACAACTAAGCCTTACTGCTACTAGCACTTTTCATCTACTACCATAAACTAATTGTGATGTGTATTTTTTTGTTAAAATTCAAGTCTATTAGTACTATTTAATATTATTAAATGAATTAACTAATTGGATTTTCTTAAGTATAATTAAAACTAGCAAAAAGTACGGAAGAAACAAGGTAAGGTATCAGGAAGAAAAAAAAGAAAACAAAGCAAACGTAGCATTAAGGGGTGTGGCTCCCAACTTGGTTCCATGTGGCCCCACCACCTTTTCCTATACCCCTATGGCGTCCACGTCACTTCCCATGGCCCCCATCTCACCTTCCCATGCGCCCATCTCATGATAAGTGGCCCCCTCCACTTATCTCTTTAACCTTAGCCCTTCAGGCTCCCACCACTTGTCTCTTCTTCCTCCCAAACTTCATTATAACCATTAAATTTACAACAACTTAATTGTATTTCTCTGCAACATCGTTCTCTGACAATTTGAAACTAATTTTTAATCGATCACTAATTCAAATCTAACCCATGGAACATTTCAGTTTTGATCGCTAATCCGAAACAATTTTCAACGTGATCCAACAGCAATATAACAAGGTTATCAACGAGAAACAACTTTTTCAACACAGGTAATTCAACATCAACACAGGCAATTCATAGGATAACAACCACATCGTAACAAATAAAATTCATAACAGATACAATCAAACATACACACAGTAATATTGCACCAACCCAATTCCCTGCATACCACTTATCATAAATCCCATTATAGAGTCAGAATTCCGCCCTTACCTTGGATTGAAGGTTGGTCTTTGACTCTACGATGCAATTACGAACCCTAGCTTTTTGCCCCCTTTTCCACTACTCCCTTTCTCTACAACTTTCTGACATTCAAACTTCCAAGATTTTTCTCAATTACCTAATTTCTTATATTATATAACTTAACTTTTAATTTCTATTAATTCTATTGGACTTAATTTTCACACCTCCATCTTACTACATACCACCATTTAAATAAACCCAGCAACTTAATCTTATATTATTCTAATATTATCGCTAATCTTAAGCAACTAAAATAATCAACCGAATAACAACTTAGCAACATATAACAACATTTCACACATTTCAACAAATAAATTGAAAATAATTTAACTAAACAATTAATTAAATAAATGGGCGTTACACAAAGCCCTAACACAAACCACCGAACAAGATTGCAAGATCACAAAATAACAAATTGCACCGAACAAGAATCATCGATTAGAAATCAGTGCCGAAAAACAATTGTTAAACATCAATAAGCAATTAACGAACAGTGTGAACAAGAATTGATTTCGATAAAAACAAAATCAAGATCACGGAGCAGCGACACAAAATCAGAAAGACGAAATCACAAGATGACGACCAAGAACTCAGAATAGCCAACGACCACAAGGTTTTGACTACCGGAAAAACAGTTTCAAAACGAACACGAAAGAGGTTTTGAAACGAACACGAAAGAGATTTCGAAACAAATACGAAAGAGAAGCATTTCGAGAGCGACCCAATGGGGTGTCCCTGTTCAGCCAAGACAATTAGGTTTCACAGGTTGATCAAACACCTTCTGATACCATATCAGGAAAATAAGTTTGATATCTTTCTCATTGTTATTTCTTTTATATATATATATATATATATATATATTGTTCTGGACTGGCCCACATTCTAGGGCCAATAGAACAAAGGCCCAGTTGCCCTTGGGAAATAGCTTGGTATATCTACGCGGGGGCCACGTGGTGTTGGCTGAAGATTTTGATATCTATGATTCGAAATGAAATCATTGAGCTCGAAACGAAATGATATCAATGTTCGTTGGAATGAAGAAATGTCATAGTTCAGAATGAGAGAATTGGCTCTTCGAGTGGATATGCTGAAACTTGGAGCTTCGAATGGCAATTATGATGATACATATAAAGGAAGCTTCGAAGCGGTAATGGGGTTATACCTGAAAAGTGAGTTCGAAGTCGAAGTGGTCAAGGTATTTGAAATTCAAATGTGAAGCGGGATAATTGGAAGTTAGAACATATGCGCTGGAGGCAGTTCGAAGACACGTGGAAGCTAGAGATGCACAGTGTCCTGCATGTTATGAACGTGGCAAGATCTCATAAGTCAGACCGTTATGGTCGAAATAGTATAAATAGGAGTCTTAATGTTAGGATTTCGTGTGTCATATCTACTGTACAAAAATTCAGTAAACATTCAAAATACCACATGGCTAGGGAAACCAATGCTCGAATGATGTACGTATGATTGCACCAAAACTTTCATTATTCAATAATGCATCTTTATCTTTCCAGTTCATCTTTATTTTACAACAATGTCTTTTAAATTCTTTACATTCAGAGTCATTTAACTTTCCTTGTATTTAACGTTTTCTTACATTTCGAAATCCTTTACTTTTCTGAAACTTTTACATTAACGCTCTTATTTTCCAGAAAGATTTTACATACTTGTTTTTACATTCTTGTCTTTTACATTTCATGCTTTTACTTTGAAAATCTTTTACATTTAAAAGTCATTTAAGCATTCCTGCATTTATACAATTTTCTGCAATTCGAATCTTTATGCTTTTACTGGTTGAAATCAGTTTTATGTTATGTGCTTGATCATATTACTAAGTACTTGAACGTCATAATCGAAACACCTTTATATATATAAAACATTCAACAACAAGTCTTGAACATGGGTCCTTATTTTAAGTGTATACAAACGGCCAATACCCCATAGGATCAATCTAGTCGATCCTGCAAGTTACCAAAGGAATTGAATAACAATTATAACGCTTATTTGATAGTTTGGAGGACTAGCGGTTGTTTCACCAGAAATCACTGTGAACAAATTGGCACACCTGGTGGGACAGTCATTGGTTGTCACAAATTTAAAATAAGGACTATAAGACATAACTATTATAAAGACTTCTTTCTGAGTAAATAAAGTTCATTGGTATATGAACCTTAGGAGTGGTAGAATAACTAACAGTAACCAACCTTTACCTAGAAGAAATCGAAATAATAGGATGTCGGATCCAAACAATCCACAAGGGGAACAAAATGCCCCAAATGCAACAGGCACTAATGCATCCTTTTCGACGTGGACGCCCACGATCCCTTCAATGCATATTCTACTAATAGTATGGCCACGAACGTGGCATGTCAACGAACAATTCGATCCTAGGCAATACAGAACCACGGTATCCGGGGATTTGTCCCACCATCGTGGGCATGACCCATTTCGCTACCCCACCACCAACTAGACCATTCGGCCGATAGTAATAGGCCCGAAATTCCCAAGATGGAATGCCAACATCTTTTATGGCGTGTTTACGACTTGACGTCGAACGCGCCACCACACTTAGGGTCGGATCCGGGCTAATCAATTCATGACAAATAACCAAGGGTCAAGTTATAGTGCCGTCTTAACCACGAGAATCAAATGGCTTTTAGGCGCTTAATGGATGATAGTAACCATAATATGATAGGAGTGTTAGCACAAACTATGCAAGAAATCTTTGCCCCAATAGTTCAAAATGTGACCGTGACAAACAGAGAGAACGCAGATATGAGTCGAATAGCGATTTCTTTCTCCGAGGCGTAACCGTGCATTGGTTCGAACGATTATCATAGAACAGTTGTTGATGACGCACCCTATAGGCCATCCGAGAGGGAGTTAACTTGGGGCAAGAGCACAAGGGTAGATGCCCTGATTCGAGAAGAACCACAAAGGGATTGATAGAACCACTAGCAAGGGTCGAAGACTAGATGCCCCATGATTCGAGAGGAACCACAAAGGGAATTCGAACCAAGGGTCGAAAGACTAGGAGTCCTTCGAGAAGAACAACCTAGAGGAGTTGTCATGGTAGGTCGAAACCAAGATATGCATTGTCCATAGAGTACGAAATAACAATATCTTGGCAGAAAATAATCTAACTACCATGATAGAGAGGATCATGGCCCAAAATGGCCTTAATACAGGGATCAGAAGGCCAAATTATGCCTCCCCTATAGCAGATTATGTAATGCAGACTGATTTACCAAGGGGATACAAGATCCCTAAGTTTACAAAGTTCACGAGATACCAATGAATCAACAATGAACACATAGCCGATATCCGACGCCAGGACATAGCGAATAATGAGAACCTTAGGATTAAATACTTCCCAAGTTCCCTCACAAAAAATGCTTTTACATGGTTCACCACGTTGCCCCCTGGATCAATAGACACCTGGACTCTCTTAGAGAGGTTGTTCCATGAACAGGTCTACATGGGACAGCCCAAGATAAGTCTAAAGGAATTGGCAAGTGTTAAAAGGAAGTTTACTGAACCTATTGATGAGTACTTAAATAGGTTCAGACTTTTGAAATCTAGATGTTTCACAGTAGTCCCTGAACATGAGTTAGTCGAAATGGTCGCTGGTGGCCTGGACTATTCTATTCGAAAGAAATTAGACACACAATACTTGAGGGATATGGCTCAATTAGCAGATAGGGTTCGACAAGTCGAAAGGCTAAAGGCCGAAAAGGCCAGGGCTTTCAAAAGTAATAAGAAAGAAAGAATTTCCTATGTCGAAACAGAGGAAATTGAAGATTATCCTGAATTCGAAGAGGTCGAAATAGATCTCGCTGAATTAAAACAGGCTCCACCCTACTCTTGTAAACTATTAGTCCCCACGAAAGGGAAAGAGATTGTTGAAAATGAGAAAAATGACAAGTTTCCAAAGAAGGTGTATACCTTCGATGTAACAAAGTGTGATGAAATCTTCGATTTACTTGTCAAAGATGGCCAATTAATTGTGCCACCAAACGTCAAAATACCTCCTTTAGATCAAAGAAAGAAAAGAGGATTTTGTAAATATCATAGTTTCCTAGGCCACAAAACCTCACAGTGTTTTCTTTTCAGGGACTTGATTCAAAATGCAATTAAAGAAGGCAGATTAAAGTTTGCTGATAAACCAGAAATGAAAGTGGATGAAGACCCTCTGGATATTGCAGACACCAACTACTCCGAGCCTTCGAGCATTGGAGAAATCAATATGGTGGAAGCGGACCAAGGGGCCACTATATTGAAAGAGGAAAGCACTGAGAACGAAAGTTGGGTGTTGGTCGAAGTCAACAATGGAGTCACTGAAGACATCCACAAACAACTAGAGACTTCGATCAAGTCAATGCCAGCTGTTGTTTCGAAAGAAATCCAGCATCGAGGGCCGAAAACCGTAGGAATTGACACAAAGCATCAAGGCCCGAGGCTCAAACCGAGAAGGTACATTACAAAGCAAGCTTCCTCACAAAGAGATCCGATACCTTGGTGAACCTGTGGAAGTTCGACTATCTGGTAAAATATTCTTCCCCAGAGAGTTCGAAAATCCGAATCGAAGACGTCAAGCCCACAGGATGGGGAGATGATGATGCAATAGGGGAAGCTAGAGATGGTGGCATTCCTAAGAAGAAAGTCTGGGACACCTTAGGGGAACCCAGTGGAAAATTTGATTATCTGGTAAAATACTCTGCCCCAGAGAGTTCAAAGATTCGAATCGAAGACATTAAACCATCAGGATGGGGAGATGTTGGAGAGAAAAAGGAGGATGTAGATGTCAACATGGTGGACATGGAGAGACCCTGTTTTGAAATGCAGGAAATGGAAAGATACCTTGAAAAAGAGAAATACAAAATGGAGGAGGGTTATGCTGTAGATACCAGCCTCAAACAATATCTCATGTCAGCCACAAGGAAATGTCAAATGATGCTTTGTCCAAGATGCAAGATCATATGCAACGAGAGGATTCACAGAGTTCGAAAGAAAACAAAGGGCTCGAATCGAGTAAATCCAAGACAACCAATTATTCGATGTTACCCTAGAGTCGGGAGAGTTTGTTGGAGTTCTTAGTTCGTCACAAAGGGCAACAAAGTGCGATTTAAGATGTTCAAAGAAGATACGACCGTACATGGTGAGCATTCAAACAATTCCATTCGCCCCATGCTAGAGTCATAAGGAAGTTGGTCGATGAGTCACGATGTTAATCAACGAAGCCCGATAGCCCATATCCAAAAGGTGCTCAAGGGTGACATTCAAAATCCTGTCAAGTACCAATGCATAAATGGTCGCAAGTCAAAGCCAATAGGGAAGGATAAATGGAGAGGTAATGAGTGAAATGCGCATGCCATGGTATATAGGAGACAATTCAACACCGCAGCAGGGAGGAACTAAGATTAGAGAATTATAAAGGTAAGAATCCCATGTCAAGATCCCAATGGCGAAGGCATCAACGAATTCGAAAGGCTGAAAGGGAAGCTTTGGCATAAAGGAGCGCCGACCAAAGAACAAAGAAATGTCAAGTACCAACAAACCAACAACAAGCAAGCTCGAAAACAAACCTCCGTAGGAGGTCGTTCTTTGAAACAAAACCAAGAATCGAAAGAATACACTCCAAGTCCGTAAGAAGACGAGGATATGCGATGATAACTTCAATCCGGGAGAATCCTCACTTAACCTAAACTGCAATGTGTTCAGATACTTCCGAGTTCGGACAGAGACCAAATCGAAGACCACGAGGAAGAGGATACTATAGATTTAATGAAACACGCACTTGCTACTATGTAATGGATAACGCACTCGGAAGCGTAATGCATTCTTCGAACACCCGAGCCAAAATGAAGAATCACTTGAAGCCATTGTTCATTCGAGCAAAGGCATGAGCCCATGGTGTGAACAAGGTCTTAGTGGATGGAGGCGCTGCTTAACTTAATGCCCGCTTATGCCGAAAAGTCAGAGTACAAAAGAGTGACGCCAAACCACACAACATGGTCCTATCCAATTATGAAGGAAAAGTAGGGCAAACTTTGGGGTGGTGCAAGTGAGTCGACCGATCGAATCAGGCCCACCATGTTTATGGTGATCGCCAAGGCCAACTATAATTTATCGCTAGGGAGAGAGTGGATCCATGGCGTTGGGGCAGTTCCTTCGTCAATGCACCAAAGGCTAGTCCTATGGAGAGAAGATGGTATAGTAGAGAACATCGAAGCGGACCAAAGTTACTTCATGACAACAGTCAATCTAGTCAACAAGAGGAATTATGACAAGTACCTGGCAAGAATAGCCCCTTGTACCCCAAGTGACGAAATGAACGAAACGAGGGATGCACACTACTATATGACCCTCTGCCATGATGGCATGTATTGGGATAGAAAAATAATTAAGGGAGATGAAGGAGTCGAAGGCACTTCGCAAAGACGGCCACCAGGCTGGGAGTTCGACAACCTTGCTCATGACTGAGTCTTCTTTCTTCGAAAGGATTTCGGCCTATATGGCTGAGAATGAATGGAAAGCGGCTTCAGAGGCTGCGATAGAAAAGACAGTTGAAATAAACAAACTCGAAGGGAATGGTTCGAAAGACTCACCCTGTGAAGAGAACGAAATAGATCAAAGGCTGATGCCATTTATGATATAACCTCGGGCTTCGAGAAGGATCCTATAAGCTGCAAAGAGATGTTAGCACAAGATCCACTCAAGAAGTAAATTTGGGGATGACAAAAAGAATAACTTATATAAAACTCAAACCAAGTCTCAAGCAAGAGGTGATCAAGTCCTCAAGAAAACAAAGATTGCTTCGTGGGACTATGACAAAATGCCTCGGTTTGAAAAGAGAGTTAGTAGACGATTTAAGGATGGCAAGAAGCCCATTAAACAAACTCCCAGAGGTTCGCGCAGATCGACAAAGATCAAAGCCGAGGTCGAAGGTTGCCATGCAAATTCATCAAAACCACAAGGTATGTCGAATGGTTAGCAAATATAGTACCGTATTAAAAAGAATGGTTCATCGAGAATATGCATAGACTTTAGGGATTTAAATAATGCAACCCCAAAGATCAATACTCTATGCCCGTGGTAAATGTTAATAGACTCTGCAGGATTCGAATACCTAAGTATGCTAGATGGATACTCGTTATAACCGATTTTTATTGTCAAGAAGATGTTGCTAAGACAAGATTTCGCTGCCAAGAGCCTTAGGAACCACGAATGGGTAGTGATGCCTTTGGTTTAAAAATGTCGGGAAACTTATCAAAGGGCAATGAATTCCATCTTTCATGATTTTATTGAGACATTCATGCAGTGTATATTGATGATATAGTTATCAAATCCATATCCTAAACCCATCTCGCATCATTTGAGCCAATCATTCGAAAGAATGAGAAAACATGGCTTAAAAATGAATCCCTTAAATGTGCATTTTTGTGCAGCAGAGATCCGGCTTCGTGGTTCATAAAAAGGAATCGAAATCAACCGAATAAGACCAAAGCCATCATGGAGACTAAAGCACCCACATCAAAAGGGAGTTGCAATCTCAGGGAAGATTAATTTCCTAAGATTAATTTCAATCTAAGTGGAAAAACACAAGCTTTCTCTCCACTACTTCGTTTAAAGCAAGGTCAAGCCTTCGAGTGGAACGAAGCACATCAGAAGGCCTTCGACAAGATTAAGAGATATCTCTCTCAGCCTCCTATCTTGTCTCCACCTTCATGGGGAAAGCCCATGAGATTGTATATCTTAATTTACTATAGGTAGTATGTTAGTACAGGAAGATAGTAATGACATCGAAAGAGCCATATATTATTTAAGTAGGGTGATGAATGATGCATAAACTAGATATAGTAATATAGAAAAGTTGTGTCTTTGTTTATACTTTTCTTGTATGAAACTCAAGTATTATATAAAACCTGTTGATGTTTATGTTTCATCTCATTTCGATGTTATCAAACATATGCTTTCAAAACCAATAATGCATAGCCGAATTGGTAAATGGGCTTTAGCCAGAATATTCTTTGACTTTCATGCCTTTAAGAGTCGTGAAAGGTCAAGTAATTCGATTTCATTGTGGACCATTCATTGGTCGAACAGCATATCATGGGTTATGTCGAAATGCAACCCTGGAAGCTATACTTTGATGGTTCGACCCATAGAGGGCAGTGGTGTTGAGTTCTCATAATTTCTCCCGAAGGAATTCCAACAAAATTCAAGTATAAGTTGGATGGTCCTCGTGTTCGAACAACGGTCAATACGAAGCCCTCATCGTTGACTTGTTGGAATTGGGGCAACTAGAGTCAAAATCAAAGGTGATTCAGAGTTAGTGGTCAAGCAGATAACAAAGAAATATAAATGCATAAAGGAAAATCTGATGACCTACTTTGTCATAGTTAATAGGCTGCTCAAACAATTCGAGTACATGGATATTCAAAGACATACCAAGAGTAGAAAATCAAGAAGCAAATGACCTAGCACAATTAGCTTGTGTTATAAAGTTTCTGCCAAAAACTTAGAGGATTTGATCGAAATAAGAGGAAGAGTCATGGCTACTAGACTTACACCATCAGATCTAGAAAATATTAAAATAAGTTATGGTGATAAAGATAGGTTCAAGTATTAGCCATAAACACTTTAGCGTATATGATTACAAATCCATTAATAAGGTATTTAGAAAATCCAACATTGAATGTGGACGTAAAAATAAAATATAGAGCATTATCATATGTCCTTATGGAAATGAACTGCTCAAGAGGACTCAAGAAGGCGACACTCAAATGCTTGGGAGAAAGTGAGGCATATCTAGCATTATCAAAAGTACACAAGGTATGGACATCAAGGTGCCATAAAATGAAGTGGTTGCTATTTCGATATGGTATGATCGCCCAAGATGCTCAAAGATTGTATAGATTTTGCCAAAGGATGTGAAGAATGCCGTAAACATGCGATTCAACATGCTCCCAAGTGAGTTGCATTCGATCATTAAACCATGGCCCTTTAGAGGATGGGCATTAGATTTAATAGGAGAATCAATCCTGCTTGTCTAAAGGTCGAAATATATCTTGGTAGGAATAGACTATTTCACCAAGTGGATCAAGCAATACCATTAGTAGTCAGATCAAGAGGCTATCATCGAATCCATACGTAAACAAATTATCTATAGGTTCGGATTGCAGAGAGCATAACCACGCACCAAGGATCCGTGTTTATCGGTAAAAGATGCAAGAATTTGCCCAAGAAATGGATTTAAGTTGCTAACATCAACACCATATTATGCTCAAGCAAATGGTCAGGTCGAAGCAGCCAACAAAGTAATAATAGGTTTGATTAAAAAACATGTTGGTAAAAAACCAAGAAATTGGCATAAGACTTTAGATCAAATACTATGGGCCTGTAGAACATCTCCTAAAGAAGCTACTAACACTACACCTTTCCAACTAACATTTGGTCATGATGCAGTCTTACTAGTAGAAATTCATCTACAATCAGTTTGAATTCAAAGGCAAAATGAAATCCCATCTTCTTTATATTGGGAAATGATGATGAATGAGTTAGTCGAATTAGATGAAGTTAGATTGCATGCATTGGAAATCCTGATGAGGCAAAAGGAGAGAGTGGCCAGGGCATATAACAAAAGGGTGAAAGGTAAAACATTCAATACTAATGACTTGGTTTGGAAAGTTATATTGCCCATGGACAAGAAAAATAAAGCATTAGATAAATGGTCACCTCATTGGGAAGGACCGTTTCGAATAGTAAAAACATTTTCAAATAACGCATATGAGATCGAAGAGTTGGTGAGTGATAAACGAATTCTAAAGGTTAATGGGAAATATCTAAAGAAGTATAAGCCACGCCTGCAGGAGATTCGAATAATAATATAATCAAACAATGTAAAGAAATGCCAAAATGGTGATATTAAAATTGCCAAAATGGCATTGTTAGGTGTTACAAACAAACATTTAAACAAAATATAAGATTCATTAAACAGACAATCTTTAAAAATGAGGGTTGTTCCTCAATCGATCGAAGATACTCCTAAAAGACTCAAGCTTTTGTTGATTGAAGCGCTTGGCTCCTTCTAAGATGGCAACTTCACCCTTGAATTGCTCAGCTGCTTCTGTCTCGGCAAGCCCTTTGTTGAGGAGCTCTTCGAATCGATGGCCAAAAGTATTGGTGTCATATGCCATCTGCTGCTGCTGGGCCTCCTTGATCTTGTGTTGAAGTTCCTGAATCTGTTTCTCCCAGAGAAGGATGGATTGAGCTCGAAGCTCATAATCAGCTTTAGCCTGTTTGATATGCATGGCATGCTCTTCAACTTCTTTAGAAAGCTTTGAAGCATGCTCATAAGCAAGATCCATTGCGTCGCTTCTTGGACCTTGTTGGTAGCGATTCATCTGGAGGAGACATCCAATACATTGTCAATCAAAGATTGAAGTTCGAACAGATGGTGCTAACTTCCAAAGAACAATTGGTGAGGTCGACTTGGTTGAGAAGTCCTTCATGATAAAGCAGTCAGATCGCCTTCTTGAGTACTTTAAATAAATCCACCTCTAGGATGGTTTTCCTAATCTTGTGAAGAAGTACAATCCTATCATCAAGGCGAATTAGTGGTCGCACCAAAGACCATTTTAGGAAGCGGAGTGTCTCTCCGAGCCGCTTAGCCTTCATGTACCCAATAGGGTCACGTTTAAGAGGGCTAACCTCTTCGCTTGTTCGACGTTGAGGGGATTTGGGAAGTTCCATGCGCAACGGCGTAACATCCATCTCGAACTCCATTGGTTCATTAGTGGGAACATCATCACCTTCATTATTTGCTTCTTCATCATCCTCTTCATCATCAATCAAGTCCACCACCTCGATGTCATCATTTTGATTACCACCAGCATCGGATTCCGTTCCTTCGCTCGAACCTTTTTCAGCCTCTTCTCCTGTTTCATCCTCAGATCCTTCATCACTAGAATCTTCGCTCTCTTGAGATGCATTGGCTTTTTCCTCTTCAGTTTGAGTTGCCTCTTTACCCTCTTGAGGGATTTCGAGAGGAGATTTTTGTTGAGAAGTTTCTGGAGGCACCTCCTCAGCAACGTCATGTGTTAGTTCATCTGTTTCTTTAAGAGGAGGCGAAGTGCCTTGGTCATCTGGCTGTTCAGAAGCTCCAGTTGGAATTGCCATATTAGAAGAGCCTTTGTTCTGCACCAGATTGCTTGAATCTCCATGAGGAGAAGAATGGATCGGAGCAGCTGTTTGTTGGGTCGGGATCGAAGTAGTCGCAACTGGAGTTGAATCATCCTACACAAATGAAGAAAGATTATAAAGTTTGTATTAAGGTACGAATAACTGCCTTTGTTAGAAAGAATTCGAATTACCTTTGGATTATCTGAGGAAATATTGCTGTCTATGTGTTCCAACATTACGTTGGAAGTCGAAGGTGGATTTTTGGATTTTTGTGAGGGAGCAACATCCCTGGAATCGAGTCCAGAGACATTAGTATCCTTTGAGTTGTCTTTCTTTTTGCTTCTTCTTCGAAGCAGTAGGTGAACTTTCCCACCGAGTCTTCCCACCGCGTAGGCTTTCTTGGAGTGGTTGGTGGGAGTTTACTAGTCTGAAATGGTGCAAACATAAGTTAGACTTCAATCATAAGTTCAGGCCTATTCGAAATACCAAAATAAACTGTTTACCTTTTGGGTCGGAGCAGTTGTTGGAGTTGGAGCAATGGTGTTTGTTGTTGTTGTTGTGGTTGCAGGAGTAATTGTTGGAGTTGCTTTGGACACATCATCATTGGTTTCGATGGTTTGTTGAGAGCTGCTTCCTTCTTTGGCCTTCGATGCAACAGTCTTGATTCTGATGGCTGAAAATCGAAACAATTAAGACGAAATGTTAAAATAAAGAAAGCAAGAATTATTTGGGGATTTCCCAAGCATTCAGACTTTCATTCGAAAGAATCGACATGGCAGAAAGGTCATAGCGAAGATGCCCTGGGAAATTGTGGAGCCAGTGTCGAGCCCATGTCACAGTCTCAGATGGCTTTGGTTTCTTTTGAGATTTGTATTTGGACATCTCTTTGAAAGTCAACCACCAAGGGTATGGGGGAAACCAAGCCGAGCCGCCCGAGGTAGTTTGGGAAACTTAGGTGGATGCATTTCGAGTGCCAACCTATACCTATCCTCAGGTGACAACCCTGAAGGAAGCCTGAACTTAGAAACTTTTTCTTTAAATTTTTCCTTCAAGGTTTGGGACGCTCGATATAATGTGGACTCCAAACGTGTGGGATCATAAGTTGTTTCGAAGTAATTCTGGAAAGCTCTAATTTCTTGAGCATGAGTAAGCATACCTTTCTTTTTGTGTACCTGCACATCGAATGCAGCAGTTAGTTTCTCTTCGATGGTGAGAGTATCAAACATACAAGATTGGTAGAATTTAGTCCACCAATCCATAAAACCTTTGGATGAAAAATAAGATGGTTCAAAAGAGATTAATTCAAATTGAGCAAAATCTTGATATTGCTCCTGCTGCAGTTTGGCTTCTCTAGCCTTGAAAGTTCGACCAGAGGTAATAGAGCTATGAGTCTGAAAGAGGGGTTCAGGAATTAGTTGGCATAAACCAAATTGTCTCGAAACGAAGTTGGGTTGATAGGCAAATAGAAGAATTTGATTCTTGGTCGGAGTGATTCTTGAAGAGATTAGTCTTGGAAGCAAGAAGGCTTTCCAGATATCTGGGATCTCTTTACACTTAGCAGCCTCCGAAAGAGGCATGGTGAACCATGACGGTCCATGAGCCCTCGAAGCAAAAGGCGCCATAGCCTCTTCGAACTTATGTTTCTTGGAAAAGAGCATAATATATTGTGAGAATAGGATCTGGAAATCAACCTTATCATCACTTGGAGTCAGTCTCCTTAGCCTTGTGCCTTCAACAATTCGATCCATTACTTCTGGATCTTTCTCAACAATAGTATCAGCAGTAGAGAGTGAAGATTCGAACATGGCATTAAGCCATAACTGGAGCAACCAGAAAGGGCCAGCTAGCAAGATATTCTTAGGGGGTGTGAGATTTTAAGCTCGAAACAGCTGACCTCAAACTTTCATAAAGGTCAACTAGTAAGAGTTCACTTAAATTAATCCTCCTATTTTCATGTAAATCCCTTGCTAGAGGAATAAACCTGCTGGCTACTTGAAGTGACCTACTGCAGAAAACATATCTTGATAACTAGAGGGTGAGAAAGGCAATATGTTCGACATCAGAGACATTATCACCTTCAGTGTGATAATGACTGATAAACTTGGAGAAGCTGGCTAATTTTATGTCGAAGTCAATGATGCTTGAATGTTCCTCAGAATCAGGAACATATGTTTCTCCTACTGGTGATAATCCAGTGATAGCAGCTATATCAAAGAACGTAGGTGTGATCATCCCTCCAGGAAGGTGAAAGGTATTATAAGTACTATCCCAAAAGTACAGGGATGCAAAAAGCAAAGGGTGGCTGTAGGTGAAGCCTGGTTTCGATAATTTGAGGAGATTATAAATACCTAGTTCCTCCCACTGATGGGATCTCTTAACCTCCACTTTAGCAAACCAGTTTTGGTACGCTACATCAGCAGTAGGACAAGATCGAAATGGTTTAAAATTACTTTTAACATAGTCCAAAATAAAAGGATCTTTTGGGGGAGCCACAGGGGTTTCTACGTTTTTTGGAGCAGAGGGTTCATTAACATTATCAGTTTCTAACCTAGGGGTTTCCATTTGGTTGAACAAAGGTTTAAAATCATAGCAAACAGGGAATATGGTTCTAGTATCCTTCAGAATCTCAAAAACTGTCAGAGGGCCCATTAGGGCAAACCTCTTTCCAGAGGCATTGGTTGGGATTAATACCTGGGAAGAATACAAGAGTTCTTGTTCTTTGGAGATGCCTTGAGGTATAAGCACGGATTGGCCTTGGTGAATACTAACTTTGCTTTCCAGGATCGTTCCAGCATTCTTGTTCTTCTTCTTAGAAATCTTTTTTATCTGAGATGTTGTTGAAGACATTGTTGAAAGTTGTTAAGAATTTAGGGTTTTTAGCAAAGAGAGAAGAAGAAAAGAGTTCAGAATGTGTAAAAAGAGTAAAAAACTAAATCTGTTTGGTTTTATAGTGAGGAAGTTGAAGCGCTCATCAACTAAGGCCAAGATACGTGGAGGTCGTAGGTTGGACACGGAGTGGGGTGGCGTAAAGTAAGCATTGGTAACAAGCATGATTAAAGATAATCATTGTCTTTAATAACCGCACCATTCCGTGGCAACTGTTTTGAAGCGGTTCGGAAACCCAAGAGCCGTCGTGACTGACGTAACGGAAATCATACACAGTGTCATAATTACTTAGGGTCATATCAAAATCTTGTGGATATATTTAAAATAAGTATTTCTCAGAAAGAGATTCGAAATACATATTTTAAAGGGGCATTTTGTTGGCTGAAGATTTTGATATCTATGATTCGAAATGAAATCATTGAGCTCGAAACGAAATGATATCAATGTTCGTTGGAATGAAGAAATGTCATAGTTCAGAATGAGAGAATTGGCTCTTCGAGTGGATATGCTGAAACTTGGAGCTTCGAATGGCAATTATGATGATACATATAAAGGAAGCTTCGAAGCGGTAATGGGGTTATACCTGAAAAGTGAGTTCGAAGTCGAAGTGGTCAAGGTATTTGAAATTCAAATGTGAAGCGGGATAATTGGAAGTTAGAACATATGCGCTGGAGGCAGTTCGAAGACACGTGGAAGCTAGAGATGCACAGTGTCCTGCATGTTATGAACGTGGCAAGATCTCATAAGTCAGACCGTTATGGTCGAAATAGTATAAATAGGAGTCTTAATGTTAGGATTTCGTGTGTCATATCTACTGTACAAAAATTCAGTAAACATTCAAAATACCACATGGCTAGGGAAACCAATGCTCGAATGATGTACGTATGATTGCACCAAAACTTTCATTATTCAATAATGCATCTTTATCTTTCCAGTTCATCTTTATTTTACAACAATGTCTTTTAAATTCTTTACATTCAGAGTCATTTAACTTTCCTTGTATTTAACGTTTTCTTACATTTCGAAATCCTTTACTTTTCTGAAACTTTTACATTAACGCTCTTATTTTCCAGAAAGATTTTACATACTTGTTTTTACATTCTTGTCTTTTACATTTCATGCTTTTACTTTGAAAATCTTTTACATTTAAAAGTCATTTAAGCATTCCTGCATTTATACAATTTTCTGCAATTCGAATCTTTATGCTTTTACTGGTTGAAATCAGTTTTATGTTATGTGCTTGATCATATTACTAAGTACTTGAACGTCATAATCGAAACACCTTTATATATATATATAAAACATTCAACAACAAGTCTTGAACATGGATCCTTATTTTAAGTGTATACAAACGGCCAATACCCCATAGGATCAATCTAGTCGATCCTGCAAGTTACCAAAGGAATTGAATAACAATTATAACGCTTATTTGATAGTTTGGAGGACTAGCGGTTGTTTCACCAGAAATCACTGTGAACACGTGGCCAACGGTCCCTGACTGACACGTGCCCCCCGAGAATATCGGACCCTTTACTGGATCGCCTCAATCGCGTCCACCGGAATTCTAATGACCCGAATTTCTCGGCGACAATCTAGGGAGGAGGCCACATGCGGCCTCCATGCACACGAAGTTTCTAGCAATCCGCTAGTGGGCTTGGATTTGCCACTAACCGGATCTTGGCCCGGGTTAAATACCCTCTCACTTGAGAGGTCGTATCTCATTCATTCTCTTTACTTGCTTGCTTCTCTCTGCTTTCCTTACTTTGCCATCGAGTGTCTTGCGTACCCTCTCACTTTGGACCACCGCTTGATTGGCCAAGACACCTTCGATCGTTACGATTATATATATATATATATATATATATATAAGTAATTACATTAAATAATTATATTTAATGAGAACAAATCAATTTCTGATTTATTTCCCTTATTCTAGTAACAAGCTAATTCTTATTCACAATTGCATCATCCATGAAAAATTTGTGCTAATGCATTATTCGTTGTTACCTAGTTCTGGACAATTGAAAATATACATTCCTGCTCTCTTACTATTATCCTGATGGATAGCAACAGGTCTGGGAAGCTCATTCAAAGATTTCAGCTGCTTGCAATGCTCCAAATTTAGACATTCAAGTTTGGAAAGCTTCAAAAGGCTAGATGTGAGGAGGTTGGAATAGATCTGGATGCAACGGAGTGTCTACCACGACTTGATCCACATCGCCTTTAGAAGGAGGAGGTGGTTGATTTCTTGCAGTTTGAGCGGCAGCGGCTGCTTCACATGCTTATATATGAATAGATACCGAGTTAATTCTCATATGAGGAATAATTATTGTTCTAAATCAAACTCTATCACTTCTAGTGACTCTTGATGCATCATAATAACGTGTCCCCAAAATTTCCCTGCCTTGTCACCAATCATTTTTCTAACTTGTGGGACTTGCATTCCTCGAATGGGTGATATCATGAGCAATATGACTTGAATGAAACGTGAAAAAAGTAACCAAAAAGAACAGCCATATTATATGCAAAAATATGGATCCAAATACAGTGAAAACATATTGGACAAAAATACCTACCTAAATTGTATTATCCTTATGTAAACATTACACCTTAATCTAACAAGCTAGAACCCCATTTTTCCACTTGCTGGCCTTCTTGTGACAACAGAGATGAAAATCAAGTCAATGTTTCTTCTTTGTTATCCATCTGGTTGAGGCTCTCCCTGACCTTCTTGTCCATGTGTTGTTTCTTCTAAATTTTGTCTCATCTTCAATTGCCAAAAACTTGCGCTTCAGAGCTAAACATATTTTCTGGGTGCATCATTGTTGAGTTGAACTCTTGTAGATCCTGTTTATATACCCAATGATACCCACATTTCTTCACCTCCACATCCAAGCATCCAAAGATATGAGTTTGAACATGGATACTACTAGCATACACATTACCATAAGATGACTTCCAAGGGATATAAATTAGCCAGATGTGACTTGATTTGACAGTAATAAAATCTCCTTTAACAATTACCGGAAGATGGACAATGTTATTTAATACATACAGTGTCAATTGGGCCCAAGCTCTTGTTATTGTTGGATAACGAGGTGCGAAAGAAAATACCGCACAACATAAAAAGCCAATGACTTTATTGCCCTTGTCCTGCATAACAGGAGATACAGGTATTGAACTACCAATGCTCTGATTGTTGAACCAACTCGGTATTTCACTTCCAGGAATGACAATACCAATATAAACGAAGGCAGGGTATTCTTTGTTCACTTGAATGAATTGTGTCATCCATGAAATTGTCATTCTACAGCATTGTTCCTTATCACTTATTTTAGGACAGTTCAAAATGATCAATCCTGTTCTCATCAAATATTTGAACTTTCGAAGATCCTGCTCGATACTAGTAGGGAAAGGAAGCTTGGGCGAAGATTCCAACCTCTTGCAATTCCCCAAGTTCAAATATACAAGTTTGGAAAGCTCCCTAAGGCTAGGCAGTGTCACAAAATTGTTTCCCCCAAGATTTAACATTTCTAACCAACGTAAACATCCAATAACCTCAAGGAGTTGACTTAAACCACAGTAGCTAATATCAACTTCACGTAAACAATATATACTAAGCAAGGAAGGAAACATAAATGTGTTTGTTGTGGGAGTGGGGAAAACGGAATGGCAAGGCTTTGTGGTCCATTTGCAGATGGAGGACGTTGATTGGGAATGTGAAGGACTTTCACTTATATCCAAATGCCTTGTACTGTTAAACTCTTTGAAACAACACCCAGACAGATTTAGATCTTTAAGAGAGCTGATACCAGATATGTTGTTGGGTATGCTTACTAGACTTTCGCAATCTTTTAAATTCAAGGAAACAATCTTTCTTAGAAGCCCAATAGATGGATCCAACTGCACGAGTTTTATACATCCTTCCAGATTTAGCCGCTCAAGATTCGGGAACTCTCCAAAATCTGGCATTTTCATTAAATTTTCGGAGTGGCTCAGATCCAAAATTCTCAATTTGGGCAGATTCTGTATGAAAGATCAACAAAAGTAAAGGCATTACTTTCTTTGGTTTACAAATTTACATTCAAAAGAAGGAAAGAAATGAATTGTTTCAATTTCTGAAAACAAATAATAATTTGAGAATTTAAAATACCTTCTTGCCTTCCCAGAGTTGTTTGATGCTGCTATACTTCAATATCAACTCAACAAGTTGACTGGGCTGAAAATTTGATGGCAAATACATGAAAGGATATTCAATCCACTCAATATATCTCAATCTGTTAGAAAGACGATTGAGGCTTCCTGATATTTTCACATGATTGATGATAAGCAATCTAAGATTTGAAAAGTCTTCGAATATCACTGCATCCATATCATCATAGTCTTCCCATTCATCAACAAAAATATGGCCTCCACATTCCTTTCCTAAAGCATAGCAGAAAATGAAGAAAAAAGAACTTTAATAATTTTCAATACATTTAGTATTTAAAAGTGGAAATAAGTTTTTCATATCCAAACAACTACTTTACCAAATTTTCCAACATAACATCATAAAATTGTTTGTCGAACCACAGCCTTCTCCACTTTCTGGGCTCTTTGCTTGTGTATTCTGCAACAATATTTCTGCCTAGGTCTGCCAACAAACTATGCATTACAATCCTTTCTTTTTTAATGCTTAAATTCATTTCTTCTTCGATGCTTAAATTCATGTCTGCTTTAATGCTTAAATCCATTTCTTCAATGCTTACAAGTGATTTATCAATAAAGAACCCTTAATCCAATATCTACATGAAATCCGCAACAATTTAAAACATTTTTAACATATTTCTCCATATGCTTGTTGAAAAAACAAGCAATATGAAGAAATATTTCTTTTTCTGTCTCCCTTGGGTCATCAAAACTTAATCGCAACACATCCATGACATTTTTGTCTGGACTTTTCTCAACCTTGCCAATGCACTGCTCCACTCAGATACATCTCGACCATACAAAAATGAACCCAATACTTTAATTGCTAGTGGTAGGCCATTGGCATAATGTAGTATGCCATTAACCAACTCTTCATAACTATTCAAAATGTGGTCAAGTTTGAAAGCTTTTCGACACAATAACTGAAGAGAGTTAGTCGAATCCAAGAGAGGAACTTGGTAAACTACATCCACCCATACTGTTTCAATATATGCTCATCTCTAGAAATGATAATGATTCTACTACCGGCACCTAACCATTCACGATGCACAGCTATTTGTTCTAGTTGTTCGACTTGACCAACATTGTCGAGAATCATAAGGGCCCTTTGGCGACATAGCCTGCGTCGTATCAGATTTGTTGCGTTGTAATGATTACATACCGGATGGTACTCTTGTCCGATAGTTTGATCTAGAATTTGCTTTTGAGCACCGAGTGGACCATCATGTAATCTATAAATTTTGCTTACATCATCAATAAAACAACATGCACCAAATTGTTGAGAGATTCGATCATATAAAACAGTAGCAAGACTTGTCTTCCCTATTCCTCATATCCCACAAATTCCTACCACGGACATCATCAACCGAATCCAAAAGTAAAAGCTCTTCTAATTCTTGCATACGAGAATCCATATCAACCAAATTTTTTGAAACACATGAAGATTTGCAATCCGATATATTAATTATCTTTTGAACAATCTCTTTAATCTCTGCGGACTGTGACCTGAAAGTTTACCCAAGTTGACACATGACACCAAATCATTACTTAAAGAAATCAAAACAAAAACAAAAACAAGTGCTTTTTCTTTTTATATGTATGTGAGAGGAAGGAGGATTACTTACTTTTGACGAACATCCCAACCAGAGAGATTGGCAACCTGTGTTAAAGCTTCCCTCCATCTTTGCACCATCGGAAAGTCATGTTTAAATCTTTTTTCATGTTTGGAAAAGGCTTTAGCGTAGCTTCCTTTTTGGTGTCTGACATCAGAAGGATCAACATCATAGAAAATAGGCAAAATTAGTTTTCCAAATAATTGAGTTAATTGAAGGATCTTTTCTAATTCTCTCAAGCACCAAGTTGAAGAAGCATAGTTTATAGAGAAGACCACAACGAAAATCTGAGAATTTTCTATTGCACGAAGGAGTTCAGGTCCTATGGATTCTCCCTCTTCAAGATCATTGTCATCCCTGAATGCAGTGATTCCTATTCTTTCAAAGGCAACAAAAAGATGATCAGTGAAATTGAAGCTGAGTATCTTGACCTCTGAAACTCACAAACACATCAAAATTCTTCTTCCCTGGCAGTATTACCAGAGCTGAAGAGGAGGAGGTGTTGCTGCTGCTCGCCATAGCCATCTGTCTTACATTTTACAGAAAACTTCCTGCATCTTTTGCGATAACAAGTGGTTAACCGTGTTCGAATTGGTGGTTAATCAAGTTTGGTAGATGGTTAGTATATATATCAAGTGATAAAACTCATTAACTAACCATAATTTTCAAGTGTTCAATTCTTCGTAAATTTGAATTTTGAAACCTGAAAATCATGGTTCATCTCATCGGAATCCGTGATTAATAAAGTTAAAGTGATGTGTATTTGTGAAACTACAAAGGACCCTGATCACCTTCATGCATTTCAATTCTTGTTGGACTAGCCTAAACAGACTCTGCTTATTGAACTATGTGTTTCTATCATATTGAATTGTATTATTGAAACTACATAGGAGGATACAATGGTTTGAATATCATTGGAAGGGAAGGGAAAAACAGCTGAAATTGAAACAGTTGAAACTGAAAATAGAAAACAAACTAACCAAAAAGTCACTTCTAATCCTAATACTCCCCTCAACCTGAACATGGAGATCGCATAGAAAAAGCTTGGAAACAAGGAAAGAGATTGACACAAATGGAAGAGATTTTGCAAAAATGTCAGTAATTTGAGTTGAGGAAGCAATTAGACGCATATGAATGATGTGATTTGAATCTTCCCTTTAATGACATGGCAATCAATCTCGGTGTTTATGGTCCTTTAATGAAATATTTGAGTTACTATAGTGGATAGCTGATTTGTTATCATAACAATCTACAACTCATTGAGAGAAATAGACACGTAGTTCTTCAAATAAGAAATGCAGTCATTGGAAGTCACAAGTCAAAAGCAGGGGCGGGAGCGAGAGACCATGAATTCCTTCTTTGATTTCCAGGAAACGAGGGATGAACCGAGGATCATACAATCCAGAAACTAATCTGACTAATCTGTGAGTGGAGGGGAAGTTGCCCAATTTGAATCTGCAAGACAAGAAAGTTTAATGTCAGACTTCGAAGTATAAAACAAAAATTTACCTTGAGAATTTTTGAGGTACTGAAGAATGCAAATTGCAACTTGATAGAGGACTTGCCTGGGCAAGAAACAAACGGAGTAGGAACATGTAGACCTCATCTTGAGGCTCTCCATGCAAACAAGCACTATTCACATCTAATTTTTCAAGAATCCAATCTTTAATAGAGGCTAAAGCTAGTAAAGTTCTAACAGTGGTTAACTTGACAACCAAAGAGAATATCACAGTAATCAACTCAATTATGTAACTTTTGACAAAAAGTCTAGTTTTAAAACATTCATAGAGCCATCAACATCCTATAAATTTCTGGCCAAGAAGTAAATCTTAAATGGAACAGATGTTAATGTTATGAAGGGCTTCTAATTCAGCTTTCATAGCATTGTTCCAACATTCAAATATGTAAGCTTGGCTAAGAGTTTTTGATTTAAAAATGGAAGAGTTGGATAAATATAATTTTTTATATAGGATTTACAATGATCATAAACCATCTAAATTGTATCATTTACAAAATATACCAGAAACTGTATCATCATTTGGCAAACATTACATTCAAAAATGGAAAGTAAAAAAAAAGAAAAAGCAATGCCACTTGCTGACCCTTGAGCAGATGATAACAGAGATCAAAATCGCGTCATTATGGTCGTGCCTCTTCTTCAATCGCCAAAACAGTTGCTGGTTCGAGCTTATGACTTTCCTCTTTCTGCAATTCGTCATTGTTATGTGAGCCAAATGACTGTTGATCCTGTTTAAATACCCAACAATAGCCACAACTCTTTACCTCCAGAACCAAGCCTTGGCCATTCGTAGCAGAAGCTTCCATTTTGATATGATCAAGTTCCCATAGTGTATTATCTTTCGAGCTCAGAAAACTGATAAAATGTTCCCGATCAAAATAGATTAGCCACATGTGATTGGATTTGACCTTTATAAGATATCTAAAGAGAGTTACTGGGATGACAACATAATTGCAGTTGGCAGCACTGCTGCTCTTAAAACCTAACCGTATTACAGGTCCCCATTCATATGTTGTCGTAGACAGATCAAAAGGTTCCACAGAAAATATGGCACAGCAAGCAATGCCAATTATATTTTCGTCATACACAAAGGGATATGGGTCTATACTTATTGATCTACCCATTCTCCGATTGTTGAACCACTTTGGAATTTCTCTTCCAGGAATAACAATATCAACCTGACAAAAGGACGCGGAAGAATATCGGTTTGCTTGAATAAAGTGCATCGTCCATGAAACTATCATGTTACTGTACTGTTCGCTCTCACCCAATTTAGGACAGTTGAAAATAAGGATTCCTGCTCCCTTATGTTTATCCTGCTTGATGGCTGCAAGTGAAGGGAGCTCAGGCAAAGATTTCAACTGCTTGATAGCTGCAAGTGAAGGGAGCTCAGGCAAAGATGTCAACTGCTTGCAATGCTCTAAATTTAAATATTCGAGTTTGGAAAGATCCCGGAGGCCAGGAAATGTGACAAAATTGTTTCCTCTTACATTTAGTCTTTCTAACAAAGTTAGAGATCCAAGAGCATCAGGGATTTGGCTTAGACCGCAAAAACCGACATCGAGTTCACTCAACCAAGGGAAACTAGGCAGTGAAGGCAACAAACAACTAGCGAAATCTACATACGCATTGGGATTGTTAGACGCTTTGGAACAACCACAAAGATTTAAATAGTTAAGAGAGGTGAGACCAGATACTTCGTTGGGTATGCATACAAGATTTTCACAATTTTTCAAATTCAAGAAAACAAGCTCTCTTAAAAGACCAATAGATGGATCTATCTGCACAAGTTTTATACATCCTTCAAGATTTAGACGCTTAAGACTTGGGAACTCTCCAAAATATGGCATCTTGGTTAGATTTTCAGAGTAGCTTAGATCCAAAGTCCTCAAACTGGGCAGATCCTGTGATATGAAGGACCAAAAAATGGAGGTATTAGTTTATTTTGTTTGCAGTTTTACCTTCAGAAAAGGGGGTAAAAGGATGATTTTTCTTTTATTTAATTATGATTTTAGAAAGAGAACCTATACTACCTTCGTGCCATTCCATAGTTGTTTGATGTTGCTATCCACCAAGATCAATTCAACAAGCTCATTGCACTGAAAACTTGGTGGCAAATACGAGAAAGGATATTCATCCCATTCCACATATCTTAATGATTTAGAAAGATAATTGAGGCTTCCTGAAAATTTAACTTCCTTGAGTATAAGCATTCTAAGATGATTCATCTTCGACAATGTTTCAGCCTTCAGTACTCCCTTTTCCCTTTCAGATCCATACAAAACTACGGCTTCAACGTTGTTTTCCTAAAGCATTGCAAAAAAGAAAGAAATACTTCAATAAATTTCAATATTTACTCTTATAAAAGTGAACATAAGTTTTCTATTTCAAACAACTAATTACCATATTCTCAGACACAACATTGTCAAATTGTTCGTGCAGCCACAACCTGCTCCACTTTCCTGAATGTTGGCTCAGCCGCAAGCTGCTCCACTTTCCTGAATGTTGGTTCAGTCGCAAGCTGCTCCACTTTCCTGGATGTTCACGAGCAATTTGTTTGCCAAGTTTTTCCAGCAAAGCATGCATTTCAATCTTATTTTCACCTGTTATGCTTTTAAGTGATTTTCCAATGAGAATAGTTAATCCTTTTTCAACATAAAAATCACAACATTTTAGAACATTTTTGACATAATCCTTCTCATGCCCATTGAAAAAACAAGCAATATGAAGAAATATTTCTTTTTCCATCTTATCTAGCCCGTCCAAAAATGAGCCCAATGCTTTAATTGCACGTGGTAGACCATTTGTGTAACTTAGTAAGTCATGCGCCAACTCTTCTGGATTGCTTACTACATGGCCATGTTTTAAAAGTATTTGACAAAATAGTTGAAGAGAGTTAGCCTGATTCAAGGGTGGAACTTTGTAAACTGCATCCACTCCATACTGTTTCAATATATGCTCATCTCTAGAAACAATAATGATTCTACTACCGGCACCTAACCATCCACGAAGCACGGCTATCTTTTTCAGTTGTTCAATGTGATTAACATTATCAAGAACCATAAGGGCCCTTTGACGATCTAGCCTGCGTCGTATGGGATTAGTCGCGTTGAAATGATTGCAGATCTGATGGTTCTCTTGGCCGAGAGTTTGATCTAGAATTTGCTTTTGTACACCGAGTGGACCATCATGTAATCTATAAATTTTGCTTATATCATCAATAAAACAACGCACACCAAATTGATGTGAGATTTGATCATATAAAACAGTAGCAAGAGTTGTCTTCCCTATTCCTCCCATCCCGCAAATTCCTATCACGCGAACATCATCAACGGAGTCGGAAAGTAAAAGCTTTACTAATTCTTGCATAGGAGAATCCATACGAACTAAATCTTTTGAAACACATGTAGATTTGCAATCCAATATATTAGTTATCTTTTGAACAATCTTTTTAATCTCTGCAGATTGTGGCCTGAAAGTTCATAGAAGTAGAGAGCAGTGACATCAAATCATCACATAAGGAAACCAAAACAAAAAAGCACACATGCGGTAAACAACATATCATATGTTTTACTTACTTATGACGAAGATCCCAACCAGAGAGATTTGCCACTTGTGTTAGAGCTTCCCTCCATCGTCGAACCATCTGAGAGTCATGTTGGAATCTGTGTTCATGTTTGTCAAATGCTTGAGCATAAATTCCTTTTTGATGTCTGACCTCAGAAGGATCAACATCATAGAAAACAGGAAGAACATGTTTTCCAGACACTTGAACGTATTGACATATCTTATCCAATTCTTGCAAGCACCAAGTCGAGGAAGCATAGTTCTTTGAGAAGACGACAACAAAAATATGGGAGTCTTGGATTGCACGAAGGAGCTCGGGTCCTATGGATTCACCTTTTGGATGATTACTGTCATCCTTGAATGCAAAAACTCCTTGTGTTTGGAGGGTGTCGAAAAGAAAATCGGTGATATTGTTGCGAGTGTCTTCCCCTCGGAAGCTCACAAACACATCATAGTTATAATTTCTGAGAGATAAAGTTGAAGAATTTGTGCTACTGCTAGCCATCAGAATTTGTGAACTGAAACAAGCATACAGTGGGTGGGTAAGAATGAACAAACGTTGTTGACTTTTTCTCGGAAACTTAACTTGCTGCGTTGTAATTTCAAAGATTCTGTAACAAAATATTTAGACATTAAAAATAATTTGTAGTATTAAAGAAAATTGATTTAATAAAATATAACAAGTCGGGTAATTAAGTTATTAAATTAGTTAATAAACAGTTTAAATTTTTAATAATTATGAAATTGGTTAATGAAATTTAAAATATTGATTAATGAAGTTATAAAATTTGTTAAGGGGGTTTTTTCACTCACCTAATAGTTGTTGAAAGTAATTCTTTGTGTCAGAAAATATTTGATTTGATTTGATTTAGAAGTGTGGAAACAGTTTGTTATACACATATTTGATTTTAGATTTAGATAGATTTGATTTAAATCTAAAATAGAATATATTTGATTTGACTTAGGGAGCAAACTAACCTAAATCTATAAATAGAGGGAGTAACCCAATTTTTTGTAATTCAATTGATTCACAGTATTTTGCAGTTGCAAAGTGAATAAGAAGTTTTCTACAGTTTGTGGGCAGAGAGTTGCTCTGCAGAAAATAATTCTTTTTTCTTCTTCTTTTTCTTTAATTGTTCTTGTCATTGTGTGGTGATATCAATCTTGTTCATCAAGATTGGTAGAAATTCATCATAGATATTTGGTGGATTTCCAACATCTGGTATCAAGAGCTAATCAATTCAAGGGAAGAAGCGATCATGAACGATTAAAGAAGAAGAATTCACGATGGCAGTTAGTTATGGGAATGTGAATTATCCAGCAAGTCTACCAATTCTGAAAGTAGATACCTATGAGAATTGGTGCAAGCAAATGAGGATTTTATTTCGTTGTCAAGGTCTTTGGGATCTTGTAAAGGATAGAGTAGAAGCGCTTGAAGAAAACGCTTCAGAAGAAGAAAAGAAAGAACACGTGGAATTTGGAAAAGAAGAGTTATAAAGCTCTTTTTATAATTCATCAATGTCTGGGTCCAGACAACTTCGAAAAGGTCAATGATACAGAATCTGCAAAAAAAGCTTGGGATATTCTTGAGAAATCTTTTGGAGGCGCAAAAAAGGTGAAAGAGGTGAGGTTACAAACTCACAAAAGAACGTATGAATTGCTTCAGATGGAAGACAATGAAAATATATCTGATTTCTTCACTAGAGTTACAAAACTAGTGAATCAAATCAAGATATGTGGAGAAGCATTAACAACAAGAGTTGTTGTTTCAAAGATTTTGAGATCTTTGGCTCCCAAGTTCGACCATATGGTGGTGGCTATCGAAGAGGAAAAATATTTTTTGAAATTGACAAAGAAAGAGCTTCAAGGGACGCTTGAATCTCATGAACAGAGAATGAATGAAAGAGATGCAAGCAAGACAAAGAGTGATGTGGCTCTGCAGGAAAATTCAGCAAAAGAAACTAAAGGCAAAGGAAATTGGTTCGACAAAGGTATAGGTGGCTACAATAATTCGACTGGAAGAGGAAACCAAAACGAAGGAAACATGTCGAATCAGAGAAGACCATACCAACCAAAGAGGTGGTGTTGCAAATAGAGGAAGAGGTGATGGTCGAAAGCCTGACAAGAGTCACATTCAATGTTACAATTGTCAGAAATATGGTAACTATTTTCGTGATTGTCCAGAGAAGCGAAAGAATCAAGAAAGTGATGCAAAGATCGCTAAGTATGAAGAAGAAGAGATGGTGTTAATGGTCACAACAAGAGATGAAGAAAAATTCAAGGATCAATGGTACTTGGATTCAGGATGCTCATCACATATGTCTGGAAGGAAATATTGGTTTGTCAATCTAAATCCCTCAATGAAGAACATGGTGAAATTTGCAAATGATAATACTCTAGCAGCTAAAGGAATTAGAGATGTTATGATCATGAGGAAAGATGGAAAAAGGTCAGTAATTTCAAACATACTATACATTCCAGGCCTGAAGAGCAACTTGCTTAGTATAGGACAGTTGGTCGAAAAGAATTACAAGGTGACTGTCGAAGACAAGATGATGAGAGTTGTCGACGCGAATGGAAGGCTTATCTTGAAGGCTCCTATGTCCTAGAATAGAACCTTCAAGATCGAACTAAATGTGATGGAGCACAAGTGCCTTTCGACTGCAGCTAGAAGAGACGAATGGATATGGCACTATCGACTAGGCCATCTCAACTTCAGAGACATCAGAGATCTAAAGAGGAAGAATATGGTTTTAGGATTGCCAGAAATCGACATTCCAAACGAAGTGTGTGAAGAATGTGTGCAAGCGAATCAATACAAGAATAGCTTCAACAAGGATGCAGGAAGCAAGTCAAAGGTTATTATCGAAGCGATATACTCTGATGTATGTAGACCAATCCAGGTGGATTCGTTTGGAGGTAATAAATACTTTGTCACGTTCATAGATGATTTCAGTCGAAAACTGTGGACTTACCTGATCAATAAGAAAAGTGAAGTGATTGAGGGATTTTCCAAGTTCAAGTCTATGGTCGAAAGACAAAGTGGTCAAAAACTCAAAGTTTTGAGAACTGATGGTGGTGGAGAGTATGTGTCGAAAGATTTCGACAGGTTATATGAAAAAGAAGGGATTGTGCATGAGGTAGTGCCATCCTGCATTCCACAGTAGAATGGGCCTACCGAAAGGAAGAATCGAACCATCATGAATATGGTTCGAAGTATGTTGAAAGGCAAGATCTTACCTAAAGAGTTTTGGGATGAAGTTGTGTTGACTGCAACATATATTTTGAACAGATGTCCGACAAAGAAGTTGGAAGGAATTACTCCAGAAGAATGTTGGTCTGGTGTAAAAGTTAAATATTATTAAATATAAAATAGTTTAAACAATAAAATAAAAGATGGCCTAGTGGTAAGTGCATATTATTAAATATGTGTGATGACTGGTTTTTTCCATCGGTTGTTTTAAAAACAATGAAGTCGCCACCTAATTTTATTTGTTCTAAAAAAGAACGGGAAAATATAGATAAAACCCAAAGAGATGGATAAGGCGGTCTACGTGACCAAAAGAAATGAATTTGGGAGTCGGTTATGTAAGGGGAAGGTATTAGCACCCCTTACATCCATCGTACTCGATGGGACCCGTTTAGTTCTAAGTGTTTGTGTGTGTGTTAAATTGCTAAGTTATGAATAAAAAGGAGAAAAGGGTTTGCTTATTATTATTTTGAGTTTGGCACGGTTTCAAAACCGTGTGCCTACGTATTCCCTTGTGCAATGGGAAAGTCAAAACTCCGTAGTTCCTCTTGAAAGATTTTCAATAGGTTGTTTTGATTTTATAAGAAAAATCGTGCATTAGACATTTCAAATGCTTTGAACTTGGACTTGTTTAGTTTGTTTGAAAAGCTTAAGTCCTTGTTCGTGTTTGAAATGGCTATTGCACACTCTTTGTAAGAAAAGAGTTTGATAATCGCATATGAGCGATAAAAGAGTTGAGTGAATTGGATTGATTTTAAGGTGGTGAAAAGTACCGAACAATAGGACTAGCATCCTACGATTCAAATACTAGAAACAAGAGGAGCTCAATGCTCAACGAGTCGTCTATTATCCCAAAGTTTTTTCTTATGAAAGAGTGAAGTGAAACAAAGTTCACGTTATTAAAAATCTTTAAACAATTGGACTAGCATCCAACGATTTAAAGATTCGAAGTTCATTTTTTACAAGTGTTTAAACAATTGGTCTAGCAACCAACGATTTAAATACTTGGGTTTTTATTATGAAAAGAAATTTGAAAATGTACTCGACGTTGGATCGAGGTTTGTAAGTTAATTATGAAAGTGTTTTGGATGGGGTTTTGAAAATGATTTTTTTGAAAAGTGAAGAATATTCACAAGAAGTTTTGAAAAAAAGATTTAAGTTTGAAAATTGGAAGAAAACATTTTTTGAAAAGTATTTAGAATACTTTAAAATGTCCCATTTTAACTTAATAAAAACATAATCAAAAGAAAATATTTTTGGATTTTTGACATAATCATAAAATAGGTATATTAAATGACAAGTGTGCAAAAATCATCTCAAAATGAGAAGTTTTGATTGGTTTTTGAAAATGTTGAAGTTTGTTAAAAACTTAAGAAAATTAGTGATAAAAAGAAGGTTTTGGTCCTAAGGAGGTTTGAACCCAGGACCCTTGGTTTAGAAATGAAAAGTTTTACCACTGAGCCATGTGTGTGGCTTGTCATTTTGTCACTTTGAATTAAATATATTTAAAAAAAAGTTTTGAAAAATACTTGAAAACAAATGAAAATGAAGTTTGAAAAAATAAAAAGGTCCCAGGGGGATTCGAACCCTAGGCCTTATGGCAAGGAGTGGACTAAGAGCGTGCTGGCAACCACTGGGGAGGTGATACATCCATTAACTTAATCTCTTCCATATAATTATATTACAAACAAATTATTTGAATTTTTGATTTCCCACTTCATCTTCAACCTCATGACACCTCCATGGCCAAACTCGGATTCTCTCCATTTCTCAACAATTTGAAAAATGTAAAATACCACTTTATTCAGAATTTGAACACGAATTCAACCATATAACTTATTAAAGCTATAAATCAAAGATGATCATGAATTATGGAAATCCCCAAATGTAACCCAAACTGAACAAACTCATATATCTCAGGGCACGATTGATTTTAATTCCAATTAAAGACCCAGATAGCTTCGCAATGATCATATGAACATTTCCCTTTGCAAATTTTATGCTAAAAATACATGTATCATGATATTCAAAAGCGCATAAAAACTTACCTTGGCTGGAATTTTTAGAAACCAGATGGGGACTTCCAGATGCTTTTTGTTGATCCCACGAGCTTCCTTGAGTGTCCCTGAGTGTGTTTCGATCCTTAGTTTGCCCTGAAACCTTTTGAATTACTCCAACCAAGTCAAGTTGCAGGTTGCTGGTTTTTGAATGGAGAATGATGATGGAGTTGTTATAGAATTTTTTAAGGGCTTGGATCATCTCTATGGGATGTATGGAAAGTGTTTGAATGATAAAAATTGAAAACGCACGAGTGGATTTCAAGTTTGCAAGTTTAGGCTCAAAATTGCAATTTATGGAGTTTGGAGACAATTCTGAGTTTGGCTAGTTCTTGGGCTAGCTTGAGGATTCTAACAACTCTCTAATGATGTTTAGAAAGTATTGGAAGCCTAAGTTTGCTCAGGAATTGCAAACCTTGGAACTTGCACAATTCTCCATTTTAGAACTTTGAAACTTGGAATTTAAGAAAGAAAGAAGGAAAGCTTGTTTAGGAATGCTTTGGTGTGTTTTTTGAATGAAGTAGGAACCTCTATTTATAGGCAAAGGATTCTGAAAATGGCAAGGTAAAATAAGATTAGAAGAGTAACTTGGAAGCTTAAGGCTTAAGAAAGAATATTCCTTCATTAAATGCAAATGGAATCTTTCTAATCATTACTTAAAAAAACTCAAGTGTTTTTATCCCTTCCAAGCTATTTCCATCAGATTTTTCCTCTTAAATCCTATCCCATGTAGTGACAAGGCTTCTAGAAGGGAGAAGGTTGCAAAACAACTTGTAATTTTGATGCATGATTTTGGAAATCCATGGTTTTGGAGCTCTATGTTTCAAAATCAAAACCCTAACTACACAAAGTGTTTTTGCAAGTTCTTGGACTTTTTAGAAAACTTGTAACAAGACCTACAACTTTCATGTTTTGAGTTTTTCTTTAATCAAAATGGATCTAGGTGAAAAATGGCCATGAAAGTGAGGAAAAACCATGTTTCTTAACACTTAAAAAATTTTCTGTGTTAGAAAAAATTCAAATCTTGACTTTTTGTTGACTTTTTCATATTTCTTGATTTTTTATGATCATGATGGGTTATTTGAAATGTTTTTATGATTGAAAAAGTTTGGATTTGAAAAAGTTGACCAAAAGTCAAAGTTTGACTTTTTGAGCAGATGAATTTTCATCAGATGATTCAAAATTTGTCTGATGAAGAAACATGGATTTTTTGCAATGTTTTGAACCAAGAAATTAGGTTAAGATGTTGCATTGAAGATGTTAAGACCAATCTTCAAGCAAATAGGTCATCCATTGAGCAGAAAGTCAATGATTCACTATCTTCGATCAAAACCCTAATTGGTCGATTCAAGGTAGATCACGAGAAAAAGTTGGGAATTTGAAGATCAAATGTTGATGATTGATTAAGATAGATCATTTTAGGTGAGTGGAGACTCAAACCCTAATTGATCAAACCCTAATTGATCATATCTTGAACAGATGAAATTTTTGATAAATCCTAACTTTAACTTTAGGAGCACACACACGATCTATCCTGTTCTGAAACTGTTAGTGATGCAATGATCTTATGAGAAATATAAGGGAATAAGTCTTGATCTTGTGCACTTTCAAAAGGGTGTATTCCTTGAAGAAGGGATGTTTCATGATCACTCCTTATAAACACAAACTCAAAAGTCGTTTCCGGAAGTTGAAACCCTGAGCTTAGGAGGGTAAATTTTGGGGTGCGACAGTTGCCCCTATTCAATCATCTTAAACCTGATAAGTGAGAAAAGGCGACAGCTTTTGAACGTTCTAGGTAGAAGAGGGTTGAATACTAGAGAACCCTAAAAATTTTCCCTACGCGGGAAACCAAAACCAGATCAAAATACCTTGACTACAGAGTTAAGGAAGAAACGCTTGAGAAGAGAAAGCTGGTTAAGCATCACCAGACATATCTTAACAACATTAGTAACAATTGAGAAAGAATTAGGAGATCTCAACAATACTGGGGATAACCGAGTACCAAAATGAGCAAATAAACAACAAGTTTTAATGCTTTGAGAAGAAAACCGAAAACAAGAAAATGCTTTGAGAAGAAAACCGAACTCCTCAAGCGATAAGAAATATAATAAAATGCTATGAGAAGAAAACCGAACTTCTCAAGCGACAAGAAATATAATAAAATGCTATGAGAAGAAAACCGAACTTCTCAAGCGACAAGAAATATAATAATATGCTATGAGAAGAAAACCGAACTTTTCAAGCGACAAGAAATATAATAATATGCTATGAGAAGAAAACCGAACTTCTCAAGTGACAAAAGATATAATAAAATGCTATGAGAAGAAAACTGAACTTCTCAAGCGACAAGAAATATAATAATATGCTATGAGAAGAAAACCGAACTTCTCAAGCGACAAGAAATATAATAAAATGCTATGAGAAGAAAATCGAACTTCTCAAGCGACAAGAAATATAATAAAATGCTATGAGAAGAAAACCGAACTTCTCAAGCGAAAAGAAATATGGTAAATTGAGAATTTGATATAATTGAGAACTTGTCAAAAAGTTCCAGAAAGTTAAGGAATACCCGCAGACCTTAACGAAAATAAAATTGAGAATTTGATATGATTGAGAACCTGTCAAAAAGTTCCAGAGAGTTAAGGAATACCCGCAGACCTTAACGAAAATAAAATTGAGAATTTGATATGATTGAGAACCTGTCAAAAAGTTCCAGAGAGTTAAGTAATACCCGCAGACCTTAACGAAAATAAAATTGAGAATTTGTCAGAAAATCCCGAAGAGTTAAGGAATACCCGCAGACCTTAACGAAGATGAAATTGAGAAACTGTCTGAAGATCCCAAAGAGTTAAAGAATACCCGCAAACTTTAACAAAGATGATAATCGAGAATTTGTTAGAAAATCCCGAAGAGTTAAGGAATACCCGCAGACCTTAACGAAGATATATGGCTAGAACAATATCAGAATTGTTGGTGCACGAAGGTGCGAGGAGCCATGGCATGCTGAATGTCTTGACCATGTAACTTCCGAGTTACCAGCAGAACAAATTGAGTAGCGCACCCGAGAATACAATTCTCTGGGGATAAACAAAACAATATCCAGCACACTGGTGTGATATAGATGTTTATGAAGTCGGTAAATCTTGTTTCCGACGTTTTTGCTGATGAGAGATCTTACTGAACATGTACAGACATGTTGAACAACTTCCGAGTTGACAAGATCTTCAATTTGTATGCAGATAGCTTTACCGAGGATAAAAGAATTAAATTCAGCACCTGTGATTGAAAAACATCTATGGTTATGAGCTTCAATTTGCTGGCATTGTATAGACAAATGCATTGTAGCAAGTGGATATGTGGATCAACGTCTGAGTTAGAGAAATATCCTGAGATTGAATGAACATCCTACCTGATGGATATTTATGTGTTGAGTATTGAAGATTTACTGGGGAAATAAACACACCAGAAATTCAATGTAGTTTTCTGAGAACAGCTCAGAGAAACAAAATTGCAGAAGTCACTGCCACTAGAATTTGCTGACAAGATTCTTGTCTGAAAAAACCTTGAAAATACCAAAAATAGCATTGCTAGTAGTCCTTTCTGAAGGAGACTCGCTTGGGAGTAAATTAAGCTTTGCTGGGGAAACTCCATAAGAAAACCGTGTGGAAAGCTTCACTGGGGATTTCTGGTAGATAATTTTGCTAACATTAGAGTCCATTGAAAGACAATTGTTTCGCTGGGGAAGAAATTTCTGTTGGGGAAACCATCAGTTGTTAAGATCCATACAAAAAGAGGATAATTATGTCGTCGGAGAACTAATCCTTCAATTTGATCCTCATGAGGATATTTGCAGTTTCAGCTGGGAAAAACCTGCAAAAGAATTAGCCAGAGCTAATGCATGAGTATGAGATGCATGATATGATATGCATGATGATTTTTTTTGTTTGATGCAAAGAGTATGTGATTTCACATCTTGTTCAAAAAAAACGCCACCGGGAAATCCAATTGGGCGTTCATTGACACAAGAGTTCACTAGGGATGATTAATCACTTCTCCGGGGAAGAGACTTTTCCTGAGTTGACATCACTGCCAACTTATTTTTCACCCAAGCGTTCAACTTGCATTGGGGAGGAAAAACTAAATTGTCATTTGAGAAATAGTATTTGACGCCTACGTTTGACTTTATTCTGAACAGATCCCAGATTCTGGTGGAAGTGTATACATGTAATACGGTGAACTGACTTTGAGATTTTTGTATCGCAAATGTGCGGATAGCAAGAGTCGCCACCGACTTTTCTTTTATCCAATTTAGGGAAGGTGAAAAGAACAGGAAAAGACCTTCGTTAGATTCTGAGTAAGGGAGAAGTTTATGAAAAGGGAAGGTATTAGCACCCATTTCCATCCGTAGTTATCTACGGGCTCTTAGTTGCTTCTAGCTCATTTTTAAAGTGCTTTCTGTGTGTTTGAAAATGTTTTGAAAAGGCATTTCGCTTTGACTTTGTAATGATTCATGTAGGAATGTATACAAAGTGTTCGGAAATGTTTCGTTTTGAAAAGAGTTTGAACTTTGACAAAAGTGTGAGGTGTAAAAAGTATTTTGATAGAGCAAGCAACTAAAAGTCTTATTACCTACTCAGAATTGGTCGTTTTCGTGTTATTTTCGCTCCTTTAGAATAGTGCTATCCATACCATTAGTTGGTAGGTAACTCCATTCGTTGGATGTAGAAGGGACATTCGAAGGGACATCGTATGGTCATAGAAAGCAACTTGTAGGAAGTATCCTAGCACATTCGAAGGGACTATCATCATTTTTCGTAGGCAACAATCGAGGGTCAAGATCATGTATTCGTAGGCGACACCGTGGGTCTATGATCTTTATATCGAAGGGACTATGATGATTTGTTTTGAAGGCAACGGTGCTAGAATACCTCTACGTTCGAGGGACTTGACCATTTGTATTCGTAAAGGCAACGAGAGAGAATTACCCTAAGGGGTGCATGTGTGAAAGAGTGTGTTAAATTCAGATATGTTATCTTGAAATTATGAGTGATCTATGTCCAATTTTATCTTGCCATACATGCCTAATTACTAGCAGTTTATAAGGTGCAGAAAGTAAATTGCGGAAATATAAAATGCGGAAAGATAAAGTCCTACGCTATTACATGGCTTTGGGGCAGATACATAATAGGAGTGCGGAAAATAAAAGTCCTAATTAAACTATTACATCCCATAGGCAGTTACATAATTGAAAAAAAGAAAAGCAAGAAAAATTGTCTGAAATGCTACAACCTGTGAACAGATACAAAAATCAAAAATACGAGAAAATTGCAATAAGAAGAAAATGTTAGTAAAAATACATATTTTTGAATGAGGAAAATTTTTTTGTGTTAGTAATGACATTAATATGATAAAATAATTTTTTGGTAATTTTCTGAATTGATTTGATAATTTAAAAACAATTAAAAGTCATTTAAATGATTAATTAGTAATTAAATTAAATATGCATGCAAAAATAATAATTTTAATTTTAAAAATTAAATAAGTATTTTTCTGATGATTATGCAAAAGATAAATATTTTTGGTGTTTTTTAGATGCATGATAAAAATGTTTGAAGATAAATTAAAACAACATGAAAATATTAAAGAAAATAAGAAAATATGAGTTAGTTTCAAAAGAGCAAAAATAATATGGTCTTGCCAGGGATCGAACTGGTGACCATTGAGAGAATCTTCACATCCACTTGCCTTTACCACTCAGCCAGCGTGCACTTGGTGTCATGGAATTACAAGGAATGGATTAAGTATGTAAACATGTCCTGAGTTTTGAATTCAACGCACAGTCAGCAAGTGGACCCCAGGTTGAACGAAAGAATGAATCAGAGAGCTTCCTCGCGCCACGCATGCATCCACCGGTCAACACATGTCAACGACGCTGGAGCCCTAGCTCCGGTCGTCTTCTCCGGCGAGTAACTCCCTGGAACCTGCAAAATAACGCGAATAAAGAGCAAAGGGATACCCTACCCCCCTAAATCGAGCATTCCGAGTTCAATGGTGGTGTTAGTTTCGATTGAAAACGCCTGTAGCTACCAGTTTGAAGCTCAACAGTTTTTAAACCCTAAACATGGCAAATCGTGTTTCTGACGTTCAAGCTATGAAACGATGGCCCAGATCTTTCATATGGAACCTCATGAACACATTAGAGTGGTTAGTTTTGATTAAAACACACAGATAATAAAAATGCAAAATCAAGAAAAATATGAATATGTATGAATGTGTATGGTTCGATTCAAGCAGCTTTGGCCATGGCTTTTGATGTATACTTACTCAAACTTACCCTAGGAACACAATGGAATGATTGAGAGAGGCTGAAAGTGGCTGGAACTTGGAATTCGATTTTCACAACTTTGAAGAATTTTTGAGAAAAATAAGGGTTGTTGTAGGGCTAGGGTTTCGTCCTTGGCTTTGTGCAATAAGCTGAGTATTTATAGAGTGAGGAGTGAGAGCAAAAAGAAGGAAAAAAGATCTCCTCTTGAATGCAAAAATAATTTTCTTTCAAATAAAATCAAATCTTTGAAAATTTGATTTTCTCTTCCATATGCAAGCTAGCACGAATTTGGCAAGTTGTGTGGGCTATCTTGGACCTCAAGTTTGATAAAAATCCAATCCATTTGAAAATATATCTTGTTTTCATATTTTATATAATTTAAATTTGAATTTAATGCTTTTAAATTCAAAAATAAATCAAAAAAATAGAATTTGGTCGTGGCAAGGCATCAATAGGTCACAAATAATATTATGAACAAGTTTGGATCATAAAATTATAGGCCCATTTGGAAAAAATTGGATTTTGACAAATATCTCTCTTTGTGCAATTGTCCAAAAATGCCCAACTTGTACAAGATGTATTTTGCTCAATTTTCCACATTTTTGAGTGTTCTTGGACTTTTTAGAAATCTCTAGGTGTCCTCTAAACAACCTCTTTGGTTTCATCTCAATTGGAGTTTCCATGCTCAATAAATCTTCAAAACAAAAAGTTGACATTTTGTTGACTTTGAAAAGGACCTGTAATGTTTTGATCCATACCTTCCAAATGAAGCATTTTTTGAACATTCTTGTGAGACATGAAGTTGTAGAGAATTGAATTTCCTTCAAAATGAGAGGTGGTGGAAAAATTTCTAAGAAAGTATGAAGTTATGCTCATTCAAAGTTCAGTTGACTTTTCATTAGAAAACCCTAATTTGGAAAGTTTCACTTTTGTGCAAATCTTGGGATTTCTTGATGAATCATGATCAACCCTTGATCAAATGATGAATGTAACTTCAAAATGAGGATGTTGACCAAAAATCATGAAGTTTAACTATATGTTGACCACAGTTGACTTTTTGTCCAATACAACTGATTTTCAACCATCTAAGCAATTGTCTGAGGAAACTTGACTTGTGAGGCTTGAAACTTGACATGGAGAATCTTTGAAGCATATGAGGAGGCATGATTCCCATTGGAGATGTTAGAAGTCCATCTGGATCTGAGGATAGCCAAACCCTAGTTTGGGTTGATTGTCTAGGAGAGGGTTTGTCTGATCAACCCTTGAGGAATCCTTGAGTATGGATGCATGGGATGTCTTGAGGAAGTAGGAGGGAAAATTTTGGGGTATGACAGCTTCCCCTGTTCAATCTTCTTGTACTGGAAGGATTAGATTGGCATGCTTGCCTTTCGTGACCGGGAGGTAGAAGATGATTGAACACTCGAATACACCTGAAAATTTGCACTCGCTGTCGATTGATGCGGGAATGGGCTTATAGACGCCATTTGGAGAATTTGGAGATTTCGCTGGGGAATGAGTCGTATGCTAGACTCAAGAATGTCTTCTGAATAGGAGAGTCGTCGGAGATGGGCTTAAGATGCCATCTGGGATGATCGATGCTGGGGAGTGAGTCGTACGCTAGGCTCTGTAGATGTTCCTGAAAGTGAAAGGAGCATGGAGATGGGCTTAAGATGCCATCCGGAGGGAGTCGTACGTTAGACTTCGTGCTCATCTTTGAATGAAGTGATTGGTTTGTATTGGTTTTTTAACCAAATATGCAGCATTCTGAAAGCGGAGAGATGTCAATAAACAATCGGAGATGGGCTTAAGATGTCATCCAGGGCAACTGGGTCGTATGCTAGACTCTGTAGTTGCTGTTGATAATAAGAGAGAGTCAGAACAAATCTTTGTCTTGATTACTCTGAGAGGATAATAGTTGGCAAAATGTGGATAGCTTCCCTGTTGTGCTTCGGGTATCGATCCAATGCCTGTTATCGGAGGATAACTTGTGTGATCGTTCGGATAGGGTTTCCGTCGGCTTGCATTAATCTCGGATCTGTCGGAGGACAACTAGGCGATCGTTCAAATAGTTTTCCGTCGGCTTGGGCATTAATCTGGACCGTTATCGAGGACAACTAGGCGGTCGTTCGATAGTTTTCCGTCGGCTTGGGCATTAATCCTGGACCTGTTTGTTTCAGAAGTGATTTTCACCTGTTTTTGGGAAAAGCGAAAGAAACTTTGATAGAATATCGTTAGTCTTATGCAAATTATGATGCATGACGATGTTTATGAATGACATATGCATAAGTTATGACTTTTATGAGTAATGTATGAATGATAGATGTTGTGGTATTTCAAAACATATCCATCTTGAAGAAGATGCGGACATTCTGCTTGGGGATTTCCGGCTTCTGCTTGGGGACGAAGCGGATTGGAAACCCTGAGAGGAAAGATAGCCTTAGATCCCTCCGATGCACTATCTGACCAAGTCTTGAACCTAGACAATGTTGAGGATGGTAGAGATCGAGAGACACGCTGCTAAGGATCTTGTGCATAGACCCTGCTGGGGGAAAATTAGGAGGCACTCTATTGGGGATCTTGCGCATAGATCCTGCTGGGGAGCATTTGATAATTGGTGGGAGACCGGGTTGGAAGGCTCTGGAGTCCGTCGAAATCTCTGGTTGGGGAATAAAAGATGTAGGTTTCCTCCGATGCACTATCTGATCAAGTTTCGAGTCTGGATACTGCTGCTGTCGAGGAAGTGATAATTGCCGAGAGATATTTTGGTGGGTGTCATACCCCAAAATTTGCCCTCCATCTTCTCAAGACATTCCATACATCCATACTCAAGGATTCCTCAAGGGTTGATCAGACAAACCTTCTCCTACACAATCAACCCAAACTAGGGTTTGGCAATTCTCAGCTCCAGATGGGCTTCCAACATCTCCAATGGTCTTCATGCCTCCTCATATGATTCAAAGATTCTCCATGTCAAGTTTCAAGCCTTACAAGTCAAGTTTCCTCAGACAATTGCTCAGATGATTGAAAATCAATTGTATTGGACAAAAAGTCAACTGTGGTCAACATACAGTCAAACTTCATAATTTTTGGTCAACATCCTCATTTTGAAGTTACATTCATCATTTGATCAAGGGTTGATCATGATTCATCAAGAAAACTCAAGATTTGCTCAAAAGTCAAACTTTCTAAATTAGGGTTTCTGGTGAAAAGTCAATGAACTTTGGTGATCATAACTTCTTCATAATTTCTAAATTTTTCCACCTCTTGTTTTGAAGGAAATTCAATTCTCTACAACTTCATGTCTCACAAGAATGTCCAAAATGCTTCATTTGAGAGGTATGGCTCAAAACATTCTGGTCATTTTCAAAGTCAACAAAAGTCAACTTTTGTTTTGAAGATATATTGAGCATGGAAACTCCAATTGAGATGAGACCAAAAGGTTGGTTAGAGGACTCTTAGAGATTTCCAAAGAGTCCAAGAACACTCAAAATGTGGAAAATTGAGCAAGATACACTATTCGGAAGTTGGGCAATTTTGACAATTAAAAGGACATTTGGTCAAAATGCAAAATTTTCCAAATGGGCCTAAAATCTTTTGATCCAAACTTGTTCATGACATTATTCTTGACCCATAAATGTCCATGGCAATTTTCTATTTTATTAATTTATTTTTGAATTTTAGAACATTTAATTCAAAATTAAATTATATAAAATATGAAAATAATATATTTTTCCAAAAGGGCTGATTTTATACCAAACTTGAGGACCAAGGAAGCCCAAAACACTTGCCTCGTGCATGATCATGCATTGAAGAGGAAATCAAATTTCTTTCAAAAAATTGATTTTTATTTGAAAAATATTGAATGCTCCAAATCAAATCTTTTTTCACTCTTTTTCCTCTCTCAATCTACTCTATAAATAGCCAGCATTACACACCACAAGCAAGGGGAAACCCTAGCCTTTACAACAACCCTTACTCTTGCAAATTTTTTCAAGAAACTTGAAAAATCGTGTTTCAAAATCCAGCCCCTTTCAGCCTTCAAAAACCATTCCATCGTGCTCAGAGGGTAAGTTTGAGTAAGAATACATTATTGTCATTGATCAAACCATCCAGAATCGATGCATATACATACATACATATTCAAAACTTTTTGATTTTTGCATTTTATTATCCTGCGTGTGTAAATCGATTCTAATGCTTTCAATGTGATCATGAGGCTCCATGGATGAGATCTGGGCAATCGTTCGTGGGTTTAGACGTTAGAATCACGTTTTGCCATTCTTAGGGTTTCTAAACGGAGAAGCTTCGAACCGGCTTGTACAGGCCGATTTAGTCAAAACAGACACTTCCATTGAATTTAGAAGGGTCGAAATAGGTGGACAAGACCTTTCTTTTGCTCTTAAATTTCGTATTTTGCAGGTTTTAAAATCACAGTCGCCGGAGAAGACGACCAGAGCTAGGGCTCCGGCGTCGTTGACCTGGCTGACTCCGGCACGGGCTGGCGTGGCACGATGGCTTGCTCTGATTCGCTCGTTCACGCTGGCTGGGGTCCACGCATGCTGACTTGGCTTCAAACCTCTTCAGGACGCGTCATCATTCAAATACATTTGTTTTTCAGCTTTCCTAACACAAAGAGCCACTTGTCCTAGTGGTAAAGACGCTTCCTGTTCCTAGATACTCCAAAGGTTCATCAGTTCGAGCCAGCCTGGGACCTGGTTTTGTTTTCCTTTTTTCCAACTTCAACTATTTTCTTATTTTCATATTTTCTTATTATTTAATATTTTGCATCAATTTTAATTTCTTTTCATATTTTTATTTATGCATTAAAAAATCACCAAAATATTTTTTCCTTTTGCATTTATTTTCTGAAAATCTTTATTTAATTTATAAAATTAAAAAATACAATTTTGCATGCGTATTTATTTTTATTTCAATTTTAGCATTTAAATCAATTTTAATTAGTTTTAAATTATTAAATTGCATCCAAAAAATCCCAAAAAATTATTTTAGCATATTTATGTTATTTCCAGCATGTCATATTTTTCTCATTTAAAAACTTGCATTTTTTAAAACATTTTTTCTCTTGTTCGATTCATCTCGTATTTTCCGATCTCTTATTCTTTTACAGGTTGTTCCGTTTCAGACGCTTTCTTTACTGCTTTCATTTTTTCAAATAATGTAACTGCTCATGGGATGTAATAGTTTAAATTAGGTTTTTATTTTCCGCAAGTTTAAATTATGTATCTGCCCCAAAGCCATGTAATAGCGTAGGACATTTATCTTTCCGCACTTTACATTCCGCATTTTAATTTCCGCACTCTATAAACTGCTAGTAATTAGGCGTGTATGGCAAGATAATAATGAACATAGCCCACTAATCTTCAAGATAAAATATCTGAATTTGACACACTCTTTTCACACATGCCTTAGGGTAATTCTCTCGTTGCCTTCAATTCAAATGGTCATGTCCCTCGAACGTAGAGGTATTCTAGCACGTTGCCTTCAAACAAATCATCATAGTCCCTTCGATACAAAGATCATAAGACCCACGATGTCGCCCGAATACATGATCTTGACCCTCGATTGTCGCCTACGAAAATGATGATAGTCCTTCGAATGTGCTAGGATACTTCCTACAAGTTGCTTTCTATGACCATCCGATGTCCCGAATGTCCCGCTTACATCCAACGAATGGAGTTACCTACCAACTAATGGTATGGATAGCACTATTCTAAAGAAACGTAAAATAAACACGACCAATTCGAGTAGGTAATAAGACTTTTTGTTGCTCTCTATCAAAAACTTTTCACACCTCACACTTTTGTCAAAGTTCAAACTCTTTCAAAACAAAACATTTCCAACATTTTGTATACATTCCTACATGAATCATTACAAAGTCAAAGCGAAATGCCTTTTCAAAACATTTTTGTCAAACACACAGAAAGCACAATTTTAAAGTGATCTAGAGCAACTAAGAGCCCGTAGATAACTACGGATGGAAAGGTGCTAATACCTTCCCTTTTCATAACTTTCTCCCTTACTCGAATCTAACGAAGGTCTTTTCGTACTTTTACCTTCCCTTGGATAAAAATAAAAGTCGGTGGCGACTCTTGCTATCCGCACATTTGCGATACAAAATCCTAAAAAGACAGTTCACCGTATCACAGAACTGGCGACTCTGCCGGGAAGACACCCTAAAGAGAGAATGCCTTAAGGATTTCTAAATCACCTTCGCTTTTTTGTTTGACTTGCTTTATCTTTAAGGGTTGCTTGGGTATTATATTGTTGGGGATCCTACACGGATCGGGTTTCCTTTTAGGTAAGTAGCAATAAATCGTCGCGACCGTTAGGCGTATATCAAAGCGGTCAACATGATGGCTACGTTAGCGTGACACTGGTTGTCCCGATACTCTTTATTCCCAAGTTGAGGATAGTATTTGGCTTCTGCGTGGTGTCATCAGCTAACTAAACTTTTAGAACCTTAATTGATCTTAGCCATTAGAAGGTAGTGAGATGACGGCTTTGTGCAGACTAAGGTTGGTCGATACTCGATGTTACGCTCATTGAGATCGGACTTTTGGGATATTTTTGTCGACCACTTGGTAGTCGTATTGAAATAGCGCCCGAGAAAGATCAATGATGTGAGATTCCTAGAACCGGTTATTATTATAGGATGAACCAACTCAAACTTTTGGTGGGGTAATCACCTATACCTCATGCAAGCCTTAAACCTAGGCTCATTGTGTGAATTGTTGTGTGTAAACATGACATCATGACATCATTTGCATTGCATATCATTTCTAACTATTTCAAGGACCTGGGTTTATCTTTCTGTTTTGTAGAAGGTATTATGGCTTCTAGAAAGACTATCCGAATCAACTTCATGGGTATCCCTTCTCATTCAAAGAATTGGTTTGAGATTCCGATCATGCCAGTTCATCAAAAGACATGGTTATCTACTTGATTTGGTTATCTCGGTTTGAAGAAGATATGATGCATGTCCTATTCCGTTCTTTGATCCAAACACCATTGCTTTACATTCCCAGTTATCGGTTGGTTCCTACCTTGGAAGAGTTCTCTAAGTTACTTGGGTTTATTCTTGACCAAATGCGATTCACGGTTTAGAAAAGGTTCCTAAGTATGAAGACATCGCATCCGCCATCTTAAGTGCTCGGATATTGAAGCCAATTGGGAAACGAAGTGGAGTTAAGGGTTTACTTTCCAAGTTTTATTAAGAAAGAGATTCCTCAAAGTTATGAGTTTCCATGCATTCGAACATTGTGGCCTTGCTAATCTATGGTTTGGTTCTATTCCCTAACTCGGATCAATTCATAGATGTCACGCCATCAAGTTGTTTCTTACCGTAATCCGATGCCTACTTTACTTGGAGACATCCTACATTCTCTCCAAGTACTACTAAGAGACAAGGAACTCTCATGTGTTGTATACCGTTACTTTCTAGGTGGTTTATTTCGCACCTTCCTCCATCGGTTTTGAAGAATGAACAAAGGTTAAGATGGTCTCAAAGGTTAATGTCACTCTCTCATTCGATATCCGTTGAGTCTCTTCTCTCAAAGGACTTCACACTCATTGGTGTGTGGAGAATTCCCTAATGTACCACTACTTGGTATAAGGGAGTATTACCTATAACCCTTCTCTAGCTCTCGGTTTGGTTTTGCTCGAAGATGGTCCGCATGATATGCTTCTCCAAGACATTGTGTTCGACTACAATCACGATCTCGAATTACCGAAGGTTCATACACGCTTGGGGCATGGTAAAGAAGACGATACAAAACTTTGGGGCACCGAACTCCATTCCTTGGGAACCTTACCTCAAATGGGTGCGAGCTCGAGCTCAAAACCTCATGATGCCATTCACGCCTGTTTTACCAGGAATTATGGAACCTGTTGCTATAGGTGACGTACCCTATAACGTTCATCATCCCGACATGCCTACTGATCTTGAAGACTTAAAGAGGTCCTGGATTCAACTAAAAGAAGAAAGGGATACCTTTGAAGCTCAGTGTTATGCAAGTGAGAAGAAAGTGCTAGAGTTGACAAAGCTGCTTTACGAGGAGCGAAACATCAACGCCTACATCGGCACCAAGAGGAAGCGCCCATGGGAGACTTAGTGCTTTAGGACTTTTATTGTTTTGAAATATCTTTTGTACTTAAAAAGAAAAAGAATAATAAAAAGAAGTACTAATAAATGTTTGTTCATTGCTTGTTTAACAAATTTAAATCTCTTAGGTCCTTGAAAACATTGCATTGCATTCGCATAAACATTGCATATCATAGCATAGCATTGCATCACAGGTACATTGAAGATTGGTTTTCTCATTCTCTCGCTATTTATTTTAGCAGAAATGGCTCTTGAACAGTCAGTCAAAAGATCTTCAAGCTCGAATGCTCCAGTTAGATGTTCACCAACTTGGTCAAGGCCAAGAAGATCCAAGAAGCTCATCAACGAGAAAGAAGAAGGTTGTGGGTCTTCTCAACATGGCGGGCGTACAAAGGTGGTCCTAAAGTGGTTAGTCGGATGAGCTCTCGAAGGAAGTGTCAAGAAGGAGGATGAGTAAAGCAACAAGGGTGATGGTGAAGGCGGTTAACTTGAGAAGAACTATGATGATGACCAAGACTGATGAGGATGATAGGTACAAACAACTTGAAGACCGTCGAATCTTGTGGAAAACCCAAGATGTCCGGCTGAATTTTGATGATTTGAGTCTTGTTCCCGGTGTTGTGATTCCTCCCAAGTTCAAAGTTCCTACTTTTGCCAAGTATGATGGCATGTCTTGTCCTAAGTCGCATTTGAAGTCCTATGTCCGAAGATCAATCCCCACGATGACGTAAAGTTGTGGATGCATTATTTTCAAGAGAGTTTGTCCGAACTCGTTGGAGTGGTATTATCGCCAGAGAATGACCGTATCCGTACTTGGAGTGACTTGGCTGATGCTTTCTACAGACGGTATGGTGTCTGAATTGACACTCACTCGCATGCAACTACGAGCATGTCTATGGGTCGTGACGAGAAGTTCAAAGAGTATGCTCGAAATGGAGAGATCTAGGTGCGAGTTCACCACCCTTGTCAAATAGGAGTTGGTTGATATGTTCATGGGAACAACGACGGCCTATTCTTCAATCATCCGATTGGAAACTCTTCACCGAATTCACCGAGTGATATTGATGAGCAGTATTTTGGTATCAAGAGTGGAAAGATTGGTGAGTCATCTTCAATGCTGCGAAGATCTTTTGGTGGTAAGAAAGAAGCCGATCTTGTGTATGGTCGAAAAGTCGAGCCAAGACCGACCGTGCTCAATCGTGGAGGCGAGTGATCTCCATCCTACGTCGGCACAACCTCGTAGAGACAGGCGTAGCAGGCACGAGGCAGTTCACGAAGATCAACATGCCATTGTCGAAGCCTTGCAACACATGTTGAAAGCGAGTTGATTACCTTGAGGGATCCTCCTCGAATGTCAATCCTCTCCGAAATACAATCCTAATGCTAAATGTGCTTACCATCCAATAGCCCAAGACATAGTCGATGATTGTTGGGCTCTGAACAAGATTCAAGATATGATTGAAGCTAAGCAGTTGAGTTTGATCCTCCGTTGAGACCCGATGTGATCATGCGCCTATGCCTAACCATGACAAGAGTTCCAATCTTTGTGGGTGAGGACTCTTATGTTTTCAACATAGATGACTTGACCATTCCTCGATGTTGTCAAGAAGAATTTGCTGCAAGCCGGTGTCGATCCTGGATGCCGGAATTGTTGTTGGTGCCGTCCGCGCTGATGGTTGTGCTTGGTTGAGGCGTGTTCGATGCATGATGGATAACCGTGAGATACTATTTCGAAACCACATGCGGTGGCGTGAAATGTCTAAGTTGAAGATCGACAATGCGAGCGAACAGCACCATCTGTATGGATACCTTGGGCAGCCAAGTGGAAAGTTTGATTACATGGTGAAGTACTTTGTTCACAAGCTACAAGATTCCTATTGAAGATGTTAAGGCAACCGTGGGGGCGATGAAGATTATGTTGATGTTAACACTATAAAATTTCCTCTTGATCACTTGCCTAGGTGACACCTCTCATCATCACTTCTCGAGACGCTTCGTATTCCTCGATAAAATATTCCTTGGAATTATGGAGTGATGTTTACTATCATGGCGCAAGCAAGACCTCTGACCATTGAAGATCATTTTGAAGCTACCATTCGGCATTGACAACATCACGGATCCGGAAGGTATTTCTCGGATATCTCTCCAAGACACTGCGACTCGGCTTTCCGATATTCAATCTATTCCCAACTAGAGGAAAGAACGGTGATTCATTGCTCAACGAGTACCAAAGAAGTTGCTAAAAGACACCTCGAGCGAGAAATGGAGAATTGAAGATTATCAAGAAAGTGACTACAATGTTGTGGAGCAGGGATGAACTGCCCAAGATCTCCATGCTTTTCTGCTCTTGTGCTCTGAGGCTCATGCTAATGCCTTGGTGAAGTTGAAGAATGCTCATGTACATGAGCACTACTCTTGACCGTTCGGTTTGTATTTAGCTGGCGCCAACAATGCCTGGCTCCGATCTTGATTTGACTCCTTAGGAAATACAACAAAGCCTTGCATCTACATTGAATGCAAGGCACCACACTATCTCATGTTTTGGTTGATACGGTTCGCTCTGAATATCCTACGAAGACGCTTTTGATCGACTTGATGTCGAAGGTTGGTTCTGAGACCGGTGACATTATTGTGAGAGCTTTTGATGGTTCTAAGCGAAACGATGCTTGGAGAGCTCATTCTACTGTTAAGTCGGTTCCCGACTTTCGACTCTACCTTCTTTGTCATGGACATCCGTCCGACCTCTTACTTGGGCGCCCTTGGATACATGGGGACGCCTCTACCTTACATCGGAAGTTGAAATGGGTGAAAGGGAAGGTTATTCTGATGTGGTGAAGAAGAGTATATGGTGTCATCTCGTTCGATATCTCGAGATGGAGGTGAATTCTGAGACTTGTGCTTTTGAAACAATCCCGAGTCATGCACTTGCTCTCCTGTCACTCTGAAACTACAAGTTCGCCTAGGATGGCCTCATTGAAAGATGCTCAAACTCTATCATGAACAAGGAGGTAGTACTATTTGGGGTCAACTCCCGATCTTCCTTTCAAATCGACAAGACTGGTTTAGGCACCATCAAGGGTCGGAGATGATACGCGAACGTGCGTAACTTCTTTCCGCATCAGCCGAGTGGAATCCATGCTATAGAGGGCGATTTACAACGGCCACGACTTCAGTGGATCTTCCAACTCGGATCATGGGCTCGAATTGGAAGACTGAAGACGTCATACCTATCTCCTTTAGCTGTGAGTAATTGCTTTTGTTTTGTTTTGCTTTTCGTATTTCTTTATGTTTTGAACAATAAACTTTGAAAGCCTAGTGCCTTGCCGGGGCATCATGGCTTTCGTTCAGGGTTATTATCTATTGTTTGCGTGTTTTCATTTAATAAATTCGTTGGACTTTTGCATTCAATTGTTTTGTTTTCTTTATTTACTTTATCACCCCTCAAAAGCTATGTGTTTCTTACACACCCACGTGATACAACATGAATCACTCGAATCTCGTTAATAATATGCATGTTGCTAAATATGACTTTATAATCCGATCTACCAAGCCGAAGGCGAAGGTGAGGAAGATTGTGAAGTGCTGAGAACTTGTCGATCTTCTGACAAGAAGAGCGAGTTATCAGCCACGAAAGAGAAGTTGAGGTTGTGAATTTGGGTATGTGAAGGCAGAAAAGAGATCAAGATAGGAGCGGGTCTTGAGGCGCAGTTAAAGAAAATTGGTTCAAATGCTACGAGACTATATTGAGGTTTTGCTTGGTCATACGAAGACATGCGAGTTAGACATAGATATCGTGGTATGATTGCGATAAAGAAGGTTTTCTCGGTGAAGCGAAGGTTAGGTCGCATGCGTCTGAGATGTCGGAAAATCAAAGCCGGTTATGAAGCAGTTCAATGCCGGTTTCTTAGTTTTACTATCCATTGAGTTGCTAATGTGGTACCTACCTAAGAAGGATGGTAAAGTACGAATGTGTGTGGATTACGAGATTTGAACAAAGCGAGTCCGAAGATTTTCCACTTCCTCATATTGATGTTACGGTTGACAACACCGCTCAAAGATAAGGTTTTCTCCTTCATGGATGGTTTCTCGGTTACAATCGATCAAAATGGCTCCGAAGACATGGAAAGACTACTTTTGTTACACAGTGGGGCACTTTTTGCAACAAAGTTATGCCGTTTGATGAAGAACGCAGGCGCCACTTATCGTGCTATGGTGACATTATTTCATGACATGATTCATCACGAGATAGAGGTCTACGCCGACGACATGATAGCTCGATCACGTGAAGAAGAACATCTTGATCATTTGCGTAAATTGTTTGACAGATGAAGAAGTGCATCGAGACTTAATCCTCGACAAGTGCACTTTGAGTCGATCCGGAAAACTCCTAGGGTTTGTTGTGTGTAAAGGTATTAGAGTCGACCCGCTAAGGTTAAAGCTATTCAAGAGATGCCAGCTCCGTGCATGAAGGAAGTCGGAGGTTTCTTGGGCATTGAACTACATTGCCGATTCATTGCACACCTAATCGCTACTTGTGAGCCAATCTTCAAGTTACTTAAGAAAGATCAAGTGGTAGAATGGAACGACGATTGCGATCGCTTTTGATAAAATCAAGGAGTACCTAAGTAATCCTCCTATCCCGATGCCTCCACCAAAGGAAGACCTCTTATCATGTACTTACAGTGTTAGAGAACTCAAGGGGTGTGTTGTGCAACATGACGAGTCCGTCAAAAGAGCACGCAATATACTACTTAGCAAAAAAGTTTACCACCGTGAAACAAGATACTCACACTTGAAAACTTGCAACGCTTTGGCTTGAAGCTGCTCGCCGATTAAGACAATATATGCTGGCTCACACTACCTTGTTGATTTCCGGATGGATCCGATAAAATACATATTTGAGAAACCAGCTCTCCGAAGAATAGCAAGATGGCGTATGATCTTGACCGAATATGACATCCAAAGACACTTCGGGCGATCAAAGGAAGTGTAGAGACGATCATTTGGCTCATCAAGCGTAGATGACTACCGGTCTATGGGTTAATTTCGGATGAAGATGTTCTACTAGTTATAGATTGAAGAACGGGCCCGACGAAGGACTGAACAAGGATCCCGATGGACTATGGTCTTTGATGGAGCCTCAAACGCATGGCAATGGCATTGGCGCCATCATTACATCCCTACAGTGGACATACTCCTTTCACCGCCAGATTATGTTTGTTGCACTAACAATATGGCGAATCTGAGCGTGCATCATGGGTATCAAAATTGCTATTGACTTAAGAATCAAGTTCTTGCAAGTGTATGGGACTCGGCTTTAGTGATCGGTGATTAAGGGGAGTGGGATCTGGCATCCGAATCTCATTCCGTATCGAGCATGTAGAGTTTGATCCCCTACTTCGAAGAGATTACTTTTGATCACATTCCACGAGAGAATCGGTTGGCGGACGCATTGGCTACTATGTCATCTATGTTCAAGGTCGGATGGGACAGGAGGTCCCGGATCATCATTGAGAAGTTTAACGAACAGCGTATTGTTATGAGCTTGACACGGAAGAGAAACCTCGGTACTATGACGTGAAGAGGTATATTGAGACTCAGGAATATCCCGCAGGGGCATCTGTCAACGATAAGAAGTTCATGAGGAGATTCGCTTCCAAGTTCTTCCCGACAGCATCTTATACAAGCGCAACCACGACTTGTGCTTACTCCGCTGTGTGGACCAGAAAACAGCGGAACGAATCATGGAAGAGTTACACGAAGGCGCATTTGGTACCCACTCCAGTGGTCACACCATGGCTAAAAAGATTTTGAGGATGGGTTACTATTGGTCCTAGGCGATTGTCACAGCTATGCTCGATCTTGTCTAAATGCCGGTTATGCGGACAAAGTGCACGTACCTCCGGTCCTCTGAATGTTCTAACAACTCCTTGGCCTTTTTAAGTATGGGGCATGACAGTCGGAGAAATCAAGCCCTAGCCTCCGGACATCGTTTCATCCTTGTGGCAATTGACTATTTCACCCAGTGGGTGGGCGGCCTCGTTTGCATACATTGCAAGAATGTCGTTGCTCGATTCATGAAACACAATCTTATACATCGGTATGGCACTCCCGAGAAAGGATTATCACGGATAATGGCTCTAATCTCAACAACAAGATGATCACCGAACTTTGCGGATTCAGATCAACATCACTCTTCCCTTATCGGCCTAAGATGCATGGCGCGATGGAAGCCGCTAACAGAACATTAAGAAGATTATCTGAGAAGATGGCGGTGACTTACAGTTGGCATGAGATGTTACCATTTTCTCTTCATGGTTATCGCTTTCTGATGAGACATCATTGGGCAACCTTCTCTCTTGTGTATGGTATGGGCAGTCCTACCCATCGAGGTTGAATACCCTCGGCGAGTCCTCCGGGCGAGTTAAGCGAAGGCGATTGGGTGAGACTCGCCTTGACCAGATTAACTTGATTGTGACGACTACGCATCCATTTGCCACGGACGGATCTATAGAAGCGAATGATCGGAGCATTTACTAAGAAGGTGACACCGAGTCTGCAAGTCGGTGATCTAGTGGTCAGCGCATCATTCTACAAGGTGATCCGGGGCAAATGGACTCCCACTATGAGGACCGTTTGTAGTCGAGGCAGTATTTTCAGCCGGAGCTATGATACTTAGCACCATGGATGGTGAGGATTTCCCACACCACAGTGAGCAGGACATAGTCAAAAAATACTACGCATAATGAGACCCGCTGGTTGGTGACCCTGAAGCAAAAATAAAGGCATCTGGCGAACCAAAAGGGTTGGGCAAAGTTAAGGATATACAAAATATGTACACACAGCAGGTAAAAACACGAAAAGCGGCTTGGGCAAAAAGGGTATCATTGGTGGCTTAGAAAAGGCGGTCTGAAGCAAAGTTAGGGATTTAAGCGTGCGACTATGTCTCTTCGGATCACCCCGTCTAGGACTCTTATGGCATTCAAGATTCAAATGGCGGTCGATGCTCTCACTTTCTCTTGCGTGAGGAGATGAGATAGTGAAATATATGAGTACTAGCATAGTTGGAACTGCGAGATTGTTTCAGCATAGCTTTTACTTTTCTTGTGTATAAACTACTTGGCCATCATACCTTCCAAATAATCTGGATTCTTTCTCTTACAATTTTCAACTTTGTTGTTTTTAATAAGTCAACGTTTGTTTTGAATGATTATCACGCATTTGACAATAGAATCTCTTCACAAACGAAGGTGAACATACAAAGTAATTACTACGAGGCTTGAGAATCGAGATGGCGACAAAAGTCTGTGCATTCCCCATAGCATGTCCCCACAGTGTCACTCACCTGAACCTTCCCAGCGGAGTATCGCCCGGTCCCCAAGCGGTGATTCCACTCAACTTAACCGGATTACTGTCTTCAGCGATAACATCTCATCGGCCCGAGATATTCATCCTCAACAATTCCCCTTTCTCAATGGTGTCGGACTTGGAACTTGGTCGGATAGTGCCGGAGAAACACCCTCTTAATCCCAGTAGAGTACCTCCGGACTCTCCCCGAGGGTCTACCTTGAAACTCTCAACAATTTCCGGGCCCAAGACTTGGTCGAGATAGTGCCGGAGAAAATTCGTCTTCCCGGTCGAGGAGATTCAGCGGGCTCGGTTTTCTAACGGTCTCGGCCAACCATCGAAGCGCTCTTGACGAATCGCACTCAAATCCTCGGTGGCGCCTCCTAATTTTTTGCGAGGTCTACATACAAGATCCCCGGACTTCCTCCCGGACTCTCCCAGTGAGGTTATATGAGATCTCCAACAGCAGGTTTCTCGGCCTCTACCTTCCTCACGAGTGTCAAGACCCAAGACTTGGTCGGATGGTGCAGGAGATCGAGCTATCTTTCTTCTCGGGATCTCCATCCTCGAGCAGTCGAGAAATCTCAAAGCGAACATAAGCTTCTTCTTCAATATGGATATGTTTGAAATACGGAATCTATCATTCATACATTACTCATAAAGTCATAATTCATGCATATGTCATTCATTACACATTGTCATGCATCATGCTTTGCATAAGACTAACAAATATTCTATCAAAGTTTCTCTTGTTTTTCCAAAGCAATTGAAAGTCTTAAATAGGTCGAGTTAAGCCCCAATTCTGACCGGGAGAACTATCTGAAAGACCCCCCTAGTTGTCCTCCAAACCAACTGGTCGAGATCGCCAGATCTCATGGGGAAAACTATCTGACGACCGCCCTCGTTGTCCTCCGACGGATCCGAGATGTCCCGAAGCTAGGCGGGAAACTCTATCATGCGATCACAAGTTATCCTCCGATATGAGCGGTGGACCAACACAGATGCCTGACGGGGAAGCATCTGCCCTTTGCGACTACACCTCCTCGGATGTGTCGGTGAAGATTTATTGATCCTTCTTATTATCAACAACAACTCAGATGCGGTACTTCGATTTGCCACGGATGGCATCTTAAGCCCATCTCCGACCATTTATCAACATTTCTCACTTTCGAGAATGCTGCATATTTGGTTAAACCAATACAAACCAACACTTCATTCAAAGATAAGCACGAAGTCTAACGTCACGACTCCTGGATGGCATCTTAAGCCCGTCTCGTGCTCCTTCCACTTCCAGAAGCACTGGAGCCTAGTGTATGGCTCACTCCCAGCGATGACCTTTCGGATGGCATCTTAAGCCTCCCGTCAATTCTCCTATCAACAATATTGAGTCTAGCGTGACTCATTCCCGGTAAAATCTCTACCTTCTCCAAATGGCATCGCCAGCCCATTCCATCAT